>JAVHSO010000162.1:0-58747 GCA_031468815.1 Morus bassanus | reverse complement strand
GCTAGCGCTCTGCTCAGGTAGCGCTCTGCTCAGCTAGGACTCTGTTCAGCCAGCTCTCTGCTCACCTAGCACTCTGCTCAGCCAGCAGACTACTCAGCTAGCACTCTGCTCACCTAGCACTCTGCTCAGCCCGCGATCTGCTCAGCTAGCACTCTGCTCACCTAGCACTCTGCTCAGCTAGCACACTGCTCAGCTAGCTCTCTGCTCAGCTATCACTCTGATCACCTAGAACGCTGCTCAGCCAGCACACTGCTCAGGTAGCACTCTGCTCAGCTAGCGCTCTCCTCACCTAGCACTCTACTCAGCTGGCGCTCTGCTCAGCTAGCACACTGCTCACCTAGCACTCTGCTCAGCTAGCACTCTGATCAGCCAGCACTCTGCTCACCTAGCACTCTGCTCAGGTAGCACTCTGCTCAGCTAGCACTCTGATCAGGTAGTACTCTGCTCAGCCAGCACTCTGCTCAAGAAGCACTCTGCTCAGCTAGCACTCTGATCAGGTAGCGCTCTGCTCAACTAGCACTCTGTTCAGCCAGCACTCTGCTCAGCTAGCGCTCTCCTCACCTAGCACTCTGCTCAGCTAGCACTCTGATCAGCCAGCCCTCTGCTCAGCCAGCACACTGATCAGCTAGCACTCTGCTCAGCTATCACTCTGATCACCTAGAACTCTGCTTAGCTAGCACTCTACTCAGGTAGCACTCTACTCAGCTAGCGCTCTCCTCACCTAGCACTCTGCTTAGCTAGCACTCTGATCAGCTAGCGCTCTCCTCACCTAGTACTCTGCTCAGCTAGCACTCTGTTCAGGAAGCACTCTGCTCAGCTAGCACACTGCTCAGCTAGCGCTCTTCTCAGCCAGCAGACTGCTCACCTAGCACTCTGCTCAGGTAGCACTCTGCTCAGCTAGCGCTCTGCTCAGGCAGCACAATGTTCAGCTAGCACTCTGCTCACCTAGCATTCTGCTCAGGTAGCACTCTGCTCAGATAGAACTCTGCTCAGCCAGCACTCTGCTCACCTAGCACTCTGCTCAGGTAGCACTCAGCTCAGCCAGTCTCTGCTCTCCTAGCACTCTGCTCAGCCAGCACTCTGCTCAGCTAGCACTCTGCTCAGCTAGCACTCTGCTGACCTAGCACTCTGCTCACCTAGCACTCTGCTCAGCTAGCCCACTGCTCAGCTAGCGCTCTGGTCAGCCAGTAGACTGCTCAGCTAGTACTCTGCTCAGCCAGCAGACTGCTCAGCTAGCACTCTGCTCAGCTAGCACTCTGCTCAGCTAGCACTCTGCTCAGCCCGCGATCTCCTCAGCTAACACTCTGCTCACCTAGCACTCTGCTCAGCTAGCACTCTGCTCAGCTAGCACTCTGCTCAGCTATCACTCTGATCACCTAGAACTCTGCTCAGCCAGCACACTGCTCAGGTAGCACTCTGCTCAGCTAGCGCTCTCCTCAGCTAGCACTCTGCTCAGCTAGCGCTCTGATCAGCTAGCGCTCTCCTCACCTAGCACTCTGCTCAGCAAGCACTCTGCTCAGCTAGCACTCTGCTCAGCTAGCACACTGCTCAGCCAGCACACTGCTCAGCTAGCGCTCTGCTCAGCTAGCACTCTGCTCAGCTAGCACTCTGCTCAGCTATCACTCTGACCACCTAGAACTCTGCTCAGCCAGAACACTGCTCAGCTAGCATTCTGATCACCTAGTACTCTGCTAAGCCAGCACACTGCTCAGCTAGCACTCTGCTCAACTAGCACTCTTTTCAGCCAGCACTCTGCTCAGCTAGAACTCTGCTCAGCTAGCACTCTGCTCAGCCAACCTTGTGCTCACATAGAGCTCTCCTTAGCCAGCACTCTGCTCAGCCAGCGCTCTGCTCAGCTAGCACTCGGCTCAGCTAACACTATGCTCACCTAGAACTGTGCTCAGCTAGCACTCTGATCACCTAGAACTCTGCTCAGCCAGCACACTTCTCAGGTTGCACTCTGATCAGCTAGCACTCTGCTCAGCTAGCGCTCTGCTCAGGTAGCGCTCTGCTCAGGCAACACTCTGCTCACCTAGCACTCTGCTCAGCTAGCGCTCTGCTCACCTAGCACTTGCTCAGCTAGCACTCTGATCACCTTAAATTCTGCTCAGCCAGCACGCTGCTCAGGCAGCACTCTGCTCAGCTAGCGCTCTGATCAGTAGCGCTCTGCTCAACTAGCACTCTGTTCAGCCAGCACTCTGCTCAGCTAGCGCTCTCCTCACCTAGCACTCTGCTCAGCTAGCAGTCTGATCAGCCAGCCCTCTGCTCAGCCAGCACACTTATCAGCTAGAACTCTGCTCAGCTATCACTCTGATCACCTAGAACTCTGCTTAGCTAGCACTCTACTCAGGTAGCACTCTACTCAGCTAGCGCTCTCCTCACCTAGCACTCTGCTTAGCTAGCACTCTGATCAGCTAGCGCTCTCCTCACCTAGTACTCTGCTCAGCTAGCACTCTGCTCAGGAAGCACTCTGCTCAGCTAGCACACTGCTCAGCTAGCACACTGCTCAGCTAGCGCTCTTCTCAGCCAGCAGACTGCTCAGCTAGCACTCTACTCAGCTAACACTCTCATCAGCCAGCACTCTGCTCACCTAGCACTCTGCTCAGTTAGCACTCTGCTCAGCTAGCGCTCTGCTCAGGCAGCACAATGTTCAGCTAGCGCTCTGCTCACCTAGCACTCTGCTCACCTAGCACTCTGCTCAGATAGCACTCTGCTCAGCCAGCACTCTGCTCACCTAGCAGTCTGCTCAGGTAGCACTCTGCTCAGCCAGTCTCTGCTCTCCTAGCACTCTGCTCAGCCAGCACTCTACTCAGCCAGCGCTCTGCTCAGCTAGCACTCGGCTCAGCTAACACTATGCTCACCTAGAACTGTGCTCAGCTAGCACTCTGATCACCTAGAACTCTGCTCAGCCAGCACACTGCTCAGGTTGCACTCTGATCAGCTAGCACTCTGCTCAGCTAGCGCTCTGCTCAGGTAGCGCTCTGCTCAGGCAACACTCTGCTCACCTAGCACTCTGCTCAGCTAGCGCTCTGCTCACCTAGCACTTGCTCAGCTAGCACTCTGATCACCTAGAATTCTGCTCAGCCAGCACGCTGCTCAGGTAGCACTCTGCTCAGCTAGCGCTCTGATCAGGTAGCGCTCTGCTCAACTAGCACTCTGTTCAGCCAGCACTCTGCTCAGCTAGCGCTCTCCTCACCTAGCACTCTGCTCAGCTAGAAGTCTGATCAGCCAGCCCTCTGCTCAGCCAGCACACTGATCAGCTAGCACTCTGCTCAGCTATCACTCTGATCACCTAGAACTCTGCTTAGCTAGCACTCTACTCAGGTAGCACTCTACTCAGCTAGCGCTCTCCTCACCTAGCACTCTGCTTAGCTAGCACTCTGATCAGCTAGCGCTCTCCTCACCTAGTACTCTGCTCAGCTAGCACTCTGTTCAGGAAGCACTCTGCTCAGCTAGCACACTGCTCAGCTATCACTCTACTCAGCTAGCACACTCATCAGCCAGCATCTCTGCTCACCTAGCACTCTGCTCAGGTAGCACTCTGCTCAGCTAGCGCTCTGCTCAGGCAGCACAATGTTCAGCTAGCACTCTGCTCACCTAGCACTCTGCTCACCTAGCACTCTGCTCAGATAGCACTCTGCTCAGCCAGCACTCTGCTCACCTATCACTCTGCTCAGGTAGCACTCTGCTCAGCCAGTCTCTGCTCTCCTAGCACTCTGCTCAGCCAGCACTCTGCTCACCTAGCACTCTGCTCAGGTAGCACTCTGCTGACCTAGCACTCTGCTCACCTAGCACTCTGCTCAGATAGCCCTCTACTCAGCTAGCGCTCTGGTCAGCTAGCAGACTGCTCAGCTAGTACTCTGCTCAGCCAGCAGACTGCTCAGCTAGCACTCTGCTCAGCTAGCACTCTGCTCAGCCCGCGATCTGCTCAGCTAGCACTATGCTCACCTAGCACTCTGCTCAGCTAGCACTCTGCTCAGCTATCACTCTGATCACCTAGAACTCTGCTCAGCCAGCACACTGCTCAGGTAGCACTCTGCTCAGCTAGCACTCTCCTCACCTAGCACTCTGCTCAGCAAGCACTCTGCTCAGCTAGCACTTTGCTCAGCTAGCACACTGCTCAGCCAGCACACTGCTCAGCTAGCACTCTGCTCAGCCAGCAGACTGCTCAGCTAGCACTCTACTCAGCTAGCACTCTCATCAGCCAGCACTCTGCTCACCTAGCACTCTGCTCCAGGTAGCACTCTGCTCAGCTAGCGCTCTGCTCAGGTAGCACACTGCTCAGCTAGAGCTCTGCTCAGCTAGCACACTGCTCAGCTAGCACTCTGCCCAGCTAGCACTCTGATCAGCCAGCACTCTGCTCACCTAGCACTCTGCTCAGGTAGCACTCTGCTCAGGTAGCACTCTGCTCAGGTAGTACTCTGCTCAGCCAGCACTCTGATCACCTAGCACTCTGCTCAGCTAGCGCTCTGATCAGGTAGCGCTCTGCTCAACTAGCACTCTGTTCAGCCAGCACTCTGCTCAGCTAGCGCTCTCCTCACCTAGCACTCTGCTCAGCTAGCACTCTGATCAGCCAGCACTCTGCTCAGCCAGCACCCTGATCAGCTAGCACTCTGCTCAGCTATCACTCTCATCACCTAGAACTCTGCTTAGCTAGCACTCTACTCAGGTAGCACTCTACTCAGCTAGCGCTCTCCTCACCTAGCACTCTGCTTAGCTAGCACTCTGATCAGCTAGCGCTCTCCTCACCTAGCACTCTGCTCAGCAAGCACTCTGCTCAGCTAGCGCTCTGCTCAGCTAGCACACTGCTCAGCCAGCATACTACTCAGCTAGCGCTCTGCTCAGCTAGCACTCTGCTCAGCTAGCACTCTGCTCAGCTATCACTCTGTCCACCTAGAACTCTGCTCAGCCAGAACACTGCTCAGCTAGCATTCTGATCACCTAGAACTCTGCTCAGCCAGCACACTGCTCAGCTAGCACTCTGCTCAACTAGCACTCTTTTCAGCCAGCACTCTGCTCAGCTAGCACTCTGCTCAGCTAGCACTCTGATCAGCCAACCTTGTGCTCACATACAGCTCTCCTTAGCCAGCACTCTGCTCAGCCAGCGCTCCGCTCAGCTAGCACTCGGCTTAGCTAACACTATGCTCACCTAGAACTGTGCTCAGCTAGCACTCTGATCACCTAGAACTCTGCTCAGCCAGCACGCTGCTCAGGTAGCACTCTGCTCAGCTAGCGCTCTGATCAGGTAGCGCTCTGGTCAACTAGCACTCTGTTCAGCCAGCACTCTGCTCAGCTAGCGCTCTCCTCACCTAGCACTCTGCTCAGCTAGCACTCTGATCAGCCAGCCCTCTGCTCAGCCAGCACACTTATCAGCTAGAACTCTGCTCAGCTATCACTCTGATCACCTAGAACTCTGCTTAGCTAGCACTCTACTCAGGTAACACTCTACTCAGCTAGCGCTCTCCTCACCTAGCACTCTGCTTAGCTAGCACTCTGATCAGCTAGCGCTCTCCTCACCTAGTACTCTGCTCAGCTAGCACTCTGCTCAGGAAGCACTCTGCTCAGCTAGCACACTGCTCAGCTAGCACACTGCTCAGCTAGTGCTCTTCTCAGCCAGCAGACTGCTCAGCTAGCACTCTACTCAGCTAGCACTCTCATCAGCCAGCACTCTGCTCACCTAGCACTCTGCTCAGGTAGCACTCTGCTCAGCTAGCGCTCTGCTCAGGCAGCACAATGTTCAGCTAGCGCTCTGCTGACCTAGCACTCTGCTGACCTAGCACTCTCCTCAGATAGCACTCTGCTCAGCCAGCACTCTGCTCACCTACCACTCTGCTCAGGTAGCACTCTGCTCAGCCAGTCTCTGCTCTCCTAGCTCTCTGCTCAGCCAGCACTCTGCTCAGCTAGCACTCTGCTCAGGTAGCACTCTGCTGACCTAGCACTCTGCTCACCTAGCACTCTGCTCAGCTAGCACTCTACTCAGCTAGCGCTCTGGTCAGCCAGCAGACTGCTCAGCTAGTACTCTGCTCAGCCAGCACACTGCTCAGCTAGCACTCTGCTCAGCTAGCACTCTGCTCAGCTAGCACTCTGCTCAGCCCGCGATCTGCTCAGCTAGCACTCTGCTCACCTAGAACTCTGCTCAGCTAGCACTCTGCTCAGCTAGCACTCTGCTCACCTAGCACTCTGATCACCTAGAACTCTGCTCAGCCAGCACACAGCTCAGGTAGCACTCTGCTCAGCTAGCGCTCTCCTCACCTAGCACTCTGCTCAGCTAGCACACTGCTCAGCCAGCACACTGTTCAGCTAGCACTCTGCTCAGCCAGCAGACTGCTCAGCTAGCACTCTACTCAGCTCGCACTCTCATCAGCCAGCACTCTGCTCACCTAGCACTCTGCTCAGGTAGCACTCTGCTCAGCTAGCGCTCTGCTCAGGCAGCACAATGTTCAGCTAGCGCTCTGCTCACCTAGCACTCTGCTCACCTAGCACTCTGCTCAGATAGCACTCTGCTCAGCCAGCACTCTGCTCACCTAGCAGTCTGCTCAGGTAGCACTCTGCTCAGCCAGTCTCTGCTCTCCTAGCACTCTGCTCAGCCAGCACTCTGCTCAGCCAGCGCTCTGCTCAGCTAGCACTCGGCTCAGCTAACACTATGCTCACCTAGAACTGTGCTCAGCTAGCACTCTGATCACCTAGAACTCTGCTCAGCCAGCACACTGCTCAGGTTGCACTCTGATCAGCTAGCACTCTGCTCAGCTAGCGCTCTGCTCAGGTAGCGCTCTGCTCAGGCAACACTCTGCTCACCTAGCACTCTGCTCAGCTAGCGCTCTGCTCACCTAGCACTTGCTCAGCTAGCACTCTGATCACCTAGAATTCTGCTCAGCCAGCACGCTGCTCAGGTAGCACTCTGCTCAGCTAGCGCTCTGATCAGGTAGCGCTCTGCTCAACTAGCACTCTGTTCAGCCAGCACTCTGCTCAGCTAGCGCTCTCCTCACCTAGCACTCTGCTCAGCTAGCAGTCTGATCAGCCAGCACTCTGCTCAGCCAGCACCCTGATAAGCTAGCACTCTGCTCAGCTATCACTCTGATCACCTAAAACTCTGCTTAGCTAGCACTCTACTCAGGTAGCACTCTACTCAGCTAGCGCTCTCCTCACCTAGCACTCTGCTTAGCTAGCACTCTGATCAGCTAGCGCTCTCCTCCCCTAGTACTCTGCTCAGCTAGCACTCTGTTCAGGAAGCGATGTGCTCAGCCAGCAGACTGCTCAGCTAGCACTCTACTCAGCTAGCACTCTCATCAGCCAGCACTCTGCTCACCTAGCACTCTGCTCAGGTAGCACTCTGATCACCTAGAACTCTGCTCAGCCAGCACACTGCTCAGGTAGCACTCTGCTCAGCTAGCGCTCTCCTCACCTAGCACTCTGCTCAGCCAGCACACTGCTCAGCCACCACACTGCTCAGCTAGCGCTCTGATCATGTAGCGCTCTGCTCAACTAGCACTCTGTTCAGCCAGCACTCTGCTCAGCTAGCGCTCTCCTCACCTAGCACTCTGCTCAGCTAGCACACTGCTCAGCAAGCACACTGTTCAGCTAGCGCTCTGCTCAGCCAGCAGACTGCTCAGCTAGCACTCTACTCACCTAGCACTCTCATCAGCCAGCACTCTGCTCACCTAGCACTCTGCTCAGGTAGCACTCTGCTCAGCTAGCGCTCTGCTCAGGCAGCACACTGCTCACCTAGCACTCTGCCCAGCTAGCACTCTGATCAGCCAGCACTCTGCTGACCTAGCACTCTGCTCAGGTAGCACTCTGCTCAGGTAGCACTCTGCTCAGGTAGTACTCTGCTCAGCCAGCACTCTGCTCAGCTAGCACTCTGCTCAGCTAGCGCTCTGATCAGGTAGCGCTCTGCTCAACTAGCACTCTGTTCAGCCAGCACTCTGCTCAGCTAGCGCTCTCCTCACCTAGCACTCTGCTCAGCTAGCACTCTGAAGAGCCAGCACTCTGCTCAGCCAGCACTCTGCTCAGCAAGCACTCTGCTCAGCTAGCACTCTGCTCAGCTAGCACACTGCTCAGCCAGCACACTGCTCAGCTAGCGCTCTGCTCAGCCAGCAGACTGCTCAGCTAGCACTCTACTCAGCTAGCACTCTCATCAGCCAGCACTCTGCTCACCTAGCACTCTGCTCAGGTAGCACTCTGCTCAGCTAGCGCTCTGCTCAGGCAGCACACTGCTCAGCTAGCGCTCTGCTCAGCTAGCACACTGCTCACCTAGCACTCTGCTCAGATAGCACTCTGATCAGCCAGCATTCTGCTGACCTAGCTCTCTGCTCAGATAGCACTCTGCTCAGGCAGCACTCTGCTCAGCTAGCACTCTGCTCAGGTAGCACTCAGCTCAGCTAGTCTCTGCTCTCCTAGCACTCTGCTGACCTAGCACTCTGCTCAGGTGGCACTCTGCTCAGCCAGCACTCTGCTCACCTAGCACTCTGGTCAGCTAGCACACTGCTCAGCTAGCGCTCTGCTCAGCCAGCAGACTGCTCAGCTAGCACTCTACTCAGCTAGCACTCTCATCAGCAATCACTCTGCTCATCTAGCACTCTGCTCAACTAGCGCTCTGATCAGGTAGCGCTCTGCTCAACTAGCACTCTGTTCAGCCAGCACTCTGCTCAGCCAGCACTCTGCTCAGCTAGCACTCTGCTGAGCCAGCACTCTGGTCACCTAGCACTCTGCTCAGCTAGCACTCTGCTCAGCAAGCACTCTGCTCAGCCCTCACTCTGCTCAGCTAGCACTCTGATCAGCCAGTACTCTGCTCACCTAGCACTCTGCTCAGCCCGCGATCTGCTCAGCTAGCACTCTGCTCAAATAGCACTCTGATCACCTAGAACTCTGCTCAGCCAGCACACTGCTCAGGCAGCACTCTGCTCAGCTAGCGCTCTCCTCACCTAGCACTCTGATCAGCTAGCACTCTGCTCAGGAAGCACTCTACTCAGCTAGCACTCTGCTCAGCAAGCACTCTGCTCAGCTAGCACTCTGCTCAGCTAGCACTCTGCTCAGCCCGCGATCTGCTCAGCCAGCAGACTGCTCAGCTAGCACTCTACTCAGCTAGCACTCTCATCAGCCAGCACTCTGCTCACCTAACACTCTGCTCAGGAAGCACTCTGCTCAGCTAGCACACTGCTCAGCTAGCACACTGCTCAGCTAGCGCTCTTCTCAGCCAGCAGACTGCTCAGCTAGCACTCTACTCAGCTAGCACTCTCATCAGCCAGCACTCTGCTCACCTACCACTCTGCTCAGGTAGCACTCTGCTCAGGCAGCACAATGCTCAGCTAGCGCTCTGCTCAGCTAGCACACTGCTCACCTAGCACTCTGCTCAGATAGCACTCTGCTCAGCCAGCACTCTGCTCACCTAGCACTCTGCTCAGGTAGCGCTCTGATCAGGTAGCGCTCTGCTCTCCTAGCACTCTGCTCAGCCAGCACTCTGCTCACCTAGCACTCTGCTCAGCTAGCACTCTGCTCACCTAGCACTCTGCTCAGCTAGCACTCTGCTCAGCTATCACTCTGATCACCTAGAACTCTGCTCAGCCAGCACTCTGCTCAGCTAGCGCTCTGCTCAGGTAGCGCTCTGCTCAGGTAGCGCTCTGCTCAACTAGCACTCTGTTCAGCCAGCACTCTGCTCAGCTAGCACTCTCCTCACCTAGCACTCTGCTCAGCTAGCAGTCTGATCAGCCAGCCCTCTGCTCAGCCAGCACACTGATCAGCTAGCACTCTGCTCAGCTATCACTCTGATCACCTAGAACTCTGCTTAGCTAGCACTCTACTCAGGTAGCACTCTACTCAGCTAGCGCTCTCCTCACCTAGCACTCTGCTTAGCTAGCACTCTGATCAGCTAGCGCTCTCCTCACCTAGTACTCTGCTCAGCTAGCACTCTGTTCAGGAAGCACTCTGCTCAGCTAGCACACTGCTCAGCTATCACTCTACTCAGCTAGCACACTCATCAGCCAGCACTCTGCTCACCTAGCACTCTGCTCAGGTAGCACTCTGCTCAGCTAGCGCTCTGCTCAGGCAGCACAATGTTCAGCTAGCACTCTGCTCACCTAGCACTCTGCTCACCTAGCACTCTGCTCAGATAGCACTCTGCTCAGCCAGCACTCTGCTCACCTATCACTCTGCTCAGGTAGCACTCTGCTCAGCCAGTCTCTGCTCTCCTAGCACTCTGCTCAGCCAGCACTCTGCTCACCTAGCACTCTGCTCAGGTAGCACTCTGCTGACCTAGCACTCTGCTCACCTAGCACTCTGCTCAGATAGCCCTCTACTCAGCTAGCGCTCTGGTCAGCTAGCAGACTGCTCAGCTAGTACTCTGCTCAGCCAGCAGACTGCTCAGCTAGCACTCTGCTCAGCTAGCACTCTGCTCAGCTAGCACTCTGCTCAGCCCGCGATCTGCTCAGCTAGCACTATGCTCACCTAGCACTCTGCTCAGCTAGCACTCTGCTCAGCTAGCACTCTGCTCAGCTATCACTCTGATCACCTAGAACTCTGCTCAGCCAGCACACTGCTCAGGTAGCACTCTGCTCAGCTAGCACTCTCCTCACCTAGCACTCTGCTCAGCAAGCACTCTGCTCAGCTAGCACTTTGCTCAGCTAGCACACTGCTCAGCCAGCACACTGCTCAGCTAGCGCTCTGCTCAGCCAGCAGACTGCTCAGCTAGCACTCTACTCAGCTAGCACTCTCATCAGCCAGCACTCTGCTCACCTAGCACTCTGCTCCAGGTAGCACTCTGCTCAGCTAGCGCTCTGCTCAGGTAGCACACTGCTCAGCTAGCACTCTGCTCAGCTAGCACACTGCTCAGCTAGCACTCTGCCCAGCTAGCACTCTGATCAGCCAGCACTCTGCTCACCTAGCACTCTGCTCAGGTAGCACTCTGCTCAGCTAGCACTCTGCTCAGGTAGTACTCTGCTCAGCCAGCACTCTGATCACCTAGCACTCTGCTCAGCTAGCGCTCTGATCAGGTAGCGCTCTGCTCAACTAGCACTCTGTTCAGCCAGCACTCTGCTCAGCTAGCGCTCTCCTCACCTAGCACTCTGCTCAGCTAGCACTCTGATCAGCCAGCACTCTGCTCAGCCAGCACCCTGATCAGCTAGCACTCTGCTCAGCTATCACTCTCATCACCTAGAACTCTGCTTAGCTAGCACTCTACTCAGGTAGCACTCTACTCAGCTAGCGCTCTCCTCACCTAGCACTCTGCTTAGCTAGCACTCTGATCAGCTAGCGCTCTCCTCACCTAGCACTCTGCTCAGCAAGCACTCTGCTCAGCTAGCACTCTGCTCAGCTAGCACACTGCTCAGCCAGCATACTACTCAGCTAGCGCTCTGCTCAGGTAGCACTCTGCTCACCTAGCACTCTGCTCAGCTATCACTCTGTCCACCTAGAACTCTGCTCAGCCAGAACACTGCTCAGCTACCATTCTGATCACCTAGAACTCTGCTCAGCCAGCACACTGCTCAGCTAGCACTCTGCTCAACTAGCACTCTTTTCAGCCAGCACTCTGCTCAGCTAGCACTCTGCTCACCTAGCACTCTGCTCAGCCAACCTTGTGCTCACATACAGCTCTCCTTAGCCAGCACTCCGCTCAGCCAGCGCTCCGCTCAGCTAGCACTCGGCTTAGCTAACACTATGCTCACCTAGAACTGTGCTCAGCTAGCACTCTGATCACCTAGAACTCTGCTCAGCCAGCACGCTGCTCAGGTAGCACTCTGCTCAGCTAGCGCTCTGATCAGGTAGCGCTCTGCTCAACTAGCACTCTGTTCAGCCAGCACTCTGCTCAGCTAGCGCTCTCCTCACCTAGCACTCTGCTCAGCTAGCACTCTGATCAGCCAGCCCTCTGCTCAGCCAGCACACTTATCAGCTAGAACTCTGCTCAGCTATCACTCTGATCACCTAGAACTCTGCTTAGCTAGCACTCTACTCAGGTAACACTCTACTCAGCTAGCGCTCTCCTCACCTAGCACTCTGCTTAGCTAGCACTCTGATCAGCTAGCGCTCTCCTCACCTAGTACTCTGCTCAGCTAGCACTCTGCTCAGGAAGCACTCTGCTCAGCTAGCACACTGCTCAGCTAGCACACTGCTCAGCTAGTGCTCTTCTCAGCCAGCAGACTGCTCAGCTAGCACTCTACTCAGCTAGCACTCTCATCAGCCAGCACTCTGCTCACCTAGCACTCTGCTCAGGTAGCACTCTGCTCAGCTAGCGCTCTGCTCAGGCAGCACAATGTTCAGCTAGCGCTCTGCTGACCTAGCACTCTGCTGACCTAGCACTCTCCTCAGATAGCACTCTGCTCAGCCAGCACTCTGCTCACCTACCACTCTGCTCAGGTAGCACTCTGCTCAGCCAGTCTCAGCTCTCCTAGCTCTCTGCTCAGCCAGCACTCAGCTCAGCTAGCACTCTGCTCAGGTAGCACTCTGCTGACCTAGCACTCTGCTCACCTAGCACTCTGCTCAGCTAGCACTCTACTCAGCTAGCACTCTGCTCAGCTAGCACTCTGCTCAGCCCGCGATCTGCTCAGCTAGCACTCTGCTCACCTAGAACTCTGCTCAGCTAGCACTCTGCTCAGCTAGCACTCTGCTCACCTAGCACTCTGATCACCTAGAAACTCTGCTCAGCCAGCACACAGCTCAGGTAGCACTCTGCTCAGCTAGCGCTCTCCTCAACTAGCACTCTGCTCAGCTAGCACACTGCTCAGCCAGCACACTGTTCAGCTAGCGCTCTGCTCAGCCAGCAGACTGCTCAGCTAGCACTCTACTCAGCTCGCACTCTCATCAGCCAGCACTCTGCTCACCTAGCACTCTGCTCAGGTAGCACTCTGCTCAGCTAGCGCTCTGCTCAGGCAGCACAATGTTCAGCTAGCGCTCTGCTCACCTAGCACTCTGCTCACCTAGCACTCTGCTCAGATAGCACTCTGCTCAGCCAGCACTCTGCTCACCTAGCACTCTGCTCAGGTAGCACTCTGCTCAGCCAGTCTCTGCTCTCCTAGCACTCTGCTCAGCCAGCACTCTGCTCAGCCAGCGCTCTGCTCAGCTAGCAGACTGCTCAGCTAGCACTCTACTCAGCTAGCACTCTCATCAGCCAGCACTCTGCTCACCTACCACTCTGCTCAGGTAGCACTCTGCTCAGGCAGCACAATGCTCAGCTAGCGCTCTGCTCAGCTAGCACACTGCTCACCTAGCACTCTGCTCAGATAGCACTCTGCTCAGCCAGCACTCTGCTCACCTAGCACTCTGCTCAGGTAGCGCTCTGATCAGGTAGCGCTCTGCTCTCCTAGCACTCTGCTCAGCCAGCACTCTGCTCACCTAGCACTCTGCTCAGCTAGCACTCTGCTCACCTAGCACTCTGCTCAGCTAGCACTCTGCTCAGCTATCACTCTGATCACCTAGAACTCTGCTCAGCCAGCACTCTGCTCAGCTAGCGCTCTGCTCAGGTAGCGCTCTGCTCAGGTAGCGCTCTGCTCAACTAGCACTCTGTTCAGCCAGCACTCTGCTCAGCTAGCACTCTCCTCACCTAGCACTCTGCTCAGCTAGCAGTCTGATCAGCCAGCCCTCTGCTCAGCCAGCACACTGATCAGCTAGCACTCTGCTCAGCTATCACTCTGATCACCTAGAACTCTGCTTAGCTAGCACTCTACTCAGGTAGCACTCTACTCAGCTAGCGCTCTCCTCACCTAGCACTCTGCTTAGCTAGCACTCTGATCAGCTAGCGCTCTCCTCACCTAGTACTCTGCTCAGCTAGCACTCTGTTCAGGAAGCACTCTGCTCAGCTAGCACACTGCTCAGCTATCACTCTACTCAGCTAGCACACTCATCAGCCAGCACTCTGCTCACCTAGCACTCTGCTCAGGTAGCACTCTGCTCAGCTAGCGCTCTGCTCAGGCAGCACAATGTTCAGCTAGCACTCTGCTCACCTAGCACTCTGCTCACCTAGCACTCTGCTCAGATAGCACTCTGCTCAGCCAGCACTCTGCTCACCTATCACTCTGCTCAGGTAGCACTCTGCTCAGCCAGTCTCTGCTCTCCTAGCACTCTGCTCAGCCAGCACTCTGCTCACCTAGCACTCTGCTCAGGTAGCACTCTGCTGACCTAGCACTCTGCTCACCTAGCACTCTGCTCAGATAGCCCTCTACTCAGCTAGCGCTCTGGTCAGCTAGCAGACTGCTCAGCTAGTACTCTGCTCAGCCAGCAGACTGCTCAGCTAGCACTCTGCTCAGCTAGCACTCTGCTCAGCTAGCACTCTGCTCAGCCCGCGATCTGCTCAGCTAGCACTATGCTCACCTAGCACTCTGCTCAGCTAGCACTCTGCTCAGCTAGCACTCTGCTCAGCTATCACTCTGATCACCTAGAACTCTGCTCAGCCAGCACACTGCTCAGGTAGCACTCTGCTCAGCTAGCACTCTCCTCACCTAGCACTCTGCTCAGCAAGCACTCTGCTCAACTAGCACTTTGCTCAGCTAGCACACTGCTCAGCCAGCACACTGCTCAGCTAGCGCTCTGCTCAGCCAGCAGACTGCTCAGCTAGCACTCTACTCAGCTAGCACTCTCATCAGCCAGCACTCTGCTCACCTAGCACTCTGCTCCAGGTAGCACTCTGCTCAGCTAGCGCTCTGCTCAGGTAGCACACTGCTCAGCTAGCACTCTGCTCAGCTAGCACACTGCTCAGCTAGCACTCTGCCCAGCTAGCACTCTGATCAGCCAGCACTCTGCTCACCTAGCACTCTGCTCAGGTAGCACTCTGCTCAGCTAGCACTCTGCTCAGGTAGTACTCTGCTCAGCCAGCACTCTGATCACCTAGCACTCTGCTCAGCTAGCGCTCTGATCAGGTAGCGCTCTGCTCAACTAGCACTCTGTTCAGCCAGCACTCTGCTCAGCTAGCGCTCTCCTCACCTAGCACTCTGCTCAGCTAGCACTCTGATCAGCCAGCACTCTGCTCAGCCAGCACCCTGATCAGCTAGCACTCTGCTCAGCTATCACTCTCATCACCTAGAACTCTGCTTAGCTAGCACTCTACTCAGGTAGCACTCTACTCAGCTAGCGCTCTCCTCACCTAGCACTCTGCTTAGCTAGCACTCTGATCAGCTAGCGCTCTCCTCACCTAGCACTCTGCTCAGCAAGCACTCTGCTCAGCTAGCACTCTGCTCAGCTAGCACACTGCTCAGCCAGCATACTACTCAGCTAGCGCTCTGCTCAGGTAGCACTCTGCTCACCTAGCACTCTGCTCAGCTATCACTCTGTCCACCTAGAACTCTGCTCAGCCAGAACACTGCTCAGCTACCATTCTGATCACCTAGAACTCTGCTCAGCCAGCACACTGCTCAGCTAGCACTCTGCTCAACTAGCACTCTTTTCAGCCAGCACTCTGCTCAGCTAGCACTCTGCTCACCTAGCACTCTGCTCAGCCAACCTTGTGCTCACATACAGCTCTCCTTAGCCAGCACTCCGCTCAGCCAGCGCTCCGCTCAGCTAGCACTCGGCTTAGCTAACACTATGCTCACCTAGAACTGTGCTCAGCTAGCACTCTGATCACCTAGAACTCTGCTCAGCCAGCACGCTGCTCAGGTAGCACTCTGCTCAGCTAGCGCTCTGATCAGGTAGCGCTCTGCTCAACTAGCACTCTGTTCAGCCAGCACTCTGCTCAGCTAGCGCTCTCCTCACCTAGCACTCTGCTCAGCTAGCACTCTGATCAGCCAGCCCTCTGCTCAGCCAGCACACTTATCAGCTAGAACTCTGCTCAGCTATCACTCTGATCACCTAGAACTCTGCTTAGCTAGCACTCTACTCAGGTAACACTCTACTCAGCTAGCGCTCTCCTCACCTAGCACTCTGCTTAGCTAGCACTCTGATCAGCTAGCGCTCTCCTCACCTAGTACTCTGCTCAGCTAGCACTCTGCTCAGGAAGCACTCTGCTCAGCTAGCACACTGCTCAGCTAGCACACTGCTCAGCTAGTGCTCTTCTCAGCCAGCAGACTGCTCAGCTAGCACTCTACTCAGCTAGCACTCTCATCAGCCAGCACTCTGCTCACCTAGCACTCTGCTCAGGTAGCACTCTGCTCAGCTAGCGCTCTGCTCAGGCAGCACAATGTTCAGCTAGCGCTCTGCTGACCTAGCACTCTGCTGACCTAGCACTCTCCTCAGATAGCACTCTGCTCAGCCAGCACTCTGCTCACCTACCACTCTGCTCAGGTAGCACTCTGCTCAGCCAGTCTCAGCTCTCCTAGCTCTCTGCTCAGCCAGCACTCAGCTCAGCTAGCACTCTGCTCAGGTAGCACTCTGCTGACCTAGCACTCTGCTCACCTAGCACTCTGCTCAGCTAGCACTCTACTCAGCTAGCACTCTGCTCAGCTAGCACTCTGCTCAGCCCGCGATCTGCTCAGCTAGCACTCTGCTCACCTAGAACTCTGCTCAGCTAGCACTCTGCTCAGCTAGCACTCTGCTCACCTAGCACTCTGATCACCTAGAACTCTGCTCAGCCAGCACACAGCTCAGGTAGCACTCTGCTCAGCTAGCGCTCTCCTCAACTAGCACTCTGCTCAGCTAGCACACTGCTCAGCCAGCACACTGTTCAGCTAGCGCTCTGCTCAGCCAGCAGACTGCTCAGCTAGCACTCTACTCAGCTCGCACTCTCATCAGCCAGCACTCTGCTCACCTAGCACTCTGCTCAGGTAGCACTCTGCTCAGCTAGCGCTCTGCTCAGGCAGCACAATGTTCAGCTAGCGCTCTGCTCACCTAGCACTCTGCTCACCTAGCACTCTGCTCAGATAGCACTCTGCTCAGCCAGCACTCTGCTCACCTAGCACTCTGCTCAGGTAGCACTCTGCTCAGCCAGTCTCTGCTCTCCTAGCACTCTGCTCAGCCAGCACTCTGCTCAGCCCAGCGCTCTGCTCAGCTAGCACTCGGCTCAGCTAACACTATGCTCACCTAGAACTGTGCTCACCTAGCACTCTGATCACCTAGAACTCTGCTCAGCCCAGCACACTGCTCAGGTTGCACTCTGATCAGCTAGCACTCTGCTCAGCTAGCGCTCTGCTCAGGTAGCGCTCTGCTCAGGCAACACTCTGCTCACCTAGCACTCTGCTCAGCTAGCGCTCTGCTCACCTAGCACTTGCTCAGCTAGCACTCTGATCACCTAGAATTCTGCTCAGCCAGCACGCTGCTCAGGTAGCACTCTGCTCAGCTAGCGCTCTGATCAGGTAGCGCTCTGCTCAACTAGCACTCTGTTCAGCCAGCACTCTGCTCAGCTAGCGCTCTCCTCACCTAGCACTCTGCTCAGCTAGCAGTCTGATCATCCAGCACTCTGCTCAGCCAGCACCCTGATAAGCTAGCACTCTGCTCAGCTATCACTCTGATCACCTAAAACTCTGCTTAGCTAGCACTCTACTCAGGTAGCACTCTACTCAGCTAGCGCTCTCCTCACCTAGCACTCTGCTTAGCTAGCACTCTGATCAGCTAGCGCTCTCCTCCCCTAGTACTCTGCTCAGCTAGCACTCTGTTCAGGAAGCGATGTGCTCAGCCAGCAGACTGCTCAGCTAGCACTCTACTCAGCTAGCACTCTCATCAGCCAGCACTCTGCTCACCTAGCACTCTGCTCAGGTAGCACTCTGATCACCTAGAACTCTGCTCAGCCAGCACACTGCTCAGGTAGCACTCTGCTCAGCTAGCGCTCTCCTCACCTAGCACTCTGCTCAGCCAGCACACTGCTCAGCCAGCACACTGCTCAGCTAGCGCTCTGATCAGGTAGCGCTCTGCTCAACTAGCACTCTGTTCAGCCAGCACTCTACTCAGCTAGCGCTCTCCTCACCTAGCACTCTGCTCAGCTAGCACACTGCTCAGCAAGCACACTGTTCAGCTAGCGCTCTGCTCAGCCAGCAGACTGCTCAGCTAGCACTCTACTCACCTAGCACTCTCATCAGCCAGCACTCTGCTCACCTAGCACTCTGCTCAGGTAGCACTCTGCTCAGCTAGCGCTCTGCTCAGGCAGCACACTGCTCACCTAGCACTCTGCCCAGCTAGCACTCTGATCAGCCAGCACTCTGCTGACCTAGCACTCTGCTCAGGTAGCACTCTGCTCAGGTAGCACTCTGCTCAGGTAGTACTCTGCTCAGCCAGCACTCTGCTCAGCTAGCACTCTGCTCAGCTAGCGCTCTGATCAGGTAGCGCTCTGCTCAACTAGCACTCTGTTCAGCCAGCACTCTGCTCAGCTAGCGCTCTCCCTCACCTAGCACTCTGCTCAGCTAGCACTCTGAAGAGCCAGCACTCTGCTCAGCCAGCACTCTGCTCAGCAAGCACTCTGCTCAGCTAGCACTCTGCTCAGCTAGCACACTGCTCAGCCAGCACACTGCTCAGCTAGCGCTCTGCTCAGCCAGCAGACTGCTCAGCTAGCACTCTACTCAGCTAGCACTCTCATCAGCCAGCACTCTGCTCACCTAGCACTCTGCTCAGGTAGCACTCTGCTCAGCTAGCGCTCTGCTCAGGCAGCACACTGCTCAGCTAGCGCTCTGCTCAGCTAGCACACTGCTCACCTAGCACTCTGCTCAGATAGCACTCTGATCAGCCAGCATTCTGCTGACCTAGCACTCTGCTCAGATAGCACTCTGCTCAGCCAGCACTCTGCTCAGCTAGCACTCTGCTCAGGTAGCACTCAGCTCAGCTAGTCTCTGCTCTCCTAGCACTCTGCTGACCTAGCACTCTGCTCAGGTGGCACTCTGCTCAGCCAGCACTCTGCTCACCTAGCACTCTGCTCAGCTAGCACACTTCTCAGCTAGCGCTCTGCTCAGCCAGCAGACTGCTCAGCTAGCACTCTACTCAGCTAGCACTCTCATCAGCAAGCACTCTGCTCATCTAGCACTCTGCTCAACTAGCGCACTGATCAGGTAGCGCTCTGCTCAACTAGCACTCTGTTCAGCAAGCACTCTGCTCAGCCCTCACTCTGCTCAGCTAGCACTCTGATCAGCCAGTACTCTGCTCACCTAGCACTCTGCTCAGCCCGCGATCTGCTCAGCTAGCACTCTGCTCAAATAGCACTCTGATCAGCTAGAACTCTGCTCAGCCAGCACACTGCTCAGGCAGCACTCTGCTCAGCTAGCGCTCTCCTCACCTAGCACTCTGCTCAGCTAGCACTCTGCTCAGCAAGCACTCTGCTCAGCTAGCACTCTGCTCAGCTAGCACTCTGCTCAGCCCGCGATCTGCTCAGCCAGCAGACTGCTCAGCTAGCACTCTACTCAGCTAGCACTCTCATCAGCCAGCACTCTGCTCACCTAACACTCTGCTCAGGAAGCACTCTGCTCAGCTAGCACACTGCTCAGCTAGCACACTGCTCAGCTAGCGCTCTTCTCAGCCAGCAGACTGCTCAGCTAGCACTCTACTCAGCTAGCACTCTCATCAGCCAGCACTCTGCTCACCTACCACTCTGCTCAGGTAGCACTCTGCTCAGGCAGCACAATGCTCAGCTAGCGCTCTGCTCAGCTAGCACACTGCTCACCTAGCACTCTGCTCAGATAGCACTCTGCTCAGCCAGCACTCTGCTCACCTAGCACTCTGCTCAGGTAGCGCTCTGATCAGGTAGCGCTCTGCTCTCCTAGCACTCTGCTCAGCCAGCACTCTGCTCACCTAGCACTCTGCTCAGCTAGCACTCTGCTCAGCTAGCACTCTGCTCAGCTAGCACTCTGCTCAGCTATCACTCTGATCACCTAGAACTCTGCTCAGCCAGCACTCTGCTCAGCTAGCGCTCTGCTCAGGTAGCGCTCTGCTCAGCTAGCACTCTGTTCAGCCAACTCTCTGCTCACCTAGCACTCTGCTCAGCTAGCACTCTGCTCAGCCAGCACTCTGCTCACCTAGCACTCTGATCAGCCAGTACTCTGATCACCTAGAACTCTTCTCAGCCCGCGATCTGCTCAGCTAGCACTCTGCTCAGCTAGCACTCTGCTCAGCTAGCACTCTGCTCAGCTATCGCTCTGATCACCTAGAACTCCTCTCAGCCAGCACACTGCTCAGGTAGCACTCTGCTCAGCTACCGCTCTCCTCACCTAGCACTCTGCTCAGCTAGCGCTCTGATCAGGTAGCGCTCTGCTCAACTAGCACTCTGTTCAGCCAGCACTCTCCTCAGCCAGAACTCTGCTCACCTAGCACTCTGCTCAGCTAGCACTCTGATCAGCCAGCACACTTCTCAGCTAGCACTCTGCTCAGCCAGCAGACTGCTCAGCTAGCACTCTGCTCAGCTAGCACTCTACTCAGCTAGCACTCTGCTCAGCTAGCACACTGCTCAGCTAGCACTCTGCTCAGCCAGCAGACTGCTCAGCCAGCACTCTGCTTACCTAGCACTCTGCTCAGCTAGCACTCTGCTCAGCTATCACTCTGACCACCTAGAACTCTGCTCAGCCAGCACTCTGCTCAGCTAGCACTCTGCTCAGCTAGCACTCTGCTCAGCAAGCACTCTGCTCACCTAGAGCTCTCCTTAGCCAGCACTCTGCTCAGCCAGCGCTCTGCTCAGCTAGCACTCGGCTCAGCTAACACTATGCTCACCTAGAACTGTGCTCAGCTAGCACTCTGATCACCTAGAATTCTGCTCAGCCAGCACACTGCTCAGGTTGCACTCTGCTCAGCTAGCGCTCTGCTCAGGTAGCGCTCTGCTCAGGCAACACTCTGATCACCTAGCACTCTGCTCAGCCAGCACTCTGCTCAGCTAGCGCTCTGCTCACCTAGCACTTGCTCAGCTAGCACTCTGATCACCTAGAACTCTGCTCAGCCAGCACGCTGCTCAGGTAGCACTCTACTCAGCTAGCGATCTCCTCACCTAGCACTCTGCTCAGCTAGCACTCTGCTCAGCTAGCGCTCTCCTCACCTAGCACTCTCCTCAGCTAGCACTGTGCTCAGCAAGCACTCTTCTCAGCAAGCACTCTGCTCAGCTAGCACTCTGCTCAGCTTCCACTCTGCTCAGCCAGCAGACTGCTCAGCTAGCACTCTGCTCAGCTAGCACTCTGATCAGCCAGCACTCTGCTCAGCCAGCACAATGATCAGCTAGAACTCTGCTCAGCTAGCACTCTGCTCAGCCAGCACACTACTCAGCCAGCACTCTGCTCACCTAGCACTCTGCGCAGGTAGCACTCAGCTCAGCCAGTCTCTGCTCTCCTAGCACTCTGCTCAGCAAGCACTCTGCTCAGCAAGCACTCCGCTCAGCTAGCACTCTGCTCAGCTAGCACACTGCTCAGCTAGCACACTGCTCAGCTAGCACTCTGATCAGCCAGCAGACTGCTCAGGTAGCACTCTACTCAGCTAGCACTCTCATCATCCAGCGCTCTGCTCAGATAGCACTCTGCTCAGCTAACACTATGCTCACCTAGAACTCTGCTCAGCTAGCACTCTGATCACCTAGAACTCTGCTCAGCCAGCACAATGCTCAGGTTGCACTCTGCTCAGCTAGCACTCTGCTCAGCTAGCGCTCTCCTCACCTAGCACTCTGCTCAGCTAGCACTCTGCTCAGCTCTCGCTCTCCTCACGTAGCACTCTGCTCAGCAAGCACTCTGCTCAGCTAGCACTCTGCTCATCTAGCACACTGCTCAGCTAGCACACTGCTCAGCTAGCGCTCTGCTCAGGCAGCACACTGCTCAGGTAGCACTCTGCTCACCTAGCACTCTGCTCAGCTAGCACTCTGTTCACCTAGCACTCTGCTCAGCTATCACTCTGATCACCTAGAACTCTGCTTAGCTAGCACTCTACTCAGGTAGCACTCTACTCACCTAGCGCTCTCCTCACCTAGCACTCTGCTTAGCTAGCGCTCTGATCAGCTAGCGCTCTCCTCACCTAGTACTCTGCTCAGCTAGCACTCTGCTCAGGAACCACTCTGCTCAGCTAGCACACTGCTCAGCTAGCACACTGCTCAGCTAGCGCTTTTCTCAGCCAGCAGACTGCTCAGCTATCACTCTGCTCAGGTAGCACTCTGCTCAGCTAGCGCTCTGCTCAGGCAGCACAATGTTCAGCTAGCGCTCTGCTCACCTAGCACTCTGCTCACCTAGCACTCTGCTCACCTAGCACTCTGCTCAGGTAGCACTCTGCTCAGCCAGTCTCTGCTCTCCTAGCACTCTGCTCAGCCAGCACTCTGCTCATCTAGCACTCTACTCAGGTAGCACTCTGCTGACCTAGCACTCTGCTCACCTAGCACTTTGCTCAGCTAGCACACTGCTCAGCTAGCGCTCTGCTCAGCCAGCAGACTACTCAGCTAGCACTCTACTCAGCCAGCACTCTGCTCAGCTAGCACTCTGCTCAGCCAGCACTCTGCTCAGCTAGCGCTCTGCTCAGCTAGCACTCTGCTCAGCCAGCAGACTGCTCAGCTAGCACTCTGCTCAGCTAGCACTCTGCTCAGCCAGCGATCTGCTCAGCTAGCACTCTCCTCACCTAGCACTCTGCTCAGCTATCACTCTGATCACCTAGAACTCTTCTCAGCCAGCACACTGCTCAGCTAGCACTCTGCTCAGCTAGCACTCTGATCAGCTAGCGCTCTCCTCACCTAGCACTCTGCTCAGCAAGCACTCTGCTCAGCTAGACCTCTGCTCAGCTAGCACACTGCTCACCTAGCACTCTGCTCAGCCAGCAGACTGCTCCAGCTAGCACTCTACTCAGCTAGCACTCTATTCAGCTAGCACTCTATTCAGCCAGCACTCTGCTCACCTAGCACTCTGCTTAGCTAGCACTCTGATCAGCTAGCGCTCACCTCACCTAGTACTCTGCTCAGCTAGCACTCTGCTCAGGAAGCACTCTGCTCAGCTAGCACACTGCTCAGCTAGCACACTGCTCAGCTAGCGCTCTGCTCAGCCAGCAGACTGCTCAGCTAGCACTCTCATCACCCAGCACTCTGCTCACCTCGCACTCTGGTCAGGTAGCACTCTGCTCAGCTAGCGCTCTGCTCAGGCAGCACAATGTTCAGCTAGCGCTCTGCTCAGCTAGCACACTGCTCACCTAGCACTCTGCTCACTTAGCACTCTGCTCAGGTAGCAACTCATCTCAGCTAGTCTCTGCTCTCCTAGCACTCTGCTCAGCCAGCACTCTGCTCAGCTAGCACTCTGCTCAGCTAGCACTGTGCTCAGCCAGCACTCTGCTCACCTAGCACTCTGCTCAGCTAGCGCTCTGATCAGGTAGCGCTCTGCTCAGCAAGCACTCTGCTCAGCCAGCACTCTGCTCAGCCCAGCACACTGCTCAGCTAGCACTCTGCTCAGCCAGCACTCTGCTCAGGTAGTACTCTGCTCAGCCAGCACTCTGCTCACCTACCGCTCTGCTCAGCTAGAACACTCCTCAGCTAGCACACTGCTCAGCTAGCACTCTGCTCAGCTAGCACTCTGCTCAGCAAGCACTCTGCTCAGCCAGCACTCTGCTCAGCTAGCACTCTGATCAGCCAGTACTCTGCTCACCTAGCACTCCGCTCAGCCCGCGATCTGCTCAGCTAGCACTCTGCCTAGCTAGCGCTCTCCTCACCTAGCACTCTGCTCACCT
Source organism: Morus bassanus (assembly GCA_031468815.1). Taxonomy (NCBI): domain Eukaryota; kingdom Metazoa; phylum Chordata; class Aves; order Suliformes; family Sulidae; genus Morus; species Morus bassanus. Next base: position 35,251 of record JAVHSO010000162.1, on the reverse strand, counting down.
AGCACTCTGCTCAGCTAGCACTCTGCTCAGCCAGCACACTGCTCAGGTAGCACTCTGCTCACCTAGCGCTCTCCTCACCTAACACTCTGCTCAGCTAGCGCTCTCCTCACCTAGCACTCTGCTCAGCTAGCACTCTGCTCAGCTAGCACACTGCTCAGCTAGCACACTGCTCAGCTAGCGCTCTGCTCAGCCAGCAGACTGCTCAGCTAGCACTCTACTCAGCTAGCACTCTCATCAGCCAGCACTCTGCTCAGCTAGCGCTCTCCTCACCTAGCACTCTGCTCAGCTAGCAGTCTGATCAGCCAGCCCTCTGCTCAGCCAGCACACTGACCAGCTAGCACTCTGCTCAGCTATCACTCTGATCACCTAGAACTCTGCTTAGCTAGCACTCTACTCAGGTAGCACTCTACTCAGCTAGCGCTCTCCTCACCTAGCACTCTGCTTAGCTAGCACTCTGATCAGCTAGCGCTCTCCTCACCTAGTACTCTGCTCAGCTAGCACTCTGCTCAGGAAGCACTCTGCTCAGCTAGCACACTGCTCAGCTAGCACACTGCTCAGCTAGTGCTCTTCTCAGCCAGCAGACTGCTCAGCTAGCACTCTGCTCAGCGAGCACTCTCATCAGCCAGCACTCTGCTCACCTAGCACTCTGCTCAGGTAGCACTCTGCTCAGCTAGCGCTCTGCTCAGGCAGCACAATGTTCAGCTAGCGCTCTGCTCACCTAGCACTCTGCTCACCTAGCACTCTGCTCAGATAGCACTCTGCTCAGCCAGCACTCTGCTCACCTAGCACTCTCCTCAGGTAGCACTCTGCTCAGCCAGTCTCTGCTCTCCTAGCACTCTGCTCAGCAGCACTCTGCTCACCTAGCACTCTGCTCAGGTAGCACTCTGCTGACCTAGCACTCTGCTCACCTAGCACTCTGCTCAGCTAGCACTCTACTCAGCTAGCGCTCTGGTCAGCTAGCAGACTGCTCAGCTAGTACTCTGCTCAGGCAGCAGACTGCTCAGCTAGCACTCTGCTCAGCTAGCACTCTGCTCAGCTAGCACTCTGCTCAGCCTGCGATCTGCTCAGCTAGCACTATGCTCACCTAGCACTCTGCTCAGCTAGCGCTCTCCTCACCTAGCACTCTGCTCAGCTATCACTCTGATCACCTAGAACTCTGCTCAGCCAGCACACTGCTCAGGTAGCACTCTGCTCAGCTAGCACTCTCCTCACCTAGCACTCTGCTCACCTAGCACTCTGATCAGCTAGCGCTCTCCTCACCTAGCACTCTGCTCAGCAAGCACTCTGCTCAGCTAGCACTCTGCTCAGCTAGCACACTGCTCAGCCAGCACACTGCTCAGCTAGCGCTCTGCTCAGCCAGCAGACTGCTCAGCTAGCACTCTACTCAGCTAGCACTCTCATCAGCCAGCACTCTGCTCACCTAGCACTCTGCTCAGGTAGCACTCTGCTCAGCTAGCGCTCTGCTCAGGTAGCACACTGCTCAGCTAGAGCTCTGCTCAGCTAGCACACTGCTCACCTATCACTCTGCCCAGCTAGCACTCTGATCAGCCAGCACTCTGCTGACCTAGCACTCTGCTCAGTAGCACTCTGCTCAGCTAGCACTCTGCTCAGGTAGTACTCTGCTCAGCCAGCAACTCTGCTCACCTAGCACTCTGCTCAACTAGCGCTCTGAGCAGGTAGCGCTCTGCTCAACTAGCACTCTGTTCAGCCAGCACTCTGCTCAGCTAGCACTCTGCTCAGCCAGCACTCTGCTCAGCTAGCGCTCTGCTCAGCTAGCACTCTGCTCAGCCAGCAGACTGCTCAGCTAGCACTCTGCTCAGCTAGCACTCTGCTCAGCTAGCACTCTGATCAGCTAGCGCTCTCCTCACGTAGCACTCTGCTCAGCAAGCATTCTGCTCAGCTAGCACTCTGCTCATCTAGCACACTGCTCAGCTAGCACACTGCTCAGCTAGCGCTCTGCTCAGGCAGCACACTGCTCAGGTAGCACTCTGCTCACCTAGCACTCTGCTCAGCTAGCACTCTGTTCAGCCAGCACTCTGCTCAGCTAGCGCTCTCCTCACCTAGCACTCTGCTTAGCTAGCGCTCTGATCAGCTAGCGCTCTCCTCACCTAGTACTCTGCTCAGCTAGCACTCTGCTCAGGAACCACTCTGCTCAGCTAGCACACTGCTCAGCTAGCGCTTTTCTCAGCCAGCAGACTGCTCAGCTAGCACTCTGCTCAGGAAGCACTCTGCTCAGCTAGCGCTCTGCTCAGGCAGCACAATGTTCAGCTAGCGCTCTGCTCACCTAGCACTCTGCTCACCTAGCACTCTGCTCACCTAGCACTCTGCTCAGGTAGCACTCTGCTCAGCCAGTCTCTGCTCTCCTAGCACTCTGCTCAGCCAGCACTCTGCTCATCTAGCACTCTGCTCAGGTAGCACTCTGCTGACCTAGCACTCTGCTCACCTAGCACTCTGCTCAGCTAGCACACTGCTCAGCTAGCACTCTACTCAGCCAGCACTCTGCTCAGCTAGCACTCTGCTCAGCCAGCACTCTGCTCAGCTAGCGCTCTGCTCAGCTAGCACTCTGCTCAGCCAGCAGACTGCTCAGCTAGCACTCTGCTCAGCTAGCACTCTGCTCAGCCAGCGATCTGCTCAGCTAGCACTCTCCTCACCTAGCACTCTGCTCAGCTAGCACTCTGCTCAGCTATCACTCTGATCACCTAGAACTCTTCTCAGCCAGCACACTGCTCAGCTAGCACTCTGCTCAGCTAGCACTCTGATCAGCTAGCGCTCTCCTCACCTAGCACTCTGCTCAGCAAGCACTCTGCTCAGCTAGACCTCTGCTCAGCTAGCACACTGCTCACCTAGCACTCTGCTCAGCCAGCACTCTGCTCAGCTAGCACTCTACTCAGCTAGCACTCTATTCAGCTAGCACTCTATTCAGCCAGCACTCTGCTCACCTACCACTCTGCTCAGCTAGCGCTCAGATCAGGTAGCGCTCTGCTCAACTAGCACTCTGCTCAGCTAGCACTCTACTCAGCTAGCGCTCTCCTCACCTAGCACTCTGCTTAGCTAGCACTCTGATCAGCTAGCGCTCACCTCACCTAGTACTCTGCTCAGCTAGCACTCTGCTAAGGAAGCACTCTGCTCAGCTAGCACACTGCTCAGCTAGCACACTGCTCAGCTAGCGCTCTGCTCAGCCGGCAGACTGCTCAGCTAGCACTCTCATCACCCAGCACTCTGCTCACCTAGCACTCTGCTCAGGTAGCACTCTGCTCAGCTAGCGCTCTGCTCAGGCAGCACAATGTTCAGCTAGCGCTCTGCTCAGCTAGCACACTGCTCACCTAGCACTCTGCTCACTTAGCACTCTGCTCAGGTAGCAACTCATCTCAGCTAGTCTCTGCTCTCCTAGCACTCTGCTCAGCCAGCACTCTGCTCAGCTAGCACTCTGCTCAGCTAGCACTCTGCTCAGCCAGCACTCTGCTCACCTAGCACTCTGCTCAGCTAGCACTCTGCTCAGCCAGCACTCTGCTCAGCCAGCACCCTGATCAGCTAGCACTCTGCTCAGCTATCACTCTGATCACCTAGAAATCTCCTTAGCTAGCACTCTACTCAGGTAGCACTCTACTCAGCTAGCTCTCTCCTCACCTAGCACTCTGCTTAGCTAGCTCTCTGATCAGCTAGCGCTCTCCTCACCTAGCACTCTGCTCAGCAAGCACTCTGCTCAGGTAGCACTCTGCTCAGCTAGCACACTGCTCAGCCAGCATACTACTCAGCTAGCGCTCTGCTCAGCTAGCACTCTGCTCAGCTAGCAACTCTGCTCAGCTATCACTCTGTCCACCTAGAACTCTGCTCAGCCAGAACACTGCTTAGCTAGCATTCTGATCACCTAGAACTCTGCTCAGCAGCACACTGCTCAGCTAGCACTCTGCTCAACTAGCACTCTTCTCAGCCAGCACTCTGCTCAGCTAGCACTCTGCTCAGCTAGCACTCTGCTCAGCCAAACTTGTGCTCACATAGAGCTCTCCTTAGCCAGCACTCTGCTCAGCCAGCGCTCTGCTCAGCTAGCACTCGGCTTAGCTAACACTATGCTCACCTAGAACTGTGTTCAGCTAGCACTCTGATCACCTAGAACTCTGCTCAGCCAGCACACTTCTCAGATTGCACTCTGATCAGCTAGCACTCTGCTCAGCTAGCACTTGCTCAGCTAGCACTCTGATCACCTAGAATTCTGCTCAGCCAGCACGCTGCTCAGGTAGCACTCTGCTCAGCTAGCGCTCTGATCAGGTAGCGCTCTGCTCAACTAGCACTCTGTTCAGCCAGCACTCTGCTCAGCTAGCGCTCTCCTCACCTAGCACTCTGCTCAGCCAGCACTCTGCTCACTAGCAGTCTGCTCAGGTAGCAACTCATCTCAGCTAGTCTCTGCTCAGCTAGCGCTCTGATCAGGTAGCGCTCTGCTCAGCAAGCACTCTGCTTAGCCAGCACTCTGCTCAGGCAGCACACTGCTCAGCTAGCACTCTGCTCAGCCAGCACTCTGCTCAGCTAGCACTCTGCTCAGATAGCGCTCAGCTCAGCCAGTCTCTGCTCTCCTAGCACTCTGCTCAGCCAGCACTCTGCTCAGCCAGCACTCTGCTCAGCTAGCACTCTGCTCAGATAGCGCTCAGCTCAGCCAGTCTCTGCTCTCCTAGCACTCTGCTCAGCTAGCACTCAGCTCAGCTAACACTATGCTCACCTAGAACTGTGCTCAGCTAGCACTCTGATCACCTAGAACTCTGCTCAGCCAGCACACTGCTCAGGTTGCACTCTGATCAGCTAGCACTCTGCTCAGCTAGCGCTCTGCTCAGGTAGCGCTCTGCTCAGGCAACACTCTGCTCACCTAGCACTCTGCTCAGCCAGCGCTCTGCTCACTTAGCACTTGCTCAGCTAGCACTCTGCTCACCTAGAATTCTGCTCAGCCAGCACTCTGCTCAGGTAGCGCTCTGCTCAACTAGCACTCTGTTCAGCCAGCACTCTGCTCAGCTAGCGCTCTCCCTCACCTAGCACTCTGCTCAGCTAGCACTCTGGTCAGCCAGCACTCTGCTCAGCCAGCACACTGATCAGCTAGCACTCTGCTCAGCTATCACTCTGATCACCTAGAACTCTGCTTAGCTAGCACTCTACTCAGGTAGCACTCTACTCAGCTAGCGCTCTCCTCACCTAGCACTCTGCTTAGCTAGCACTCTGATCAGCTAGCGCTCACCTCACCTAGTACTCTGCTCAGCTAGCGATGTGCTCAGCCAGCAGACTGCTCAGCTAGCACTCTACTCAGCTAGCACTCTCATCAGCCAGCACTCTGCTCACCTAGCACTCTGCTCAGGTAGCACTCTGCTCAGCTAGCGCTCTGCTCAGGCAGCACAATGTTCAGCTAGCGCTCTGCTCACCTAGCACTCTGCTCACCTAGCACTCTGCTCACCTAGCACTCTGCTCAGATAGCGCTCTGCTCAGCCAGCACTCTGCTCACCTAGCACTCTGCTCAGGTAGCACTCTGCTCAGCCAGTCTCTGCTCTCCTAGCACTCTGCTCAGCCAGCACTCTGCTCACCTAGCACTCTGCTCAGGTAGCACTCTGCTGACCTAGCACTCTGCTCACCTAGAACTCTGCTCAGCTAGAACTCTACTCAGCTAGCGCTCTGGTCAGCTAGCAGACTGCTCAGCTAGTACTCTGCTCAGCTAGCACTCTGCTCAGCTAGCACTCTGCTCAACCCGCGATCTGCTCAGCTAGCACTATGCTCACCTAGCACTCTGCTCAGCTAGCACTCTTCTCAGCTAGCACTCTGCTCAGCTATATCACTCTGCTCAGCTAGAACTCTGCTCAGCCAGCACACTGCTCAGCTAGCGCTCTTCTCAGCCAGCAGACTGCTCAGCTAGCACTCTACTCAGCTAGCACTCTCATCAGCCAGCACTCTGCTCACCTAGCACTCTGCTCAGGTAGCACTCTGCTCAGCTAGCGCTCTGCTCAGGTAGCACACTGCTCAGCTAGAGCTCTGCTCAGCTAGCACACTGCTCACCTAGCACTCTGCCCAGCTAGCACTCTGATCAGCCAGCACTCTGCTGACCTAGCACTCTGCTCAGGTAGCACTCTGCTCAGCTAGCACTCTGCTCAGGTAGTACTCTGCTCAGCCAGCACTCTGCTCACCTAGCACTCTACTCAGCTAGCGCTCTGAGCAGGTAGCGCTCTGCTCAACTAGCACTCTGTTCAGCCAGCACTCTGCTCAGCTAGCGCTCTCCTCACCTAGCACTCTGCTCAGCTAGCACTCTGATCAGCCAGCACTCTGCTCAGCCAGCACCCTGATCAGCTAGCATTCTGCTCAGCTATCACTCTGATCACCTAGAACTCTGCTTAGCCTTACCACTCTACTCAGGTAGCACTCTACTCAGCTAGCTCTCTCCTCACCTAGAACTCTGCTTAGCTAGCACTCTGATCAGCTAGCGCTCTCCTCACCTAGCACTCTGCTCAGCAAACACTCTGCTCAGGTAGCACTCTGCTCAGCTAGCACACTGCTCAGCCAGCACACTACTCAGCTAGCGCTCTGCTCAGCTAGCACTCTGCTCAGCTAGCACTCTGCTCAGCTATCACTCTGTCCACCTAGAACTCTGCTCAGCCAGCACACTGCTCAGCTAGCACTCTGCTCAACTAGCACTCTTTTCAGCCAGCACTCTGCTCAGCTAGCACTCTGCTCATCAAACTTGTGCTCACATAGAGCTCTCCTTAGCCAGCACTCTGCTCAGCCAGCGCTCTGCTCAGCTAGCACTCGGCTTAGCTAACACTATGCTCACCTAGAACTGTGTTCAGCTAGCACTCTGATCACCTAGAACTCTGCTCAGCCAGCACACTTCTCAGGTTGCACTCTGATCAGCTAGCACTCTGCTCAGCTAGCACTTGCTCAGCTAGCACTCTGATCACCTAGAATTCTGCTCAGCCAGCACGCTGCTCAGGTAGCACTCTGCTCAGCTAGCGCTCTGATCAGGTAGCGCTCTGCTCAACTAGCACTCTGTTCAGCCAGCACTCTGCTCAGCTAGCGCTCTCCTCACCTAGCACTCTGCTCAGCCAGCACTCTGCTCACTTAGCACTCTGCTCAGGTAGCAACTCATCTCAGCTAGTCTCTGCTCAGCTAGCGCTCTGATCAGGTAGCGCTCTGCTCAGCAAGCACTCTGCTCAGCCAGCACTCTGCTCAGCCAGCACACTGCTCAGCTAGCACTCTGCTCAGCCAGCACTCTGCTCAGGTAGTACTCTGCTCAGCCAGCACTCTGCTCACCTAGCGCTCTGCTCAGCTAGCACACTGCTCAGCTAGCACACTGCTCAGCTAGCACTCTGCTCAGCTAGGACTCTGCTCAGCAAGCACTCTGCTCAGCCAGCACTCTGCTCAGCTAGCACTCTGCTCAGGTAGCACTCTGCTGACCTAGCACTCTGCTCAGCCCGCGATCTGCTCAGCTAGCAATCTGCCTAGCTAGCGCTCTCCTCACCTAGCACTCTGCTCACCTAGCACTCTGCTCAGCTAGAACTCTGCTCAGCCTGCACACTGCTCAGGTAGCACTCTGCTCACCTAGCGCTCTCCTCACCTAGCACTCTGCTCAGCAAGCACTCTGCTCAGCCAGCACTCTGCTCAGCTAGCACTCTGCTCAGCTAGCTCACTGCGCAGCTAGCACACTGCTCAGCTAGCGCTCTGCTCAGCCAGCAGACTGCTCAGCTAGCACTCTACTCAGCTAGCACTCTCATCAGCCAGCACTCTGCTCACCTAGCACTCTGCTCAGGTAGCGCTCTGCTCAGGCAGCACAATTTTCAGCTAGCGCTCTGCTCACCTAGCACTCTGCTCAGATAGCACTCTGCTCAGCCAGCACTCTGCTCAACTAGCAGTCTGCTCAGGTAGCACTCTGCTCAGCCAGTCTCTGCTCTCCTAGCACTCTGCTCAGCCAGCATCTGCTCAGCCAGCGCTCTGCTCAGCTAGCACTCGGCTCAGCTAACACTATGCTCACCTAGAACTGTGCTCAGCTAGCACTCTGATCACCTAGAACTCTGCTCAGCCAGCACACTGCTCAGGTTGCACTCTGATCAGCTAGCACTATACTCAGCTAGCGCTCTGCTCAGCTAGCGCTCTGCTCACCTAGCACTTGCTCAGCTAGCACTCTGATCACCTAGAATTCTGCTCAGCCAGCACGCTGCTCAGGTAGCACTCTGCTCAGCTAGCGCTCTGATCAGGTAGCGCTCTGCTCAACTAGCATTCTGTTCAGCCAGCACTCTGCTCAGCTAGCGCTCTCCTCACCTAGCACTCTGCTCAGCTAGCACTCTGCTCAGATAGCACTCTGCTCAGCCAGCACTCTGCTCACCTAGCACTCTGCTCAGGTAGCGCTCTGATCAGGTAGCGCTCTGCTCTCCTAGCACTCTGCTCAGCCAGCACTCTGCTCACCTAGCACTCTGCTCAGCTAGCACTCTGCTCACCTAGCACTCTGCTCAGCTAGCACTCTGCTCAGCTATCACTCTGATCACCTAGAACTCTGCTCAGCCAGCACTCTGCTCAGCTAGCGCTCTGCTCAGTTAGCGCTCTGCTCAACTAGCACTCTGTTCAGCCAGCACTCTGCTCAGCTAGCACTCTCCTCACCTAGCACTCTTGCTCAGCTAGCAGTCTGATCAGCCAGCCCTCTGCTCAGCCAGCACACTGATCAGCTAGCACTCTGCTCAGCTATCACTCTGATCACCTAGAACTCTGCTTAGCTAGCACTCTACTCAGGTAGCACTCTACTCAGCTAGCGCTCTCCTCACCTAGCACTCTGCTTAGCTAGCACTCTGATCAGCTAGCGCTCACCTCACCTAGTACTCTGCTCAGCTAGCACTCTGCTCAGGAAGCGATCTGCTCAGCCAGCAGACTGCTCAGCTAGCACTCTACTCAGCTAGCACTCTCATCAGCCAGCACTCTGCTCACCTAGCACTCTGCTCAGGTAGCACTCTGCTCAGCTAGCGCTCTGCTCAGGCAGCACAATGTTCAGCTAGCGCTCTGCTCACCTAGCACTCTGCTCACCTAGCACTCTGCTCAGATAGCGCTCTGCTCAGCCTGCACTCTGCTCACCTAGCACTCTGCTCTGGTAGCACTCTGCTCAGCCAGTCTCTGCTCTCCTAGCACTCTGCTCAGCCAGCACTCTGCTCACCTAGCACTCTGCTCAGGTAGCACTCTGCTGACCCTGCACTCTGCTCACCTAGAACTCTGCTCAGCTAGCACTCTACTCAGCTAGCGCTCTGGTCAGCTAGCAGACTGCTCAGCTAGTACTCTGCTCAGCTAGCACTCTGCTCAGCTAGCACTGTGCTCAACCCGCGATCTGCTCAGCTAGCACTATGCTCACCTAGCACTCTGCTCAGCTAGCACTCTGCTCAGCTAGCACTCTGCTCAGCTAGCACTCTGCTCAGCTAGAACTCTGCTCAGCCAGCACACTGCTCAGGTAGCACTCTGCTCAGCTAGCACTCTCCTCACCTAGCACTCTGCTCACCTAGCACTCTGATCAGCTAGCGCTCTCCTCAACTAGCACTCTGCTCAGCAAGCACTCTGCTCAGCTAGCACTCTGCTCAGCTAGCACACTGCTCAGCCAGCACACTGCTCAGCTAGCGCTCTGCTCAGCCAGCAGACTGCTCAGCTAGCACTCTACTCAGCTAGCACTCTCATCAGCCAGCATACTGCTCACCTAGCACTCTGCTCAGGTAGCACTCTGCTCAGCTAGCGCTCTGCTCAGGTAGCACACTGCTCAGCTAGAGCTCTGCTCAGCTAGCGCTCTGATCAGGTAGCGCTCTGCTCAACTAGCACTCTGTTCAGCCAGCACTCTGCTCAGCTAGCGCTCTCCTCACCTAGCACTCTGCTCAGCTAGCACTCTGATCAGCCAGCACTCTGCTCAGCCAGCACCCTGATCAGTTAGCACTCTGCTAAGCTATCACTCTGATCACCTAGAACTCTGCTTAGCTAGCACTCTACTCAGCTAGCGCTCTCCTCACCTAGCACTCTGCTTAGCTAGCACTCTGATCAGCTAGCGCTCTCCTCACCTAGTACTCTGCTCAGCTAGCACTCTGCTCAGGAAGCACTCTACTCAGCTAGCACACTGCTCAGCTAGCGCTCTTCTCAGCCAGCAGACTGCTCAGCTAACACTCTACTCAGCTAGCAGTCTCATCAGCCAGCACTCTGCTCACCTAGCACTCTGCTCAGGTAGCACTCTGCTCAGGTAGCGCTCTGCTCAGGCAGCACAATGTTCAGCTATCGCTCTCCTCACCTAGCACTCTGCTGACCTAGCACTCTCCTCAGATAGCACTCTGCTCAGCCAGCACTCTGCTCACCTAGCACTCTGCTCAGGTAGCACTCTGCTCAGCCAGTCTCTGCTCTCCTAGCTCTCTGCTCAGCCAGCACTCTGCTCAGCTAGCACTCTGCTCAGGTAGCACTCTGCTGACCTAGCACTCTACTCACCTAGCACTCTGCTCAGCTAGCACTCTACTCAGCTAGCGCTCTGGTCAGCCAGCAGACTGCTCAGCTAGTACTCTGTTCAGCCAGCAGACTGCTCAGCTAGCACTCTGCTCAGCTAGCACTCTGCTCAGCCCGCGATCTGCTCAGCTAGCACTCTGCTCACCTAGCACTCTGCTCAGCTAGCACTCTGCTCAGCTAGCACTCTGCTCAGCTAGCGCTCTCCTCACCTAGCACTCTGCTCAGCTAGCACACTGCTCAGCCAGCACACTGTTCAGCTAGCGCTCTGCTCAGCCAGCAGACTGCTCAGCTAGCACTCTCATCAGCCAGCACTCTGCTCACCTAGCACTCTACTCAGCTAGCACTCTGCTCAGCTAGCGCTCTGCTCAGGCAGCACACTGCTCAGCTAGCGCTCTGCTCAGCTAGCACACTGCTCACCTAGCACTCTGCCCAGCTAGCACTCTGATCAGCCAGCACTCTGCTGACCTAGCACTCTGCTCAGGTAGCACTCTGCTCAGGTAGCACTCTGCTCAGGTAGTACTCTGCTCAGCCAGCACTCTGCTCAGCTAGCACTCTGCTAAGCTAGCGCTCTGATCAGGTAGCGCTCTGCTCAACTAGCACTCTGCTCAGCCAGCACTCTGCTCACCTAGCACTCTGCTCAGGTAGCACTCTGCTGACCTAGCACTCTGCTCACCTAGAACTCTGCTCAGCTAGCACTCTACTCAGCTAGCGCTCTGGTCAGCCAGCAGACTGCTCAGCTAGTACTCTGCTCAGCTAGCACTCTGCTCAGCTAGCACTCTGCTCAACCCGCGATCTGCTCAGCTAGCACTATGCTCACCTAGCACTCTGCTCAGCTAGCACTCTGCTCAGCTAGCACTCTGCTCAGCTATCACTCTGCTCAGCCAGCACACTGCTCAGGTAGCACTCTGCTCAGCCCGCACTCTCCTCACCTAGCACTCTGCTCACATAGCACTCTGATCAGCTAGCGCTCTCCTCAACTAGCACTCTGCTCAGCAAGCACTCTGCTCAGCCAGCAGACTGCTCAGCTAGCACTCTACTCAGCTAGCACTCTCATCAGCCAGCATACTGCTCACCTAGCACTCTGCTCAGGTAGCACTCTGCTCAGCTAGCGCTCTGCTCAGGTAGCACACTGCTCAGCTAGAGCTCTGCTCAGCTAGCGCTCTGATCAGGTAGCGCTCTGCTTCAGCTAGCACTCGGCTCAGCTAACACTATGCTCACCTAGAACTGTGCTCAGCTAGCACTCTGATCACCTAGAATTCTGCTCAGCCAGCACACTGCTCAGGTTGCACTCTGCTCAGCTAGCGCTCTGCTCAGGTAGCGCTCTGCTCAGGCAACACTCTGATCACCTAGCACTCTGCTCAGCCAGCACTCTGCTCAGCTAGCGCTCTGCTCACCTAGCACTTGCTCAGCTAGCACTCTGATCACCTAGAACTCTGCTCAGCCAGCACGCTGCTCAGGTAGCACTCTACTCAGCTAGCGATCTCCTCACCTAGCACTCTGCTCAGCTAGCACTCTGCTCAGCTAGCGCTCTCCTCACCTAGCACTCTCCTCAGCTAGCACTGTGCTCAGCAAGCACTCTTCTCAGCTAGCACTCTGCTCAGCTTCCACTCTGCTCAGCCAGCAGACTGCTCAGCTAGCACTCTGCTCAGCTAGCACTCTGATCAGCCAGCACTCTGCTCAGCCAGCACAATGATCAGCTAGAACTCTGCTCAGCTAGCACTCTGCTCAGCCAGCACACTACTCAGCCAGCACTCTGCTCACCTAGCACTCTGCGGAGGTAGCACTCAGCTCAGCCAGTCTCTGCTCTCCTAGCACTCTGCTCAGCAAGCACTCTGCTCACCTAGCACTCTGCTCAGATAGCACTCTGCTCAGCCAGCACTCTGCTTCACCTAGCACTCTGCTCAGCAAGCACTCCGCTCAGCTAGCACTCTGCTCAGCTAGCACACTGCTCAGCTAGCACACTGCTCAGCTAGCACTCTGATCAGCCAGCAGACTGCTCAGGTAGCACTCTACTCAGCTAGCACTCTCATCATCCAGCGCTCTGCTCAGATAGCACTCTGCTCAGCTAACACTATGCTCACCTAGAACTCTGCTCAGCTAGCACTCTGATCACCTAGAACTCTGCTCAGCCAGCACAATGCTCAGGTTGCACTCTGCTCAGCTAGCACTCTGCTCAGCTAGCGCTCTCCTCACCTAGCACTCTGCTCAGCTAGCACTCTGCTCAACTCTCGCTCTCCTCACCTATCTCTCTGCTCAGCAAGAACTGTGCTCAGCTAGCGGTCTCCTCAGCTAGCACACTGCTCAGCCAGCACTCTGCTCAGCTAGAACTCTGCTCAGGTAGCACTCTGCTCAGCTAGCGCTCTCCTCACCTAGCACTCTGCTCTGCTAGCACTCTGATCAGCTAGCGCTCTCCTCACGTAGCACTCTGCTCAGCAAGCACTCTGCTCAGCTAGCACTCTGCTCATCTAGCACACTGCTCAGCTAGCACACTGCTCAGCTAGCGCTCTGCTCAGGCAGCACACTGCTCAGGTAGCACTCTGCTCACCTAGCACTCTGCTCAGCTAGCACTCTGTTCACCTAGCACTCTGCTCAGCTATCACTCTGATCACCTAGAACTCTGCTTAGCTAGCACTCTACTCAGGTAGCACTCTACTCACCTAGCGCTCTCCTCACCTAGCACTCTGCTTAGCTAGCGCTCTGATCAGCTAGCGCTCTCCTCACCTAGTACTCTGCTCAGCTAGCACTCTGCTCAGGAACCACTCTGCTCAGCTAGCACACTGCTCAGCTAGCACACTGCTCAGCTAGCGCTTTTCTCAGCCAGCAGACTGCTCAGCTAGCACTCTGCTCAGGTAGCACTCTGCTCAGCTAGCGCTCTGCTCAGGCAGCACAATGTTCAGCTAGCGCTCTGCTCACCTAGCACTCTGCTCACCTAGCACTCTGCTCACCTAGCACTCTGCTCAGGTAGCACTCTGCTCAGCCAGTCTCTGCTCTCCTAGCACTCTGCTCAGCCAGCACTCTGCTCATCTAGCACTCTACTCAGGTAGCACTCTGCTGACCTAGCACTCTGCTCACCTAGCACTCTGCTCACCTAGCACACTGCTCAGCTAGCGCTCTGCTCAGCCAGCAGACTACTCAGCTAGCACTCTACTCAGCCAGCACTCTGCTCAGCTAGCACTCTGCTCAGCCAGCACTCTGCTCAGCTAGCGCTCTGCTCAGCTAGCACTCTGCTCAGCCAGCAGACTGCTCAGCTAGCACTCTGCTCAGCTAGCACTCTGCTCAGCCAGCGATCTGCTCAGCTAGCACTCTCCTCACCTAGCACTCTGCTCAGCTAGCACTCTGCTCAGCTATCACTCTGATCACCTAGAACTCTTCTCAGCCAGCACACTGCTCAGCTAGCACTCTGCTCATCTAGCACTCTGATCAGCTAGCGCTCTCCTCACCTAGCACTCTGCTCAGCAAGCACTCTGCTCAGCTAGACCTCTGCTCAGCTAGCACACTGCTCACCTAGCACTCTGCTCAGCCAGCAGACTGCTCAGCTAGCACTCTACTCAGCTAGCACTCTATTCAGCTAGCACTCTATTCAGCCAGCACTCTGCTCACCTACCACTCTGCTCAGCTAGCGCTCTGATCAGGTAGCGCTCTGCTCAACTAGCACTCTGCTCAGCTAGCACTCTACTCAGCTAGCGCTCTCCTCACCTAGCACTCTGCTTAGCTAGCACTCTGATCAGCTAGCGCTCACCTCACCTAGTACTCTGCTCAGCTAGCACTCTGCTCAGGAAGCACTCTGCTCAGCTAGCACACTGCTCAGCTAGCACACTGCTCAGCTAGCGCTCTGCTCAGCCAGCAGACTGCTCAGCTAGCACTCTCATCACCCAGCACTCTGCTCACCTAGCACTCTGGTCAGGTAGCACTCTGCTCAGCTAGCGCTCTGCTCAGGCAGCACAATGTTCAGCTAGCGCTCTCCTCACCTAGCACTCTGCTCACCTAGCACTCTGCTCACTTAGCACTCTGCTCAGGTAGCAACTCATCTCAGCTAGTCTCTGCTCTCCTAGCACTCTGCTCAGCCAGCACTCTGCTCAGCTAGCACTCTGCTCAGCTAGCACTGTGCTCAGCCAGCACTCTGCTCAGCCAGCACTCTGCTCAGGTAGTACTCTGCTCAGCCAGCACTCTGCTCACCTACCGCTCTGCTCAGCTAGAACACTGCTCAGCTAGCACACTGCTCAGCTAGCACTCTGCTCAGCTAGCACTCTGCTCAGCAAGCACTCTGCTCAGCCAGCACTCTGCTCAGCTAGCACTCTGATCAGCCAGTACTCTGCTCACCTAGCACTCCGCTCAGCCCGCGATCTGCTCAGCTAGCACTCTGCCTAGCTAGCGCTCTCCTCACCTAGCACTCTGCTCACCTAGCACTCTGCTCAGCTAGCACTCTGCTCAGCCAGCACACTGCTCAGGTAGCACTCTGCTCACCTAGCGCTCTCCTCACCTAGCACTCTGCTCAGCTAGCGCTCTCCTCACCTAGCACTCTGCTCACCTAGCACTCTGCTCAGCTAGCACACTGCTCAGCTAGCACACTGCTCAGCTAGCGCTCTGCTCAGCCAGCAGACTGCTCAGCTAGCACTCTACTCAGCTAGCACTCTCATCAGCCAGCACTCTGCTCAGCTAGCGCTCTCCTCACCTAGCACTCTGCTCAGCTAGCAGTCTGATCAGCCAGCCCTCTGCTCAGCCAGCACACTGACCAGCTAGCACTCTGCTCAGCTATCACTCTGATCACCTAGAACTCTGCTTAGCTAGCACTCTACTCAGGTAGCACTCTACTCAGCTAGCGCTCTCCTCACCTAGCACTCTGCTTAGCTAGCACTCTGATCAGCTAGCGCTCTCCTCACCTAGTACTCTGCTCAGCTAGCACTCTGCTCAGGAAGCACTCTGCTCAGCTAGCACACTGCTCAGCTAGCACACTGCTCAGCTAGTGCTCTTCTCAGCCAGCAGACTGCTCAGCTAGCACTCTGCTCAGCTAGCACTCTCATCAGCCAGCACTCTGCTCACCTAGCACTCTGCTCAGGTAGCACTCTGCTCAGCTAGCGCTCTGCTCAGGCAGCACAATGTTCAGCTAGCGCTCTACTCAGCTAGCACTCTGCTCACCTAGCACTCTGCTCAGATAGCACTCTGCTCAGCCAGCACTCTGCTCACCTAGCACTCTGCTCAGGTAGCACTCTGCTCAGCCAGTCTCTGCTCTCCTAGCACTCTGCTCAGCCAGCACTCTGCTCACCTAGCACTCTGCTCAGGTAGCACTCTGCTGACCTAGCACTCTGCTCACCTAGCACTCTGCTCAGCTAGCGCTCTACTCAGCTAGCGCTCTGGTCAGCTAGCAGACTGCTCAGCTAGTACTCTGCTCAGGCAGCAGACTGCTCAGCTAACACTCTGCTCAGCTAGCACTCTGCTCAGCTAGCACTCTGCTCAGCCTGCGATCTGCTCAGCTAGCACTATGCTCACCTAGCACTCTGCTCAGCTAGCGCTCTCCTCACCTAGCACTCTGCTCAGCTATCACTCTGATCACCTAGAAATCTGCTCAGCCAGCACACTGCTCAGGTAGCACTCTGCTCAGCTAGCACTCTCCTCACCTAGCACTCTGCTCACCTAGCACTCTGATCAGCTAGCGCTCTCCTCACCTAGCACTCTGCTCAGCAAGCACTCTGCTCAGCTAGCACTCTGCTCAGCTAGCACACTGCTCAGCCAGCACACTGCTCAGGTAGCACTCTGCTCAGCCAGCAGACTGCTCAGCTAGCACTCTACTCAGCTAGCACTCTCATCAGCCAGCACTCTGCTCACCTAGCACTCTGCTCAGGTAGCACTCTGCTCAGCTAGCGCTCTGCTCAGGTAGCACACTGCTCAGCTAGAGCTCTGCTCAGCTAGCACACTGCTCACCTAGCACTCTGCCCAGCTAGCACTCTGATCAGCCAGCACTCTGCTGACCTAGCACTCTGCTCAGGTAGCACTCTGCTCAGCTAGCACTCTGCTCAGGTAGTACTCTGCTCAGCCAGCACTCTGCTCAGCCAGCACTCTGCTCAGCTAGCACTCTGCTCAGCCAGCACTCTGCTCAGCTAGCGCTCTGCTCAGCTAGCACTCTGCTCAGCCAGCAGACTGCTCAGCTAGCACTCTGCTCAGCTAGCACTCTGCTCAGCTAGCGCTCTGCTCAGCTAGCCCTCTGCTCAGCTAGCACTCTGATCAGCTAGCGCTCTCCTCACGTAGCACTCTGCTCAGCAAGCACTCTGCTCAGCTAGCACTCTGCTCATCTAGCACACTGCTCAGCTAGCACACTGCTCAGCTAGCGCTCTGCTCAGGCAGCACACTGCTCAGGTAGCACTCTGCTCACCTAGCACTCTGCTCAGCTAGCACTCTGTTCGACCTAGCACTCTGCTCAGCTATCACTCTGATCACCTAGAACTCTGCTTAGCTAGCACTCTACTCAGGTAGCACTCTACTCACCTAGCGCTCTCCTCACCTAGCACTCTGCTTAGCTAGCGCTCTGATCAGCTAGCGCTCTCCTCACCTAGTACTCTGCTCAGCTAGCACTCTGCTCAGGAACCACTCTGCTCAGCTAGCACACTGCTCAGGTAGCACTCTGCTCAGCTAGCGCTCTGCTCAGGCAGCACAATGTTCAGCTAGCGCTCTGCTCACCTAGCACTCTGCTCACCTAGCACTCTGCTCACCTAGCACTCTGCTCAGGTAGCACTCTGCTCAGCCAGTCTCTGCTCTCCTAGCACTCTGCTCAGCCAGCACTCTGCTCATCTAGCACTCTGCTCAGGTAGCACTCTGCTGACCTAGCACTCTGCTCACCTAGCACTCTGCTCAGCTAGCACACTGCTCAGCTAGCGCTCTGCTCAGCCAGCAGACTACTCAGCTAGCACTCTACTCAGCCAGCACTCTGCTCAGCTAGCACTCTGCTCAGCCAGCACAATGCTCAGGTTGCACTCTGCTCAGCTATCACTCTGCTCAGCCAGCAGACTGCTCAGCTAGCACTCTGCTCAGCTAGCACTCTACTCAGCCAGCGATCTGCTCAGCTAGCAATCTCCTCACCTAGCACTCTGCTCAGCTAGCACTCTGCTCAGCTATCACTCTGATCACCTAGAACTCTTCTCAGCCAGCACACTGCTCAGCTAGCACTCTGCTCAGCTAGCACTCTGATCAGCTAGCGCTCTCCTCACCTAGCACTCTGCTCAGCAAGCACTCTGCTCAGCTAGACCTCTGCTCAGCTAGCACACTGCTCACCTAGCACGCTGCTCAGCCAGCACTCTGCTCAGCTAGCACTCTACTCAGCTAGCACTCTATTCAGCTAGCACTCTATTCAGCCAGCACTCTGCTCACCTACCACTCTGCTCAGCTAGCGCTCTGATCAGGTAGCGCTCTGCTCAACTAGCACTCTGCTCAGCTAGCACTCTACTCAGCTAGCGCTCTCCTCACCTAGCACTCTGCTTAGCTAGCACTCTGATCAGCTAGCGCTCACCTCACCTAGTACTCTGCTCAGCTAGCACTCTGCTCAGGAAGCACTCTGCTCAGCTAGCACACTGCTCAGCTAGCACACTGCTCAGCTAGCGCTCTGCTCAGCCAGCAGACTGCTCAGCTAGCACTCTCATCACCCAGCACTCTGCTCACCTAGCACTCTGGTCAGCTAGCACTCTGCTCAGCTAGCGCTCTGCTCAGGCAGCACAATGTTCAGCTAGCACTCTGCTCAGCTAGCACACTGCTCACCTAGCACTCTGCTCACTTAGCACTCTGCTCAGGTAGCAACTCCTCTCAGCTAGTCTCTGCTCTCCTAGCACTCTGCTCAGCCAGCACTCTGCTCAGCTAGCACTCTGCTCAGCTAGCACTCTGCTCAGCCAGCACTCTGCTCACCTAGCACTCTGCTCAGCTAGCACTCTGCTCAGCCAGCACTCTGCTCAGCAAGCACTCTGCTCAGCCAGCACTCTGCTCAGCCAGCACACTGCTCAGCTAGCACTCTGCTCAGCCAGCACTCTGCTCAGGTAGTACTCTGCTCAGCCAGCACTCTGCTGACCTACCGCTCTGCTCAGCTAGAACACTCCTCAGCTAGCACACTGCTCAGCTAGCACTCTGCTCAGATAGCACTCTGCTCAGCAAGCACTCCGCTCAGCCCGCGATCTGCTCAGCTAGCACTCTGCCTAGCTAGCGCTCTCCTCACCTAGCACTCTGCTCACCTAGCACTCTGCTCAGCTAGCACTCTGCTCAGCCAGCACACTGCTCAGGTAGCACTCTGCTCACCTAGCGCTCTCCTCACCTAGCACTCTGCTCAGCTAGCGCTCTCCTCACCTAGCAGTCTGCTCAGCTAGCACTCTGCTCAGCTAGCACACTGCTCAGCTAGCACACTGCTCAGCTAGCGCTCTGCTCAGCCAGCAGACTGCTCAGCTAGCACTCTACTCAGCTAGCACTCTCATCAGCCAGCACTCTGCTCAGCTAGCGCTCTCCTCACCTAGCACTCTGCTCAGCTAGCAGTCTGATCAGCCAGCCCTCTGCTCAGCCAGCACACTGATCAGCTAGCACTCTGCTCAGCTATCACTCTGATCACCTAGAACTCTGCTTAGCTAGCACTCTACTCAGGTAGCACTCTACTCACCTAGCGCTCTCCTCACATAGCACTCTGCTTAGCTAGCACTCTGATCAGCTAGCGCTCTCCTCACCTAGTACTCTGCTCAGCTAGCACTCTGCTCAAGAAGCACTCTGCTCAGCTAGCACACTGCTCAGCTAGCACACTGCTCAGCTAGTGCTCTTCTCAGCCAGCAGACTGCTCAGCTAGCACTCTGCTCAGCTAGCACTCTCATCAGCCAGCACTCTGCTCACCTAGCACTCTGCTCAGGTAGCACTCTGCTCAGCTAGCGCTCTGCTCAGGCAGCACAATGTTCAGCTAGCGCTCTGCTCACTTAGCACTCTGCTCAGCTAGCACTCTGATCACCTAGAACTCTGCTTAGCTAGCACTCTACTCAGGTAGCACTCTACTCACCTAGCGCTCTCCTCACCTAGCACTCTGCTTAGCTAGCGCTCTGATCAGCTAGCGCTCTCCTCACCTAGTACTCTGCTCAGCTAGCACTCTGCTCAGGAACCACTCTGCTCAGCTAGCACACTGCTCAGCTAGCACACTGCTCAGCTAGCGCTTTTCTCAGCCAGCAGACTGCTCAGCTAGCACTCTGCTCAGGTAGCACTCTGCTCAGCTAGCGCTCTGCTCAGGCAGCACAATGTTCAGCTAGCGCTCTGCTCACCTAGCACTCTGCTTCACCTAGCACTCTGCTCACCTAGCACTCTGCTCAGGTAGCACTCTGCTCAGCCAGTCTCTGCTCTCCTAGCACTCTGCTCAGCCAGCACTCTGCTCATCTAGCACTCTACTCAGGTAGCACTCTGCTGACCTAGCACTCTGCTCACCTAGCACTCTGCTCAGCTAGTACACTGCTCAGCTAGCGCTCTGCTCAGCCAGCAGACTACTCAGCTAGCACTCTACTCAGCCAGCACTCTGCTCAGCTAGCACTCTGCTCAGCCAGCACTCTGCTCAGCTAGCGCTCTGCTCAGCTAGCACTCTGCTCAGCCAGCAGACTGCTCAGCTAGCACTCTGCTCAGCTAGCACTCTGCTCAGCCAGCGATCTGCTCAGCTAGCACTCTCGTCACCTAGCACTCTGCTCAGCTAGCACTCTGCTCAGCTATCACTCTGATCACCTAGAACTCTTCTCAGCCAGCACACTGCTCAGCTAGCACTCTGCTCAGCTAGCACTCTGATCGGCTAGCGCTCTCCTCACCTAGCACTCTCCTCAGCAAGCACTCTGCTCAGCTAGACCTCTGCTCAGCTAGCACACTGCTCACCTAGCACTCTGCTCAGCCAGCAGACTGCTCAGCTAGCACTCTACTCAGCTAGCACTCTATTCAGCTAGCACTCTATTCAGCCAGCACTCTGCTCACCTACCACTCTGCTCAGCTAGCGCTCTGATCAGGTAGCGCTCTGCTCAACTAGCACTCTGCTCAGCTAGCACTCTACTCAGCTAGCGCTCTCCTCACCTAGCACTCTGCTTAGCTAGCACTCTGATCAGCTAGCGCTCACCTCACCTAGTACTCTGCTCAGTTAGCACTCTGCTCAGGAAGCACTCTGCTCAGCTAGCACACTGCTCAGCTAGCACACTGCTCAGCTAGCGCTCTGCTCAGCCAGCAGACTGCTCAGCTAGCACTCTCATCACCCAGCACTCTGCTCACCTAGCACTCTGGTCAGGTAGCACTCTGCTCAGCTAGCGCTCTGCTCAGGCAGCACAATGTTCAGCTAGCGCTCTGCTCAGCTAGCACACTGCTCACCTAGCACTCTGCTCACTTAGCACTCTGCTCAGGTAGCAACTCATCTCAGCTAGTCTCTGCTCTCCTAGCACTCTGCTCAGCCAGCACTCTGCTCAGCTAGCACTCTGCTCAGCTAGCACTCTGCTCAGCCAGCACTCTGCTCACCTAGCACTCTGCTCACCTAGCACTCTGCTCAGATAGCACTCTGCTCAGCCAGCACTCTGCTCACCTAGCACTCTCCTCAGGTAGCACTCTGCTCAGCCAGTCTCTGCTCTCCTAGCACTCTGCTCAGCCAGCACTCTGCTCACCTAGCACTCTGCTCAGGTAGCACTCTGCTGACCTAGCACTCTGCTCACCTAGCACTCTGCTCAGCTAGCACTCTACTCAGCTAGCGCTCTGGTCAGCTAGCAGACTGCTCAGCTAGTACTCTGCTCAGGCAGCAGACTGCTCAGCTAGCACTCTGCTCAGCTAGCACTCTGCTCAGCTAGCACTCTGCTCAGCCTGCGATCTGCTCAGCTAGCACTATGCTCACCTAGCACTCTGCTCAGCTAGCGCTCTCCTCACCTAGCACTCTGCTCAGCTATCACTCTGATCACCTAGAACTCTGCTCAGCCAGCACACTGCTCAGGTAGCACTCTGCTCAGCTAGCACTCTCCTCACCTAGCACTCTGCTCACCTAGCACTCTGATCAGCTAGCGCTCTCCTCACCTAGCACACTGCTCAGCAAGCACTCTGCTCAGCTAGCACTCTGCTCAGCTAGCACACTGCTCAGCCAGCACACTGCTCAGCTAGCGCTCTGCTCAGCCAGCAGACTGCTCAGCTAGCACTCTACTCAGCTAGCACTCTCATCAGCCAGCACTCTGCTCACCTAGCACTCTGCTCAGGTAGCACTCTGCTCAGCTAGCGCTCTGCTCAGGTAGCACTCTGCTCAGCTAGAGCTCTGCTCAGCTAGCACACTGCTCACCTAGCACTCTGCCCAGCTAGCAGTCTGATCAGCCAGCACTCTGCTGACCTAGCACTCTGCTCAGGTAGCACTCTGCTCAGCTAGCACTCTGCTCAGGTAGTACTCTGCTCAGCCAGCACTCTGCTCACCTAGCACTCTGCTCAGCTAGCGCTCTGAGCAGGTAGCGCTCTGCTCAACTAGCACTCTGTTCAGCCAGCACTCTGCTCAGCTAGCACTCTGCTCAGCCAGCACTCTGCTCAGCTAGCGCTCTGCTCAGCTAGCACTCTGCTCAGCCAGCAGACTGCTCAACTAGCACTCTGCTCAGCTAGCACTCAGCTAGCGCTCTCCTCACCTAGCACTCTGCTTAGCTAGCACTCTGATCAGCTAGCGCTCACCTCACCTAGTACTCTGCTCAGCTAGCACTCTGCTCAGGAAGCACTCTGCTCAGCTAGCACACTGCTCAGCTAGCACACTGCTCAGCTAGCGCTCTGCTCAGCCAGCAGACTGCTCAGCTAGCACTCTCATCACCCAGCACTCTGCTCACCTAGCACTCTGGTCAGGTAGCACTCTGCTCAGCTAGCGCTCTGCTCAGGCAGCACAATGTTCAGCTAGCGCTCTGCTCACCTAGCACACTGCTCACCTAGCACTCTGCTCACTTAGCACTCTGCTCAGGTAGCAACTCATCTCAGCTAGTCTCTGCTCTCCTAGCACTCTGCTCAGCCAGCACTCTGCTCAGCTAGCACTCTGCTCTGCTAGCACTCTGCTCAGCCAGCACTCTGCTCACCTAGCACTCTGCTCAGCTAGCGCTCTGATCAGGTAGCGCTCTGCTCAGCAAGCACTCTGCTCAGCCAGCACTCTGCTCAGCCAGCACACTGCTCAGCTAGCACTCTGCTCAGCCAGCACTCTGCTCAGGTAGTACTCTGCTCAGCCAGCACTCTGCTCACCTACCGCTCTGCTCAGCTAGAACACTGCTCAGCTAGCACACTGCTCAGCTAGCACTCTGCTCAGCTAGCACTCTGCTCAGCAAGCACTCTGCTCAGCCAGCACTCTGCTCAGCTAGCACTCTGATCAGCCAGTACTCTGCTCACCTAGCACTCCGCTCAGCCCGCGATCTGCTCACCTAGCACTCTGCTCAGCTAGCGCTCTCCTCACCTAGCACTCTGCTCAGCTAGCACTCTGCTCAGCTAGCACTCTGCTCAGCTAGCACACTGCTCAGCTAGCGCTCTGCTCAGCCAGCAGACTGCTCAGCTAGCACTCTACTCAGCTAGCACTCTCATCAGCCAGCACTCTGCTCAGCTAGCGCTCTCCTCACCTAGCACTCTGCTCAGCTAGCAGTCTGATCAGCCAGCCCTCTGCTCAGCCAGCACACTGACCAGCTAGCACTCTGCTCAGCTATCACTCTGATCACCTAGAACTCTGCTTAGCTAGCACTCTACTCAGGTAGCACTCTACTCAGCTAGCGCTCTCCTCACCTAGCACTCTGCTTAGCTAGCACTCTGATCAGCTAGCGCTCTCCTCAACTAGTACTCTGCTCAGCTAGCACTCTGCTCAGGAAGCACTCTGCTCAGCTAGCACACTGCTCAGCTAGTGCTCTTCTCAGCCAGCAGACTGCTCAGCTAGCACTCTGCTCAGCTAGCACTCTCATCATCCAGCACTCTGCTCACCTAGCACTCTGCTCAGGTAGCACTCTGCTCAGCTAGCGCTCTGCTCAGGCAGCACAATGTTCAGCTAGCGCTCTGCTCACCTAGCACTCTGCTCACCTAGCACTCTGCTCAGATAGCACTCTGCTCAGCCAGCACTCTGCTCATCTAGCACTCTCCTCAGGTAGCACTCTGCTCAGCCAGTCTCTGCTCTCCTAGCACTCTGCTCAGCCAGCACTCTGCTCACCTAGCACTCTGCTCAGGTAGCACTCTGCTGACCTAGCACTCTGCTCACCTAGCACTCTGCTCAGCTAGCACTCTACTCAGCTAGCGCTCTGGTCAGCTAGCAGACTGCTCAGCTAGTACTCTGCTCAGGCAGCAGACTGCTCAGCTAGCACTCTGCTCAGCTAGCACTCTGCTCAGCTAGCACTCTGCTCAGCCTGCGATCTGCTCAGCTAGCACTATGCTCACCTAGCACTCTGCTCAGCTAGCGCTCTCCTCACCTAGCACTCTGCTCAGCTATCACTCTGATCACCTAGAACTCTGCTCAGCCAGCACACTGCTCAGGTAGCACTCTGCTCAGCTAGCACTCTCCTCACCTAGCACTCTGCTCAGCAAGCACTCTGCTCAGCTAGCACTTTGCTCAGCTAGCACACTGCTCAGCAAGCACTCTGCTCAGCTAGCACTCTGCTCAGCTAGCACACTGCTCAGCCAGCACACTGCTCAGCTAGCGCTCTGCTCAGCCAGCAGACTGCTCAGCTAGCACTCTACTCAGCTATCACTCTCATCAGCCAGCACTCTGCTCACCTAGCACTCTGCTCAGGTAGCACTCTGCTCAGCTAGCGCTCTGCTCAGGTAGCACACTGCTCAGCTAGAGCTCTGCTCAGCTAGCACACTGCTCACCTAGTACTCTGCCCAGCTAGCACTCTGATCAGCCAGCACTCTGCTGACCTAGCACTCTGCTCAGGTAGCACTCTGCTCAGCTAGCACTCTGCTCAGGTAGCACTCTGCTCAGCCAGCACTCTGCTCACCTAGCACTCTGCTCACCTAGCACTCTGCTCAGATAGCACTCTGCTCAGCCAGCACTCTGCTCACCTAGCACTCTCCTCAGGTAGCACTCTGCTCAGCCAGTCTCTGCTCTCCTAGCACTCTGCTCAGCCAGCACTCTGCTCACCTAGCACTCTGCTCAGGTAGCACTCTGCTGACCTAGCACTCTGCTCACCTAGCACTCTGCTCAGCTAGCACTCTACTCAGCTAGCGCTCTGGTCAGCTAGCAGACTGCTCAGCTAGTACTCTGCTCAGGCAGCAGACTGCTCAGCTAGCACTCTGCTCAGCTAGCACTCTGCTCAGCTAGCACTCTGCTCAGCCTGCGATCTGCTCAGCTAGCACTATGCTCACCTAGCACTCTGCTCAGCTAGCGCTCTCCTCACCTAGCACTCTGCTCAGCTATCACTCTGATCACCTAGAACTCTGCTCAGCCAGCACACTGCTCAGGTAGCACTCTGCTCAGCTAGCACTCTCCTCACCTAGCACTCTGCTCACCTAGCACTCTGATCAGCTAGCGCTCTCCTCACCTAGCACACTGCTCAGCAAGCACTCTGCTCAGCTAGCACTCTGCTCAGCTAGCACACTGCTCAGCCAGCACACTGCTCAGCTAGCGCTCTGCTCAGCCAGCAGACTGCTCAGCTAGCACTCTACTCAGCTAGCACTCTCATCAGCCAGCACTCTGCTCACCTAGCACTCTGCTCAGGTAGCACTCTGCTCAGCTAGCGCTCTGCTCAGGTAGCACTCTGCTCAGCTAGAGCTCTGCTCAGCTAGCACACTGCTCACCTAGCACTCTGCCCAGCTAGCAGTCTGATCAGCCAGCACTCTGCTGACCTAGCACTCTGCTCAGGTAGCACTCTGCTCAGCTAGCACTCTGCTCAGGTAGTACTCTGCTCAGCCAGCACTCTGCTCACCTAGCACTCTGCTCAGCTAGCGCTCTGAGCAGGTAGCGCTCTGCTCAACTAGCACTCTGTTCAGCCAGCACTCTGCTCAGCTAGCACTCTGCTCAGCCAGCACTCTGCTCAGCTAGCGCTCTGCTCAGCTAGCACTCTGCTCAGCCAGCAGACTGCTCAACTAGCACTCTGCTCAGCTAGCACTCAGCTAGCGCTCTCCTCACCTAGCACTCTGCTTAGCTAGCACTCTGATCAGCTAGCGCTCACCTCACCTAGTACTCTGCTCAGCTAGCACTCTGCTCAGGAAGCACTCTGCTCAGCTAGCACACTGCTCAGCTAGCACACTGCTCAGCTAGCGCTCTGCTCAGCCAGCAGACTGCTCAGCTAGCACTCTCATCACCCAGCACTCTGCTCACCTAGCACTCTGGTCAGGTAGCACTCTGCTCAGCTAGCGCTCTGCTCAGGCAGCACAATGTTCAGCTAGCGCTCTGCTCACCTAGCACACTGCTCACCTAGCACTCTGCTCACTTAGCACTCTGCTCAGGTAGCAACTCATCTCAGCTAGTCTCTGCTCTCCTAGCACTCTGCTCAGCCAGCACTCTGCTCAGCTAGCACTCTGCTCTGCTAGCACTCTGCTCAGCCAGCACTCTGCTCACCTAGCACTCTGCTCAGCTAGCGCTCTGATCAGGTAGCGCTCTGCTCAGCAAGCACTCTGCTCAGCCAGCACTCTGCTCAGCCAGCACACTGCTCAGCTAGCACTCTGCTCAGCCAGCACTCTGCTCAGGTAGTACTCTGCTCAGCCAGCACTCTGCTCACCTACCGCTCTGCTCAGCTAGAACACTGCTCAGCTAGCACACTGCTCAGCTAGCACTCTGCTCAGCTAGCACTCTGCTCAGCAAGCACTCTGCTCAGCCAGCACTCTGCTCAGCTAGCACTCTGATCAGCCAGTACTCTGCTCACCTAGCACTCCGCTCAGCCCGCGATCTGCTCAGCTAGCACTCTGCCTAGCTAGCGCTCTCCTCACCTAGCACTCTGCTCACCTAGCACTCTGCTCAGCTAGCACTTTGCTCAGCCAGCACACTGCTCAGGTAGCACTCTGCTCACCTAGCGCTCTCCTCACCTAGCACTCTGCTCAGCTAGCGCTCTCCTCACCTAGCACTCTGCTCAGCTAGCACTCTGCTCAGCTAGCACTCTGCTCAGCTAGCACACTGCTCAGCTAGCGCTCTGCTCAGCCAGCAGACTGCTCAGCTAGCACTCTACTCAGCTAGCACTCTCATCAGCCAGCACTCTGCTCAGCTAGCGCTCTCCTCACCTAGCACTCTGCTCAGCTAGCAGTCTGATCAGCCAGCCCTCTGCTCAGCCAGCACACTGACCAGCTAGCACTCTGCTCAGCTATCACTCTGATCACCTAGAACTCTGCTTAGCTAGCACTCTACTCAGGTAGCACTCTACTCAGCTAGCGCTCTCCTCACCTAGCACTCTGCTTAGCTAGCACTCTGATCAGCTAGCGCTCTCCTCAACTAGTACTCTGCTCAGCTAGCACTCTGCTCAGGAAGCACTCTGCTCAGCTAGCACACTGCTCAGCTAGTGCTCTTCTCAGCCAGCAGACTGCTCAGCTAGCACTCTGCTCAGCTAGCACTCTCATCATCCAGCACTCTGCTCACCTAGCACTCTGCTCAGGTAGCACTCTGCTCAGCTAGCGCTCTGCTCAGGCAGCACAATGTTCAGCTAGCGCTCTGCTCACCTAGCACTCTGCTCACCTAGCACTCTGCTCAGATAGCACTCTGCTCAGCCAGCACTCTGCTCATCTAGCACTCTCCTCAGGTAGCACTCTGCTCAGCCAGTCTCTGCTCTCCTAGCACTCTGCTCAGCCAGCACTCTGCTCACCTAGCACTCTGCTCAGGTAGCACTCTGCTGACCTAGCACTCTGCTCACCTAGCACTCTGCTCAGCTAGCACTCTACTCAGCTAGCGCTCTGGTCAGCTAGCAGACTGCTCAGCTAGTACTCTGCTCAGGCAGCAGACTGCTCAGCTAGCACTCTGCTCAGCTAGCACTCTGCTCAGCTAGCACTCTGCTCAGCCTGCGATCTGCTCAGCTAGCACTATGCTCACCTAGCACTCTGCTCAGCTAGCGCTCTCCTCACCTAGCACTCTGCTCAGCTATCACTCTGATCACCTAGAACTCTGCTCAGCCAGCACACTGCTCAGGTAGCACTCTGCTCAGCTAGCACTCTCCTCACCTAGCACTCTGCTCAGCAAGCACTCTGCTCAGCTAGCACTTTGCTCAGCTAGCACACTGCTCAGCAAGCACTCTGCTCAGCTAGCACTCTGCTCAGCTAGCACACTGCTCAGCCAGCACACTGCTCAGCTAGCGCTCTGCTCAGCCAGCAGACTGCTCAGCTAGCACTCTACTCAGCTATCACTCTCATCAGCCAGCACTCTGCTCACCTAGCACTCTGCTCAGGTAGCACTCTGCTCAGCTAGCGCTCTGCTCAGGTAGCACACTGCTCAGCTAGAGCTCTGCTCAGCTAGCACACTGCTCACCTAGTACTCTGCCCAGCTAGCACTCTGATCAGCCAGCACTCTGCTGACCTAGCACTCTGCTCAGGTAGCACTCTGCTCAGCTAGCACTCTGCTCAGGTAGTACTCTGCTCAGCCAGCACTCTGCTCACCTAGCACTCTGCTCAGCTAGCGCTCTGAGCAGGTAGCGCTCTGCTCAACTAGCACTCTGTTCAGCCAGCACTCTGCTCAGCTAGCACTCTGCTCAGCCAGCACTCTGCTCAGCCAGCAGACTGCTCAGCTAGCACTCTGCTCAGCTAGCACTCTGCTCAGCCAGCAGACTGCTCAGCTAGCACTCTGCTCAGCTAGCACTCTGCTCAGCTAGCGCTCTCCTCACCTAGCACTCTGCTCAGCTAGCACTCTGATCAGCTAGCGCTCTCCTCACGTAGCACTCTGCTCAGCAAGCACTCTGCTCAGCTAGCACTCTGCTCATCTAGCACACTGCTCAGCTAGCACACTGCTCAGCTAGCGCTCTGCTCAGGCAGCACACTGCTCAGGTAGCACTCTGCTCACCTAGCACTCTGCTCAGCTAGCACTCTGTTCAGCCAGCACTCTGCTCAGCTAGCGCTCTGATCACCTAGAACTCTGCTTAGCTAGCACTCTACTCAGGTAGCACTCTACTCACCTAGCGCTCTCCTCACCTAGCACTCTGCTTAGCTAGCGCTCTGATCAGCTAGCGCTCTCCTCACCTAGTACTCTGCTCAGCTAGCACTCTGCTCAGGAACCACTCTGCTCAGCTAGCACACTGCTCAGCTAGCGCTTTTCTCAGCCAGCAGACTGCTCAGCTAGCACTCTGCTCAGGTAGCACTCTGCTCAGCTAGCGCTCTGCTCAGGCAGCACAATGTTCAGCTAGCGCTCTGCTCACCTAGCACTCTGCTCACCTAGCACTCTGCTCACCTAGCACTCTGCTCAGGTAGCACTCTGCTCAGCCAGTCTCTGCTCTCCTAGCACTCTGCTCAGCCAGCACTCTGCTCACCTAGCACTCTGCTCAGCTAGCACACTGCTCAGCTAGCGCTCTGCTCAGCCAGCAGACTACTCAGCTAGCACTCTACTCAGCCAGCACTCTGCTCAGCTAGCACTCTGCTCAGCCAGCACTCTGCTCAGCTAGCGCTCTGCTCAGCTAGCACTCTGCTCAGCCAGCAGACTGCTCAGCTAGCACTCTGCTCAGCTAGCAGTCTACTCAGCCAGCGATCTGCTCAGCTAGCACTCTCCTCACCTAGCACTCTGCTCAGCTAGCACTCTGCTCAGCTATCACTCTGATCACCTAGAACTCTTCTCAGCCAGCACACTGCTCAGCTAGCACTCTGCTCAGCTAGCACTCTGATCAGCTAGCGCTCTCCTCACCTAGCACTCTGCTCAGCAAGCACTCTGCTCAGCTAGACCTCTGCTCAGCTAGCACACTGCTCACCTAGCACTCTGCTCAGCCAGCACTCTGCTCAGCTAGCACTCTACTCAGCTAGCACTCTATTCAGCTAGCACTCTATTCAGCCAGCACTCTGCTCACCTACCACTCTGCTCACCTAGCACTCTACTCACCTAGCACTCTGCTCACCTAGCACTCTGCTCAGGTAGCACTCTGCTCAGCCAGTCTCTGCTCTCCTAGCACTCTGCTCAGCCAGCACTCTGCTCATCTAGCACTCTGCTCAGGTAGCACTCTGCTGACCTAGCACTCTGCTCACCTAGCACTCTGCTCAGCTAGCACACTGCTCAGCTAGCGCTCTGCTCAGCCAGCAGACTACTCAGCTAGCACTCTACTCAGCCAGCACTCTGCTCAGCTAGCACTCTGCTCAGCCAGCACTCTGCTCAGCTAGCACTCTGCTCAGCTAGCACTCTGCTCAGCCAGCG
The DNA here is from genome assembly GCA_031468815.1 of Morus bassanus. Lineage (NCBI taxonomy): Eukaryota > Metazoa > Chordata > Aves > Suliformes > Sulidae > Morus > Morus bassanus. Next base: position 5,547 of record JAVHSO010000162.1, on the reverse strand, counting down.
ATCTGCTCTCCTAGCACTCTGCTCAGCCAGCACTCTGCTCAGCTAGCACTCTGCTCAGCTATCACTCTGATCACCTAGAACTCTTCTCAGCCAGCACACTGCTCAGCTAGCACTCTGCTCAGCTAGCACTCTGATCAGCTAGCGCTCTCCTCACCTAGCACTCTGCTCAGCAAGCACTCTGCTCAGCTAGACCTCTGCTCAGCTAGCACACTGCTCAGCTAGCACTCTGCTCAGCCAGCACTCTGCTCAGCTAGCACTCTACTCAGCTAGCACTCTATTCAGCTAGCACTCTATTCAGCCAGCACTCTGCTCACCTACCACTCTGCTCAGCTAGCGCTCTGATCAGGTAGCGCTCTGCTCAACTAGCACTCTGCTCAGCTAGCACTCTACTCAGCTAGCGCTCTCCTCACCTAGCACTCTGCTTAGCTAGCACTCTGATCAGCTAGCGCTCACCTCACCTAGTACTCTGCTCAGCTAGCACTCTGCTAAGGAAGCACTCTGCTCAGCTACCACACTGCTCAGCTAGCACACTGCTCAGCTAGCGCTCTGCTCAGCCAGCAGACTGCTCAGCTAGCACTCTCATCACCCAGCACTCTGCTCACCTAGCACTCTGGTCAGCTAGCACTCTGCTCAGCTAGCGCTCTGCTCAGGCAGCACAATGTTCAGCTAGCGCTCTGCTCAGCTAGCACACTGCTCACCTAGCACTCTGCTCACTTAGCACTCTGCTCAGGTAGCAACTCATCTCAGCTAGTCTCTGCTCTCCTAGCACTCTGCTCAGCCAGCACTCTGCTCAGCTAGCACTCTGCTCAGCTAGCACTCTGCTCAGCCAGCACTCTGCTCACCTAGCACTCTGCTCAGGTAGTACTCTGCTCAGCCAGCACTCTGCTCAGCTAGCACTCTGCTCAGCTAGCGCTCTGATCAGGTAGCGCTCTGCTCAACTAGCACTCTGCTCAGCCAGCACTCTGCTCACCTAGCACTCTGCTCAGGTAGCACTCTGCTGACCCTGCACTCTGCTCACCTAGAACTCTGCTCAGCTAGCACTCTACTCAGCTAGCGCTCTGGTCAGCCAGCAGACTGCTCAGCTAGTACTCTGCTCAGCTAGCACTCTGCTCAGCTAGCACTCTGCTCAACCCGCGATCTGCTCAGCTAGCACTATGCTCACCTAGCACTCTGCTCAGCTAGCACTCTGCTCAGCTAGCACTCTGCTCAGCTATCACTCTGCTCAGCCAGCACACTGCTCAGGTAGCACTCTGCTCAGCCCGCACTCTCCTCACCTAGCACTCTGCTCACATAGCACTCTGATCAGCTAGCGCTCTCCTCAACTAGCACTCTGCTCAGCAAGCACTCTGCTCAGCCAGCACACTGCTCAGCTAGCACTCTACTCAGCTAGCACTCTCATCAGCCAGCATACTGCTCACCTAGCACTCTGCTCAGGTAGCACTCTGTTCAGCTAGCGCTCTGCTCAGGTAGCACACTGCTCAGCTAGAGCTCTGCTCAGCTAGCGCTCTGATCAGGTAGCGCTCTGCTTCAGCTAGCACTCGGCTCAGCTAACACTCTGCTCAGCTAGCACTCTGCTCAGCCAGCACACTGCTCAGGTTGCACTCTGCTCAGCTAGCGCTCTGCTCAGGTAGCGCTCTGCTCAGGCAACACTCTGATCACCTAGCACTCTGCTCAGCCAGCACTCTGCTCAGCTAGCGCTCTGCTCACCTAGCACTTCCTCAGCTAGCACTCTGATCACCTAGAACTCTGCTCAGCCAGCACGCTGCTCAGGTAGCACTCTACTCAGCTAGCGATCTCCTCACCTAGCACTCTGCTCAGCTAGCACTCTGCTCAGCTAGCGCTCTCCTCACCTAGCACTCTCCTCAGCTAGCACTGTGCTCAGCAAGCACTCTTCTCAGCAAGCACTCTGCTCAGCTAGCACTCTGCTCAGCTTCCACTCTGCTCAGCCAGCAGACTGCTCAGCTAGCACTCTGCTCAGCTAGCACTCTGATCAGCCAGCACTCTGCTCAGCCAGCACAATGATCAGCTAGAACTCTGCTCAGCTAGCACTCTGCTCAGCCAGCACACTACTCAGCCAGCACTCTGCTCACCTAGCACTCTGCGGAGGTAGCACTCAGCTCAGCCAGTCTCTGCTCTCCTAGCACTCTGCTCAGCAAGCACTCTGCTCACCTAGCACTCTGCTCAGATAGCACTCTGCTCAGCCAGCACTCTGCTCACCTAGCACTCTTCTCAGCAAGCACTCCGCTCAGCTAGCACTCTGCTCAGCTAGCACACTGCTCAGCTAGCACACTGCTCAGCTAGCACTCTGATCAGCCAGCAGACTGCTCAGGTAGCACTCTACTCAGCTAGCACTCTCATCATCCAGCGCTCTGCTCAGATAGCACTCTGCTCAGCTAACACTATGCTCACCTAGAACTCTGCTCAGCTAGCACTCTGATCACCTAGAACTCTGCTCAGCCAGCACAATGCTCAGGTTGCACTCTGCTCAGCTAGCACTCTGCTCAGCTAGCGCTCTCCTCACCTAGCACTCTGCTCAGCTAGCACTCTGCTCAACTCTCGCTCTCCTCACCTATCTCTCTGCTCAGCAAGAACTGTGCTCAGCTAGCGGTCTCCTCAGCTAGCACACTGCTCAGCCAGCACTCTGCTCAGCTAGAACTCTGCTCAGGTAGCACTCTGCTCAGCTAGCGCTCTCCTCACCTAGCACTCTGCTCTGCTAGCACTCTGATCAGCTAGCGCTCTCCTCACGTAGCACTCTGCTCAGCAAGCACTCTGCTCAGCTAGCACTCTGCTCATCTAGCACACTGCTCAGCTAGCACACTGCTCAGCTAGCGCTCTGCTCAGGCAGCACACTGCTCAGGTAGCACTCTGCTCACCTAGCACTCTGCTCAGCTAGCACTCTGTTCACCTAGCACTCTGCTCAGCTATCACTCTGATCACCTAGAACTCTGCTTAGCTAGCACTCTACTCAGGTAGCACTCTACTCACCTAGCGCTCTCCTCACCTAGCACTCTGCTTAGCTAGCGCTCTGATCAGCTAGCGCTCTCCTCACCTAGTACTCTGCTCAGCTAGCACTCTGCTCAGGAACCACTCTGCTCAGCTAGCACACTGCTCAGCTAGCACACTGCTCAGCTAGCGCTTTTCTCAGCCAGCAGACTGCTCAGCTAGCACTCTGCTCAGGTAGCACTCTGCTCACCTACCGCTCTGCTCAGGCAGCACAATGTTCAGCTAGCGCTCTGCTCACCTAGCACTCTGCTCACCTAGCACTCTGCTCACCTAGCACTCTGCTCAGGTAGCACTCTGCTCAGCCAGTCTCTGCTCTCCTAGCACTCTGCTCAGCCAGCACTCTGCTCATCTAGCACTCTACTCAGGTAGCACTCTGCTGACCTAGCACTCTGCTCACCTAGCACTCTGCTCAGCTAGCACACTGCTCAGCTAGCGCTCTGCTCAGCCAGCAGACTACTCAGCTAGCACTCTACTCAGCCAGCACTCTGCTCAGCTAGCACTCTGCTCAGCCAGCACTCTGCTCAGCTAGCGCTCTGCTCAGCTAGCACTCTGCTCAGCCAGCAGACTGCTCAGCTAGCACTCTGCTCAGCTAGCACTCTGCTCAGCCAGCGATCTGCTCAGCTAGCACTCTCCTCACCTAGCACTCTGCTCAGCTAGCACTCTGCTCAGCTATCACTCTGATCACCTAGAACTCTTCTCAGCCAGCACACTGCTCAGCTAGCACTCTGCTCAGCTAGCACTCTGATCAGCTAGCGCTCTCCTCACCTAGCACTCTGCTCAGCAAGCACTCTGCTCAGCTAGACCTCTGCTCAGCTAGCACACTGCTCACCTAGCACTCTGCTCAGCCAGCAGACTGCTCAGCTAGCACTCTACTCAGCTAGCACTCTATTCAGCTAGCACTCTATTCAGCCAGCACTCTGCTCACCTACCACTCTGCTCAGCTAGCGCTCTGATCAGGTAGCGCTCTGCTCAACTAGCACTCTGCTCAGCTAGCACTCTACTCAGCTAGCGCTCTCCTCACCTAGCACTCTGCTTAGCTAGCACTCTGATCAGCTAGCGCTCACCTCACCTAGTACTCTGCTCAGCTAGCACTCTGCTCAGGAAGCACTCTGCTCAGCTAGCACACTGCTCAGCTAGCACACTGCTCAGCTAGCGCTCTGCTCAGCCAGCAGACTGCTCAGCTAGCACTCTCATCACCCAGCACTCTGCTCACCTAGCACTCTGGTCAGGTAGCACTCTGCTCAGCTAGCGCTCTGCTCAGGCAGCACAATGTTCAGCTAGCGCTCTCCTCACCTAGCACTCTGCTCACCTAGCACTCTGCTCACTTAGCACTCTGCTCAGGTAGCAACTCATCTCAGCTAGTCTCTGCTCTCCTAGCACTCTGCTCAGCCAGCACTCTGCTCAGCTAGCACTCTGCTCAGCTAGCACTGTGCTCAGCCAGCACTCTGCTCACCTAGCACTCTGCTCAGCTATCGCTCTGATCAGGTAGCGCTCTGCTCAGCAAGCACTCTGCTCAGCCAGCACTCTGCTCAGCCAGCACACTGCTCAGCTAGCACTCTGCTCAGCCAGCACTCTGCTCAGGTAGTACTCTGCTCAGCCAGCACTCTGCTCACCTACCGCTCTGCTCAGCTAGAACACTGCTCAGCTAGCACACTGCTCAGCTAGCACTCTGCTCAGCTAGCACTCTGCTCAGCAAGCACTCTGCTCAGCCAGCACTCTGCTCAGCTAGCACTCTGATCAGCCAGTACTCTGCTCACCTAGCACTCCGCTCAGCCCGCGATCTGCTCAGCTAGCACTCTGCCTAGCTAGCGCTCTCCTCACCTAGCACTCTGCTCACCTAGCACTCTGCTCAGCTAGCACTCTGCTCAGCCAGCACACTGCTCAGGTAGCACTCTGCTCACCTAGCGCTCTCCTCACCTAGCACTCTGCTCAGCTAGCGCTCTCCTCACCTAGCACTCTGCTCAGCTAGCACTCTGCTCAGCTAGCACACTGCTCAGCTAGCACACTGCTCAGCTAGCGCTCTGCTCAGCCAGCAGACTGCTCAGCTAGCACTCTACTCAGCTAGCACTCTCATCAGCCAGCACTCTGCTCAGCTAGCGCTCTCCTCACCTAGCACTCTGCTCAGCTAGCAGTCTGATCAGCCAGCCCTCTGCTCAGCCAGCACACTGACCAGCTAGCACTCTGCTCAGCTATCACTCTGATCACCTAGAACTCTGCTTAGCTAGCACTCTACTCAGGTAGCACTCTACTCAGCTAGCGCTCTCCTCACCTAGCACTCTGCTTAGCTAGCACTCTGATCAGCTAGCGCTCTCCTCACCTAGTACTCTGCTCAGCTAGCACTCTGCTCAGGAAGCACTCTGCTCAGCTAGCACACTGCTCAGCTAGCACACTGCTCAGCTAGTGCTCTTCTCAGCCAGCAGACTGCTCAGCTAGCACTCTGCTCAGCTAGCACTCTCATCAGCCAGCACTCTGCTCAACCTAGCACTCTGCTCAGGTAGCACTCTGCTCAGCTAGCGCTCTGCTCAGGCAGCACAATGTTCAGCA
>JAVHSO010000161.1:0-71141 GCA_031468815.1 Morus bassanus | reverse complement strand
TAGGGGGGACACCCTGGCGTGGGTGATGGGGACAGGAGGTGACACCGGAACACAGGTGACGTTGGTGGGGGCGGTGGGTGACACCCTGGGACAAGTGATGGGGACAGGAGGTGACACCAGGGCACAAGCGACAGTGTTGGGGACAGTAGGTAATACACCAGCACAGGTCATGGGGACAATAGGTGACACTGGGACACAGGTGACATTGGTGGGGGCGGTGGGTGACACCGGGGGACACCCTGGTACAAGTGATGGGGACGGGAGGTGACACCGGGGCACAAGTGACAGTGCTGGGGACAGTGGGTGGCACTGGGGGACACCCTGGCACAAGTGACAGTGATGGGGACAGTAGGTGACGCTGGGGACACCCCAGCACAAGTGACGGTGTTGGGGACAGCAGATGACACCCCAGCACGGGTGGTGGGGACAGCAAGTGACATCAGGACATGGGTGACATTGGTGGTGATGGTGACACGGGTGACACCCCGGCCCAGGTGATGGGGACAGCGGGGTGACATCGGGGCCAAGGTGACAGCGCCGGGGACGGTGGGTGACACGGGTGACACCCCGGCCCAGGTGATGGGGGCAGCGGGTGACACCGGGGCCAAGGTGACAGCGCCGGGGACGGTGGGTGACACGGGTGACACCCCGGCCCAGGTGATGGGGGCAGCGGGTGACACCGGGGCCAAGGTGACAGCGCCGGGGACGGTGGGTGACACGGGTGACACCCCGGCCCAGGTGATGGGGGCAGCGGGTGACACCGGGGCCAAGGTGACAGCGCCGGGGACGGTGGGTGACATGGGTGACACCCCGGCCCAGGCACCACCCTGCTGCCCTGAGCCAGGTGACGGTGGGTCCCCCGGGGGGGGGGGGGGGGGGCGGGGTGATGTGACACGGGGGTGACGCTGTCCCCTGTCCCCAGATGCTGCTGTACCTGTCCTTCCCTGTCGGCGTGTTCTGGGTGTCCAACCAGGCCGGGCACTTCCAGCGCCACGTGGTGCAGCGCAAGGTGGGGGAGGGGCGGGGGGAGGGGGGTCCCCTCGAGGCGGGGAGGGGACACGCCGTGTCCCCCTGTCACCCCCGCCCCTCCCCCGCTGACCCTGCTCTCTTTCCCAGAGGGAGATTTTTTCCTCCGGACGACCCCAAGCGGGTAAGAGACACCCCCCGTGGCCCCAGCGTGGCCCCAGCGTGGCCCCAACCCCCTCCTGGTGTCCCCAACATGTCCCCAACCCCCTCCTGGTGTCCCCAACATCCCCTCCAGTGTCCCCAACCCCCTCCTGGTGTCCCCAACGTCCCAAATGTGTCCCCCCCCAGTGTCCCAAACACTCTTCTGGTGTCCCCAACCCCCTCCTGCTGTCCCCAATGTCCTCCAACATCCCCCCCATGTCCTCAACACCCTCCTGGTGTCCCCAATGTGTCCCCAACACCCTCCTGGTGTCCCCAACATCCCCTCCAGTGTCCCCAACACCCTCCTGGTGTCCCCAACGTCCCAAATGTGTCCCCCCCCAGTGTTCCAAACACTCTCCTGGTGTCCCCAACGTGTCCCCAACCCCCTCCTGGTGTCCCAACATCCCCTCCAGTGTCCCCAACCCCCTCCTGGTGTCCCCAACGTCCCAAAAGTCCCCTCCCAGTGTCCCCAACACCCTCCTTGTGTCTCCAACATTCCCAACATCCCCCTCCTGGTGTCCCCAGTGTGCGTCCCCCAGTATCCCCAACGTCCCCCCCATTGTCCCCAACCTCCTCAGCGTCCCCCCAGTGTCCCCAACATCCTCCTGGTGTCCCCAACCTCCCCCCTTGGTGTCCCCAGCATCCTCCTGGTGTCCCCAACATCCTCAGCACCTCCCCTGTCCCTCGTGTCCCCAGCGTCCCCCACGATGTCCCCAACAACCCCCTCAATGTCCCCACAGTGTCCCCAATACCCAGAGCATCCCCTGCTGTCCCCAATGTTCCCCCCGCTGTCCCCAACATCCCCCCCCATCCCTGATGTCCCCAACGTCCCTGATGTCCCCAAGGTGCCCCCTCCCCCTGCCACCGCAGCCCCACATCGGGAAGGGGGTGACACAGGGGACACCTCCACACCTGGGGACACTCGTGACACTCCTGTGTGTCCCCCCACGGGGCGCGGTCCCTCGTCGGGACCACCCGCGTGTCCCCGCTGTCCCCTGACCCTCCGTGTCCCCCCCAGCGACAGGCGATGGCGGAGCTGAAGCGGCGGCTGCGGGAGGGGAAGGGGACACGGGACTGAGGGGACACGGGGACACCCGGCCACCGCCACCCCCGCGGTGACACGTGGCAGCGTCGTGACAGCAGCGCCGTGGCCGTGTTGGTGACAGAGGGGACACACAGCCACTTGAGGTGGCTTCGTCGTGACGCCACGGCTGTGTTGGTGACATGAGGGATGCGTGGCAGCGTCCTGTTACCATGGCCACAGCGGCGATGGCATCACTGCAGCCACCTTGGTGACAGAGGGGACATGGGGCTGCTCAGCGTGGCTTCGTCGTGACACTGTCACCGTGGTGGTGACAGAGGGGACACAGGGCTCCATCCTGACGCCATCGCTGTGACTGTGTTGGTGACAGAGGGGACACATGGCCACGTCTTGTCCCTGTGGCCACGTCCTGATGCCATCACCGTGGTCGTGACAGAGGGGACACGGGGCTCCATCCTGACGCCATCGCTGTGACCACCTTGGTGACAGAGGGGACATGTGGACACGTGCTGTCACCATGGCCACATTGTGATGCCATCGCCGTGACCATGTTGGTGACAGAGGGGACACATGGCCACGTCTTGTCCCTGTGGCCATGTCCTGATGCCATCACCGTGGTCGTGACAGAGGGGACACGGGGCTCCATCCTGATGCCATCGCTGTGACTGTGTTGGTGACAGAGGGGACACATGGCCACGTCTTGTCCCTGTGGCCATGTCCTGATGCCATCACCGTGGTCGTGACAGAGGGGACACGGGGCTCCATCCTGACGCCATCGCTGTGACCGTGTTGGTGACAGAGGGGACACAGGGCCACGTCTTGTCCCCGTGGCCATGTCCTGATGCCATCACCGTGACCACCTTGGTGACAGAGGGGACACATGGCCACGTCTTGCCCCCGTGGCCATGTCCTGATGCCATCACCGTGACCGCCTTGGTGACAGAGGGGACACATGGCCACGTCGTGACACCATCGCTGTGACCGTGTTGGTGACAGAGGGGACACATGGCCACGTCTTGCCCCTGTGGCCATGTCCTGATGCCATCATCGTGACCGCCTTGGTGACAGAGGGGACACATGGCCACGTCTTGTCCCTGTGGCCACGTCCTGATGCCATCACCGTGGTGGTGACAGAGGGGACACGGGGCTCCGTCCTGACGCCATCACCGTGACCACCTTGTTGACAGAGGGGACACATGGCCACATCTTGTCCCCATGGCCACATCCTGATGCCATCACCATGGCCACGTTGGTGACAGAGGGGACACATGGCCATACGCTGTCACCACGGCCAGGTTGTGACACCATTGTTGTGACCGCCTTGGTGACAGAGGGGACACGTGGCTCCGTCCTGACGCCATCGCCGTGACCACCTTGGTGACAGAGGGGACAGATGGCCACGTCTTGTCACGATGTCCGTGAGAGAAGGGACACGTGGCCGCGTCCTGACGCCACCACTGCGGCCGCACAGGTGGCAGCGGGGACACGTGGCCGTCCCCGTGTCCCAGCCCCGGCAGCGTCACCGTGACAGCTGGTGACACGGGGACACGCATCTGTACCTGCCACTGTCCTGGTGCCATCGCCGTGATGTCGGCGATGGAGGGGACAAGTGACACCCCGGGCGTCCCCACCCCCCAATAAACGATGCTGGCACTGCCTGCGTGGGGCGTCATGGTGACAGGGGCGTCCCCAGGGTGTCACCGGGGAGGTCAGTGTCCCCAGGGTGTCACCAGGGGGTGGCTTGGGTGTCCACTAGTGCCACCTGGGGGTCCTCTGTCCCCTGGGGGCCACGTGTCCCCCTGTGTCACCTGCCTGCTGTGGGTGTCCCCTAGTGCCCCCCCCGGGTGTCCTGTGTCCCCTAGTGTCACCTATCTGCTGTGGGTGTCCCCTGTGGATGTCCCCTGGTGGCACCCCCCAGGTCCCCTGTGTCCCCTAGTGTCACCCATCTGCTGTGGGTGTCCCCTGTCCCCTGTGGGTGTCCCCTGGTGCCACTCCCCCGGTCCCCTGTGTCCCCTGGTGTCCCCCATCTGCCATGGGTGTCCCCTGTCCCCTCGTGCCACCCCCCCCCCAGTGCCCCATGTCCCTGGTGCCACCCAGCGATGGGTGCCTCGCCCCGTTCCCCCAATGCCACCCGTGTCCCCAAGGCCACCCCTTGCCCCCCCCCCCCCGGTGTCACAGGCCCCACAGCGGCGCGGGCGGGGGGGTTTATTGCGGGGTGACAGGCCGGGGTGGGGGGACACAGGAGGTGACATCGTGGGCTTGGGGACGTGGCGGGGACGGTGGCACCGCCTGGCTCCGGGGTTCAGTCCTGTGGGGAGATGGGGGGGGGGGGTGGCACCCGGGGGGGGTGTCCCCGGGGTGGCCCTGCCCTGGGTGTCCCCGGGGGGTGGTGCCCCCCCCCCAGGTCCCTACGGGGCTGTGCTCCCCCACCCTGGGTGCCCCCCCCCAGGTCCCTATGGGCTGTGCCCCCCACCCTCGGTGCCCCCCACCCTGGTTGTGCCCCCTCCCCGGCCCCCCCACCCTGGGTGCCCCCCGCCCCCGCGGTGCACCCCCGGTCCCCCCCCCCCCCCGGGTGACCACGACCCCCTCCGGTGCCCTTTCGCCCCTCCCCCACCCTGGGTGACCCCGGCACCCCCCGCCCCCCCCCCCACCCTGGGTGCCCCCGTCCCCTCGCCCTGGGTGCCCCCCGAAGCCCGCCCCGCCCCGGGTGCCCCCCGGCCGCCCCCCCGCCCCCCTGGTGCCCCCCCCCCGCCCTGGGCGCCCCCCCCCCCCGGTGCCCCCCCGGACCTTGCCGCCCCCGAAGCCGGGCAGGCGGGGCACGGGCAGGCGCTGCTCGTCCATGCGGCGCCCCTGGGTGCTCGCCAGCTGCTCCAGCAGCGCCGCCAGCTCGGGGGGGGGCGGGCTGCCCCCCCCGCCTGCCACGAGCACATGGCACCCACGGGCGGGACCCCACGCGGGCACCCCCGCGGGACCCACAGACACCCCCCCCCAGCACCTACCGCCCGCCCCCGGGACCCACAGACACCCCTCCCAGCACCCACCGCCACCCACAGGACCCACAGACACCCCCCCCAGCACCCACCGCCACCCACGGGACCCCCTCCCACGGCACCCACAGCATCACCCACGGCACCCCCCCAGCCCCCCCGATCCCCCGCGCCCCCCCGTGGCCCCTGTCCCCCGTGGCGCCTGCCCCCCCCGCCCCCCCCCCCCGTGTCCCTGATCCCCCGTCCCCCCCCCCCCCCCGTGACCCCTGCCCCCCCCGTGGCCCCCCCCCGTTGCCCTGATTCCCCGTGCCCCCCCGCGCCCCCCCGCGGCCCCTGTCCCCCGTGGCCCCTCACCGCCGGGCCGCCCCCGTGCCCCCCCGCGCCCCCCCACCGTGTCCCCTGTCCCCCGTGGCCCCTCACCGCCGGGCCCCCCCCGTGCCCCCCCGCGCCCCCCCCCCGTGTCCCCTGTCCCCCGTGGCCCCTCACCGCCGGGCCCCCCCAGGCTGCAGCGCTGCTCGTCCATGCGCCCGCCCTGCACCGAGCTCAGCAGCGAGAAGAAGCCCTCCTGCTCCGGGGACCCCCCCTGCTCCGGGGACCCCCCCCCCTTCCGGGGACCCCCCCTGCTCCGGGGGCCCCCCCTGCTCCGGGGCCCCCCCCCTGCAACGGCGACACCCCCCCGGTAATGGGGAACCCCCTGAAACGGGGACCCCCCTCTTGAAATGGGGACCCTCCTCATATTGGGACCCCCCCCTTGCCGAAAGGGCACCCCCCCAGAAAGGGGGGGGGAACCCCCTTTGCTCCGGGACCCCCCCCACTCTAATGGGGAACCCCCTGAAACGGGGAGTCCCCCTCTTCTGGGGACCCCCCCAATAGGGACACCCCCCCATAGGGACCCCCCCCAAATAGGGTCCCCCCCTGAAACGGGGACACCCCCCCCCGCTAAGGGGACCCCCCCCCGAAATGGAGGGACCCCTCCTGCTCCGGGGACCCCCACGGACCGGGGACCCCCCCATTGGCGCCCCCGAACACCCCCTGTACCCCCCCGTGGGTGCTCCCCCCCCGTACTGCTCCCCCCGTACCCACCCCTGGGCCCCCCCCCCTTTGTACACCCCAGCACCCCCCACGGGTGTGTGTGTCCCCCCCCACGGGTGCCCTCACCCCCGCGGGCGCGTGGCCGGGTGCTGTCCCCCCCGGGGCGGCCATGGTGGGTGCAGCACCCACGCCCCGCGCCGCGCCTTATACCCCCGCCCCCCCCCCTCCGCGCAGCCGGCTGGGCCGGGGGGGGGGGACATGGCACGCGGGGGGGACACGGGGGGGACACACGTGGGGGGACACGGGGGACGCGGGGACGATGGGAGCCCGGGGGGGGGGCACGGCTGTACGGGGTGTACGGGAGGGCTGGGGACACCCATGGGTGCTGTGGGGTGCCCGTGGGGGCTCTGGGTGCCCGTGGGTGCTGTGGGGTGTCCGTGGGTGCTGTGAGATGTTCTGGAGTGCTCAGGGTGCCCGTGGGTGCTGTGGGGTGCTCGTGGGTGCTGTGAGATGTTCTGGAGTGCTCAGGGTGCCCGTGGGTGCTGTGGGGTGCTCGTGGGGGCTCTGGGTGCCCGTGGGTGCTGTGGGGTGCTCGTGGGTGCTGTGGGGTGTTCGTGGGGGCTCTGGGTGCCCGTGGGTGCTGTGGGGTGCCCGTGGGTGCTGTGAGATGTTCTGGAGTGCTCAGGGTGCCCGTGGGTGCTGTGGGGTGTTCGTGGGGGCTCTGGGTGTCCGTGGGTGCTGTGGGGTGCTCGTGGGTGCTGTGGGGTGTTCGTGGGGGCTCTGGGTGCCCGTGGGTGCTGTGGGGTGCCCGTGGGTGCTATGGGGTGTTCGTCGGGGCTCTGGGTGCGCGTGGGTGCTGGGGGGTGCTGGGGGTGCTGTGGGGTGTCCGTGGGTGCTGTGGGGTATCATGGGGTGCTCAGAGACTCCGTGGGTGCTGTGGGGTGCTGTGGGGTGCCCGTGGGTGCTGTGGGGTGTTTGTGGGGGCTCTGGGTGCCCGTGGGTGCTGTGGGGTGTCCGTGGGTGCTATGGGGTGTTCGTCGGGGCTCTGGGTGCGCGTGGGTGCTGGGGGGTGCTGGGGGTGCTGTGGGGTGTCCGTGGGTGCTGGGGGGTATCATGGGGTGCTCAGAGACTCCGTGGGTGCTGTGGGGTGCTGTGGGGTGCCCGTGGGTGCTATGGGGTGTTTGTGGGGGCTCTGGGTGCCCGTGGGTGCTGTGGGGTGTCCGTGGGTGCTGTGGGGTGTTTGTGGGGGCTCTGGGTGCGCGTGGGTGCTGGGGGGTGCTGGGGGTGCTGTGGGGTGTCCGTGGGTGCTGTGGGGTATCATGGGGTGCTCAGAGACTCCGTGGGTGCTGTGGGGTGCTGTGGGGTGCCCGTGGGTGCTGTGGGGTGTTCGTGGGGGCTCTGGGTGCCCGTGGGTGCTGGGGGGTGCCCTGTGCTGTTAGGGGTGCCGACGGGTGCTCCGGGTCCCCACGGGTGCCGCAGGCTCCCAGCGGGGATGGGGGGGCTGGATGTCAAGGGGGGTGATGGGGGAGCCCCCCCGCCCCCCCCCCCCCGCCGTGTCCCCAATCCCCCCCTGGCAGCCGCGAGCAATTAACCAAATGGCTCTTAATTGCACCCATAATTCCCCCCTCCCCCCCCGATGAGGGGGGGCCCAGACGCCGGGCTCCCCCCCCCCCCCCAGCGAGGGGAGGGGCGCCCAGGCGCCGGGGTCCCTTCTCCAGCCTCTGGGAAACCATTTTATTGGGGGGGGGGGGGGGGGCGAGCTGTGCTCCCACCCCCCTCTTGGGTGCCATAGCACCCATGGGTGCTGCGGGGGGGCAGGGGCTGGTCCAGCCCCCCCCGTGTCCCCCTTGCTGCGGTGCCACCCCCTCCAGGCGGGCGCTGGGGACGTCACCGTCACCATGGTGTCCCCTCCCAGAGTCCCCCAGTGTCCCCCAGTTCCCCCCTCCAGGGTCTCCTCTGTCCCCTGGTGTCCCCCAGTGCCCCCCCAGTGTCCCCAGTTATCCCCCAGTGTCTCCTGCTGTCCCCCATAACCCCCCGATGTCCCCAAGTATCCTCCAGTGCCCCCTCAGCGTCCCCCAGTATCCCCAGTTATCCCCAGTGCTCCTCCTGTGTCCCCCGGTACCCCCCAGTGTCCCCAGTTAACCCCCTGTGTCCCAAAGTACCCCCCAGTGCACCCCCCCGTGTCCCCAAGTACCCTCCAGTTCCCACCCAGGGTCCCTTCTATCCCCTGCCACCCACCCATGTCCCCCAGTGTCCCCCAATGTCCCCCCCGTCTCTCAAATTACCCCTTCCAGTGCTCCCAGTTACTCCCAGTGTCCCCCATGTCCCCTGGTGTCCACCGCAGTGTCCTCAGTTACCCCCCAGTGTCCTCCCGATGTCCCCAAGTACTCCCCAATGTCCCCCAGTGCTCTCCCAGTTACCCCCCAGTGCCCTCCAGTGTCCCCCAATGTCCCCCCTGTGTCCCCACTTGCCCCTTCCAGTGCTCCCAGTTACTCCCAGTGTCCCCCATGTCCCCTGGTGTCCCCCGCAGTGTCCCCAGCTACCCCCCAGTGACACCAGTTACCCTTTGCTGTGTATCCCAGTGTCCCCTGCTACCCCCCAGTCCCCATCTTGTGTCCCCAGCCCCCCCCCCAGTGTCCCCAGTTATCCCCCCTGTGCCCCCTTAGTGCCTCCAGTTTCCTCCCCAGTCCCCCTAGTGCCTCCAGTCCCCCTCCAGTGCCCCCAGTGGCTCCCAGTGCTTCCAGTTCCCCCCAGTCCCTCCCAGTCCCCCCAGTATCCCCCAGTGCCCCCCGCAGTCCCTCCAAGTGTTCCCAGTGCCCCCCAGTCCCTCCCTGTGCCCCCCACCCGATGGCCACTGGGGTGCTGGGGCAGGCAGGCGCCCCCCAGTATGTCACCCCCATCAGTGCCTGGGGACCCCCCTGGGGGTCCCCAAGGCCTGTGTCCCCTCCCTGGGGACCCCGAGGTCCCATGTCCCCTCCCTGGGGTCCCTGAGACCCCATGTCCCCTCCTTGGGGACTCCAAGGTCCCATGTCCCCTCCCTGGAGGTCCCCAAGGCCTATGTCCCCTCCCTGGGGTCCCTGAGCCCCCATGTCCTCTCCTTGGGGACCCCAAGGTCCCATGTCCCCTCCCTGGGGTCCCTGAGCCCCCGTGTCCCCTCTCTGGGGACCCTGAGTTCCCACGTCCCCTCCCTCTCCCCCCACGTCCCCATGTCCCCTCACCCCGATGATGTCCTTGGTGGCGGGGGCGGAGGGACAGCTCGTGGGTGCCCTGGGGATGTTCCCGCACCTCGGGGCACAGACACCCCCCCTGGGGCATGGGGTGAGGGGCCAGGGCCACCGCCATGAGGGGACACCCGCGGGGACACCCACAGGGACACCCGTGGGGACACCCATGGAGACACCCAGAGACAGGGACACCCACATGGTGACACCCAGGGAAAAGGACCCCCACAGGGACACCCATGGGGACGCCTAGGTATGGGGACATCCACAGGGACACCCTTGGGAACACCCGTGGGGACACCTGGGGACAGGGACACCCACGGGGACACCCACAGGAACACCCAGGGGACGCCCAGGGACAGCAACACCCACAGGGACACCCATGGATACACCCAGGCATGGGGACAGCCACAGGGACACCCACGGGGACACACCTGGGGACACACAGGGATGGAGACACAGGGACACCTGCAGGGACACCTGGGGACAGGGAGAACCATGGGGACACCCACAGGGACACCCATGGGGACACCCAGGGACAGGGACACCCACAGTGACACCTACGGATGGGGACACCCAGAGGGACACCCATGGTGACACCCAGGGATGGGGACACCCGCAGGGACACCTGCATGGTCACCCTCGGGGATACCCAGGGATGGGGACACCCACGGGGACACCCATGGGGACACCCAGGGACGGTTACAAGCATGGGGACACCCAGGGCCACCGCATCACCCCGGGGACACCAGGCACAGGCCCCCCCCCGGGTGCCCCCTGTCCCCCGTGTCCCTGTCCCCACGTCACCCAATGCTGTCCCCACCCCCCCGCCACCCAACATCAAGCCCATACCCTGTCCCCACCCACCCGGTGGTGTCCCCAAGCCCCCCAGTGTCCCCAAACCGCCCGTCTCCTGGGGTCCCTGTCTGTCCCCCCCCGGTGTCCCCAAACCCAGCATGTCCCAGTGTCCCTGTCCCCCCTGGTGCCCCCCAAGCCCCCTGTGTCCAGGTGTCCCATTCTCCCCTTTGGTGTGTCCAAGCCCCTCCATGTCCCCACACCCCCCATGTCCCAGTATCCTTGTCCCCCCCCCGGTGTCCCCAGGCCCCCCATGTCCCAGTGTCCCTGTCCCCCCCAGTGACCCTGTCCCCCCCAGTGTCCCCATGTCCCTCCGGGTGTCCCCGTGTCCGTCCCCCCCCCCCCCGCTGGTGCGGTTTGTTGCGGGCTCCACCCCTGTGTCCAGCAGGATTGGGCCCCGCCAGCGCAGGGGGTCCCCCAGCCGCTCCCCCCCCCAATCTGTCCCCAGCGCCAGGTCCTGGGGGGACACCAGTGTCACCACGCGGTCACCAGCACCCCCCTGGTCACCGACCCCCGGCATCTGACCCCATCCTCAGGGCTCGGGGACACCGGTGTCAACCCCCGGTCCCCAGTGCCACCACAGTCCCTGGTGGCCATGCCAATCCCGTGTCCCCCAGTGTCCCCGTGTTCCCTGGGACATGGGGATGTTGGGGACATGGAGGGACATGGGGATATGGGGGACATGGGGACATTGGAGGGATGTGGGGACATTGGGGACAAAGAGGATATGGTGTCTTGGGGACACTGAGGACACTGAGGGGATGTGGGGACATTTGGGACATTGGGGACATGGGGACACTGGAGGGACATGGGGAAATTAAGGGTTATGGGGACAATGGAGACATGGGGACATTGGGGACAGTGGGGACAAAGAGGATATGCAGTCTTGGGGACATTGGGGACACTGAGGGGACGTGGGGACATTTGGGACATTGGGGACATGGGGGGACATGGGGACATTGGGGGTTATGGGGACATTAGGGACACTGGAGGGACATGGGGACATTGGGGGGATGTGGGGACATTGGGGGGTTATGGGGACATTGGGGACATTAGGGACACTGGAGGGACATGGGGACATTGGGGGGACGTGGGGACATTGGGGACAAAGAGGATATGGTGTCTTGGGGACTCTGAGGACACTGAGGGGATGTGGGGACATTTGGGACATTGGGGGTGTGTGGACAACGGGGGACATGGGGACATTGGGGACAAAGAGGATATGGGGACATTGGGGACACTGAGGGGATGTAGGGATGTTTGGGACATTGGGGACATGGGGACAGTGGGGATATGGGGGACATGGGGATGTTGGAGGGACAGTGGGGACGTTGGGGACATGGGGGAACATGGGGACACTGGAGGCACATGGGGACATTGGGGGGTTATAGGGACAATGGGGGGTTATGGGGACATTGGGGACACTGGAGGGACATGAGGACATTGGGGGTTGTGGGGACATTGGGGGGTTATGGGGACAATGGGGACATGGGGACATTGGGGGTTATGGGGACATTGGGGGTTATGGGGACAATGGGGACACTGGAGGCACATGGGGACATTGGGGGTTGTGGGGACATTGGGGGGACATGGGGACATTGGGGACAAAGAGGATATGGAGTCTTGGGGACATTGGGGACACTGAGGGGCCGTGGGGACATTGGGGACATTGAGTGTGTGGGGACAATGGGGATATGGAGGACATGGGGACAATGGGGACACTGGAGGGACATGGGGACATCGGGGGTTGCAGGGACACTGGA
Organism: Morus bassanus; assembly: GCA_031468815.1. Lineage (NCBI taxonomy): Eukaryota > Metazoa > Chordata > Aves > Suliformes > Sulidae > Morus > Morus bassanus. The sequence continues at coordinate 59,074 of JAVHSO010000161.1, read as the reverse complement.
GGGACATGGGGACATTGGGGGGGTCTTGGTGGACTCCGAGGAGCCATGGGGACGTTTGGGACACCGGGGGTGTGGGGGACAGCGGGACACTGGAGCGCCGTGGGGACGCCGCGGGGACACGGGGGCGTTCCGTGTTTGGGGGGGGGGGTGTCCGTGGCCCACGGGACGCGTGGCTTTGGCCCCCGACGCCCAACGCAGCTCCCCGTCGCCCTGCCGGCGGCCTCGTCCGCGGCGGGGGTCTTCCCTCCGGCCGGTCCCGCCGCTCTCCTCCGGGATACGGGCGGAAACCCGCCGCTTCCCCGTCCCCCGGCTCCCTTCTCCGGCCGTTCGGCCAAGCTCGCGCGCGGCTCGTTATTCCGCCTTAGCGGAAAATCCCGTTTTCTTCGGGTTAGCGGTAGGGTCCTGCGGAACGGCTCCGCGTCCCTTTCGCCGCTCCGTTGGGTTCCTCGGGGAGAAAAACCAAACCCGCGTACGATGCTTCATCCCGTTTCTCTTTTCCGAAGCAACGTACGACGCTTCATCCCGTTTCCCTTCTCTTTTCCGAAGCGACATACGATGCTTCATCCCGTTTCTCTTTTCCGAAGCGACGTACGACGCTTCATCCCGTTTCCCTTTTCTGAAGCGACATACGATGCTTCATCCCGTTTCTCTTTTCCGAAGCAATGTACGATGTTTCATCCCGTTTCCCTTTTCCGAAGCGGCATATGATGCTTCATCCTGTTTCCCTTCTCTTTTCCGAAGCGACGTACGACGCTTCATCCCGTTTCCCTTTTCCGAAGCGACGTACGACGCTTCATCCCGTTTCCCTTTTCCGAAGCGACGTCAATCGTAGCGCAGTATTTCGGCGCGAGGTTCAATTTCTCGGCTGTTTCTGTTGATTTTTCCGAAGTATACGCGGGCTATCCCAACGGAATACCGAATTCCAAACCCAGGCGTCCTACGGACTTCCATCCAATAGGTTTGAATCCTTCCCTTTTTAGTCCAACCCGGCGAGGTTTCGCCTTTAATATTACCTTTAATATTCCTTTAAATCCTTTAAGAAAAGAACCTTCTCAGGCGCCTTGCCCGGGGCTCTCCGTCCCGGCATCGGACGTTCTCCCCGCGAAGCCCTCAGTGCCGGCAGGAAATCCTGCCATCCCGCGGATCCGTCGAGGTTTGGGAGCGGAGTCCCACCCGGGTGGTCAAAACCGTCACCGGAACGCCGCCTAAAACCCCGTAACCCCCGGCGCGTTAAAGGGCGCGAGCGGAGCCGCGCTCGACGAGCCGCCGACGGCCGGGACGCCCGGTCGCGCTCGATGAGGACTATCGCGACCGAGAGCGACGCCCGCCACGGTTTCGTCGAGCGGCGGATACGCGGGTTCTTCGGATCGCCCGGGGACGGGGATCGTCTCCCAAAGCCGCTGCGGATATCGCGCGCGGGTCTAGAGATTTCCGAGCGTTTCCCGGGGAGGCGCTTGGTACGACCGAGCGTTCCGATCGCACCCGAAGGCGTCCCAACGGGGCGGGAAGGGAGGCTCAGCCCGTCGACCGAGCCCAGAAGTCCACGGCGATGGAATTTCTCTTCCTTACGCCGTATTTATATTGTTTTTTACGTTTCGGGTGGAGCTCGAGCGGCTCTAGTCATACGCACCTTTGTTACGGATTGCTGTAGGAATTCCTCGCTTCCATTTAAAGGACTAAAAGAAATTCAGAGCGCACGCTCGGTGAGGGGTGGTCGTACCTCGGAGGCGGGTAACTTTGGGATGGAGGTGCGTGTTTTAGTATTATAACGAGGTTATAATGAGCCAAGTTCACCCACAGGGCACGATGTTACTGTGCTGGTCAGGGCACGGCTCCACGGTTCCGTCTAGTTCCCGGACCTGCAGTGATTTATGGACAAGTTTGGCCGTGGAGCCTTCGCTCCGCTCCCTCCTCCAGTTATCTCCCTTAGGTTAGGACACCGAGCTCCCCCAGCGTTACCACATCTAAGATTGCGGGGGGTGTTGCTTAGGGAACGATCGCCGAACCGATATTCCGCACGCCGACCGCGTTCCACCCTGGAAGTTAACTCTTACGAAATGCGGCTGTAACTTTAGCCTCGGTGATTTCAACCTCAGTAATCCCACCCCCAGGAATCGTTCCACAGCCGCGTATCCAGCTCTGCGTTTTCCTTCCAACGCGTAGCTGCTACCGTCGGCGAAGAGCTCCGCTTCCGCGCCGGGCAGAGGCTCGTCCCGGAAATCTGCTCTGCTGGAACACGCTTGTCCAAAGGCGGTTAGACAGTCATGCTGTAACTCATCAGACTCGGGAACTGGGAGTAAAGCGGTAGGATTTAAGGTGGAGGTTAGGGAAAGCCTGACATCATCTTGCTCTAGTAATACGGCGTGATATCGCGCTAACCTACTCGGGGAAACCCAGCGGTGCCCCTTGTTTCCGAGGAGAGACGACACAGCACGAGGTACCAACACGGTCATCGGCTGAGCCGGTGTCCCTTTCCGAGATTCCTCAGTTAAGGCTACGGTCGCCGCCACCGCCCTCGGGCGGGCGGGCCAGCCTTTACCAACCTCGCCTAATTGTTCGGAAAAGTATCCCGCTGGTCTCTTCCAGCTGCCCGGCTTTTGTGTCAGCACTCCCAACGCCACTCGCTGTCTTTCACGTACGTGTGACTGAAAGGGTTTTCTCAGATTCGGGAGTCCCAAGGCAGGGGCTTCCGTTAATTTTCTCTTTATTCCATCAAAACTTTAACGACATTCTGTTGTCCATTCTAGAATCCCTTCAGCTCCTTTCGTGGCAGCACATAATGGCAATTAGTCTGAAATTAGGGATCCACAGCCGACACCACCCAGCCGTACCTAAAAATCCCCTCAACTCTTTATTTGAGGTCGGTACAGCACTTCTGCGGACGGCCTCCTTCCTTCCAGCACTTAACTCTCTCTGTCCTTCCGTAACTTCAACCCCCATATATTGGACCCTTTCTTCTCCGATCTGGGCCTTCCTTTTAGAAACTCGGTAACCTGCTGAGCCCAGAAAATTGAGGAAGCCGATTGTGGCTTCCGAGCGTTCCTCGCGGGTATCTGAACCGATCGATAACCCGTCACCATTCTGTAAGAGCGTTACGGCATTGTGCTCGTGGTGCCGTTGCTCCAATTCCCTCGCCGATGCATTACCAAACAATGCGGGGCTAGTTGTGAGCCCCTGGGGAAGGACGGTCCCACAGAACTGCATCTTCCGTCCTCTGGTTGGGTTTTCCCATTCAGAGGCAGAACCGGTTTGACTCTGTTCATCCGCGGGGGTGCGAAAGAAAGCACCTTTCAAGTCCAGCCCTGTAAAGTTGGTGTTCCTGTCAGGAATTGAGGCGAGGAGGGTCCATGGGTTTGGGACCACGGGGTGGACGTCTATGGTTCTCACATTAATTTCTTGTAAACCTTGTACTAACCTACACTCCTGAGAGCGAGGCTTCTTTACAGGCAAGATAGGAGTATTATATTCCGAATTGTCCATGCTCTAAAAAGGAATTTCTCATCCTTCCAGGCTTCCAATTTAATAGGGTATTGTTTCTTTCCCAGCAGCTGGGCCCCGCTTTTAGTTCCCTCTTTATCAGAGCCACATTCTTGGCTCGTCCCGGTGTTCCTGATGACCGCACCATGGGTGTTACCGCATCTAATACTTCACCCGGAATATTTCCTTCTTCTGCAGGACCCTTCTCGGTGAGCAGGCATCTCGGGGCTCTCCAGGTGTTCTCTGGGGGAATATGTAACCGGACGGAATCTTCAGAGACGGTTAACTGCGCATTTAACGTGCAGAGTAAATCCTGTCCGAGCAGCGGTAAAGGACATTCTGGCATATACAGGAATTCACGTGTTAATTTAGTGTCCCCACTCGTGAGCTCCGTAGGCTGTAAAAACAGCCTGAAAGTTCTTTTCCCCGTAGCACCAACAACGCTTACAACTAGCTATAATCCCATATAGTTCTGATCGTGGGACACCGGCTTGTACAAGACCATTCCACATTTGTTTCCTTGTGCTGTAACTCCTTTTGGTTTTGCCGGCTTTCCTTTTTTCACCACCTGAGCAGATGGTCCCAGACCTGCAGCCCCAGTTACCCTCAAGGTATTTGCTAGGGTGCCTGCATTACCTGTAGCGTGTGTCACTGCTGGTATAATCACGGGTTTTAGTGAGGCAGGCGCTCCTCTCAAATACTGCATTTTGATACTTCTCGCTACTGCTGCCCCGTCCGGATTGAATCCCAACCCACGCATGAGCCCTCGCTGTTACCAAAATGTTCCCAGATGCAGCAGAGTCAGATGATGAGCAGTGCAGCAGCAAAAGCAGCCACGAACAAGCACTAAACTCGAATTTACAGCCAGGCAAGCAAGCCCCGTGGCAAGCACAGGAGTCTGTCAATAGCTAAACAGAGATAACAGCTGTAAATTCGATCTAGTACATTCCAGTCGAATCTGTCGTTATCGCAAAACCTTTGTGCCGCACATCGAGCACCAACAAGGACTGTCGTGGTTTAACCCCAGCCGGCAGCTCAGCCCCACGCGGCCGCTCGCTCACTCCCCCCGCTGGGATGGGGGAGAGAATGGGAAGGGTAGGAGTGAGAAAACCCGTGGGTTGAGATAAAGACGGTTTAGCAGGCAAAGCAAACGCCGCGCACGCAAGCAAAGCCAACCGAGGAATCCATTCACCCCTTCCCGCGGGCAGGCGGGTGCTCAGCCGTCCCCAGGACAGCAGGGCTCCGTCACGCCTAACGGTGACTTGGGAAGGCAAGCGCCGTCGCTCCCAGCGTCCCCCGCTTCCTCCTTCGTCCCCCAGCTCTACGTGCGGAGCACGACGCCGCATGGCGTGGGATCTGTGGTGCTGGAAAGGCATTGATAACATGCAAACATTTTGGCTGCTGCTGAACGGTGCTTGCACAACACGAAGGGCTTCTTTCCCACTCTGCCCCCGCAGCGAGCGGGCTGGAGGCCGCCAAGAGGTTGGGAGGGGACGCGGCCAGGACCTTCAAAGACCATCTAGTCCAACGCCCCGGCGTGAGCAGGGGCGCCTTGCGCTAGACCAGGTAGCTCAAAGCCCCATCCAACGTGACTCTGAGCACTCCCACGGACGGGCCCTCCACAACTTCTCCGGGGCATCCACGACTCCTCCGGGCAACTTGTTCCAGCGCCTCGCCACCCTTCCACACTCGGTAACGTCGCGCCCAGCAATACAAGGGGGGATCAAAGAAGAAGGGGTGAGGGGATATTTCCCCAGTTGGGTGTAACTCTGAAACTGGCTGGGCAGCTGGGAGGCGGCGAGTGTTTGCTTTTTGCATTGCTGAGCTCTTGTTCTTGTTCTGTCACTGATTAAACCGCCTTTATCTCACCTGCCTCATGTTTTCATGCTTGGCTGCTGCCAGAGTCAAACCATGGGTCATGCATGGCATTTACTTCCTCCCTCCCCATTCCTGACTTTTACTTTCAGTCTCTGACTCCCCCTCATTTCCCAGAATAGGAGGAGACGGAGGCCGGCCACAGGCGCAGGATAAAAGGCAGAGCAGGACCCAGGCTGCAGCAAAGCCGTTGCAGCCCAGGCCAGGTGACGAAGACGGCGAAGGTGAAGATGAGACCCTTCCCCTAACCCCTCCTCCCCACCCCACGCAAGCAGCCCTGGACGCTGCGGCTGCGGAATGATTCCTTCTGACCCCAGCAAGCGACAGGGACCCCTCCGGGTGGGCGGAGGAGGAGGCCCAAAGCTCTCCTTGGGCTCTGGGCTGGAGCGAGGGGAACGGGTGGCTGGGAGCCTGTGTCCAGCCCCGCCTAGGCTTTGCACGCAAGTTAGGACTCACCCGAGCTTGGAGCCTGTGCCCTCAGCTTTCCTCTCCCCGCGCTGTGCTGGGAGTGCCCAGGACCTGAGGGGCAGCCCCTTGTCCCGCAGTGGCAATCCCCTTGATGTTCCTGGAAGAGGGCAGCGCTTGTGAGGTCCTCGGAGAGGATTCAAAGCCCAGAAGTGGGCAGTGCCGTTGGAGCTCACCGTTGCCGGAGCAAGGCCCAGGGTGTCCGGGAGGGTGCGGTGGGGCAGCTTCTGGGTCTGGGCATGGGACGAGCCGTTGTGCTGCCTCCACGTCCATGGGCTTTAGTGGAACCCGGCAGGGGATGGGTGATGGCCGGGGCTTGCTGGGGTCGAACCGCAGCCCTAAGCCCCAGCCAGCCGCTCGCTCACTCTTCCTGGAGCGGAGGGGACGCGAGGAAACGGCCTCAGGCCGTGCCAGGGCAGGTTTAGGTTGGATATTCGGGACAATGTCCTCACCACAAGCGCGGTCAGGCACTGGAACAGGCTGCCCAGAGAGGCGGCGGAGTCGCCATCCCCGGGGGTGCTCAAGCAACGCGTAGACGCGGCGCTTCAGGGCACGGTTTAGGGGACGTGGGGGGGTTGGGTCGGCGGTTGGACTCGATGATCCTCGAGGTCTTTTCCAACCTTAATAATTCCACGAGTCTATGATTCTTTCGGAAATCGAGCTGTTTCTGTTGTGAGGCAAACGGGAAGGGGCTGTGCGCCTCTTCTAAGCGTCTTGGTTGTCTTCACAGCATCGCTTGCGAGGGGCAGAAAGAGGAGGCGTGGTGGAAGGAATTGGGCGCAAAGCACGATCTGCTCGGGAAATGAGGAAGGGTGGCGCTGGCTGTCCCTGTTCGGGCCGCGGGCTGTCCCCACCTTGTTAACCGGCCTGTCTCGCCGGCTCCTTTGCAGGCTCCGTCGCCGCCCACCATGGCGTCCGAGGTCCCCACGCCGGTGCCTGTCTGCCTCATCGCGAACACCCCGACGGAGGGGCTGGTGGTCCGGCAGGAGGCCCTGCGGGTGCTGTCAGAGGTCACCCAGCCCGTGGTGGTGGTGGCCATCGCCGGGCCGTACCGCACCGGCAAGTCCTACCTCATGAACAGGCTGGCTGGCCGGAGGAGAGGTGAGGGAGGTCCCAGCCCCGCATGGCCAAGGGGCCCGGGATTTCCGACCGCGCGGCGGGCACCGCTGAGACCCTCGCCTCCTCCCCGCAGGTTTCTCGCTGGGCTCCAGCGTGCAGTCCCACACCAAAGGAATCTGGATGTGGTGTGCACCTCACCCCCGCCGGCCTGGGCACACGCTGGTGCTGCTGGACACCGAAGGGCTGGGCGACGTGCAGAAGGTGTGCGAGAAGCAGAAGCTCCCCTTGCGCGTTCCCAGCGCTTCGTGGAAGCTCCCGAGGGCCCAGCCACGGCGGCCGGAGCGCAGGTGTTCCCACCACCCGCGGCAGCCGGCAGCCTGCGTGCTGGGAAGGGCCAGAGGCCGCGGGGAAGGAGGCCGGGCGAGACGAGTTGCCAAATCCCTCTGCTTTTCTGGAAGGGAGCAGCAGAGCGGGAAGGAGGAGCTCGGGGAGCGCTTTGGCAGACCCTGAGGATTAAGAGCTGGGGATAAGCCCAGCCACGGAAAGACACGGGGAGGGCACGGCGGCGGGCCTCGCCGAAAACTGGTCTTGCCGTGGCGTGCTGGTTGGGGGCATTCGGGGCCTCGGGATTCAGGGCTTTGCTCATACCCGGGGGCCTTGCTGATCCGAGGGTGGTTGTTCCAGGGCGACGCCAAGAACGACACGTGGATCTTTCTGCTAAGCGTGCTGCTCTCCAGCACCCTGGTCTACAACAGCAGAGGCACCATTGACCAGCAAGCCGTGGACCAGCTGCAGTATCCTTGGTGGGACAGCAGCTCCGGGGATGCCCTCCTCTCCCTGCGGGGTGGGCGCGGGGTTGGCAAACCCCAGCCCCTCAAGCAGCTGCAGAACCGTCCGGCAGTGCCCAGCGACGTGCTCTGAGTCCTTAGGAGTCCCCTGTCGTGGACCTCAGGGCTGAGGGGTTTCCTCCCTCCCCCTTCGGGTGGTTCCGGGCCGTTCTCCGTCCCCGCAGAGCCTCCTCTCTTGCCCGTGAAGTGCTGGGTGGTTGCAGGATGGCAATGCCCCTGCATGCAGAGCTGAGGTCCCTCTTTCCTTAGCCAGCTCCCTAGCTATGTGACGACGCTGGCTGAGAAGGTCAAGTTGAAAGCAGCACCCAAGGAGAGCGCAGGTGAAGTGGAGGATTCAGAAAAATTTGCCCTCTTCTTCCCACATTTTGTCTGGGCTGTCCGGGATTTCACACTGCAGCTGGAGATGAACGGCGAGGAGATCTCTGAGGACGAATACTTGGAGAACGCACTGAAGTTAAGAGCCGGTGAGGGAACAGTGCTGCGCTGCTGGAGACGGCCAGCCCCGGACACAGCAGCGTTTCGGTGTAACTCAACGACAGCCCAAGCCCGGTGAACTTGCTCCATGTCCTCTTACCCCACAGGCAGCAGCCCCGAGACCCAACGCCACAACCAGCTCCGGGAATGCATCTGCCAGTTCTTTCCAGATCGCAAGTGCTTTGCTTTTGACCAACCGGCCAGCAAGCGGGACCTGGCCCGCCTGGAGGAGCTCCGGGATGATGAGCTCAGTCCTGAATTCCGGCAGCAGGTGGAGAAATTCTGCAGCCACGTCTGGGAAAAGTCTGCACCGAAGACCGTCCCTGGGGGCCACGTCGTAACAGGGAGCTGTGAGTGCTGCCGGGCGGAGGGTTGGGCGGCCAGCAGCTCTGGGGACCGTGCCTGGGGAAGGGCGAAACGCAGGGGCAAAGGAGGCGGGCGGGGAAAGGCAGCGCTTTTCTGCTGGCTGCTGTCCCTGCCTCCGGATTTAGAGCTTCTGGATGTTGCAGGTGGGCTGGGAAAGAACCCGGAGAAGAAGGTCGGGAGGAGCGGTGTGGGGGCCGCCGGGACATGGCGAGAGCCAGGGCCGAACGGGAGCCTGCGCCTTGTTCGGGCTGCGGCTCTCTCACCCTTGGTCCTCCTTGGCAGCGCTGGGGAAGCTGGCAGAGACCTACGTGGAGGCCATCCAGAGCGGGGCAGCGCCGTGCCTGGAGAGCGCGGTGCTCGCCCTGGCAGAGGTTGAGAACACGGCAGCGGTGAAAGGGGCTGTGGCGCTGTACCAGGGTCTGATGAAGCAGCAGGCAAAGCTGCCGACGGAGACTACGCAGGAGCTGCTGGAGCTGCACAGCCGGTGCCAGCGGAAGGCGCTAGACCTGTTCATGGCACGGGCGTTCAGCGATGGCATCTGCTCTTCCCAGACAGAGCTCCTAGTAGGTGGTCCCCAGCCCAGCCAGGACTTCCCCAGGGACGCCGCCACCCCCTCGGCCTTGGGGAAGTAGCACGGCTCTAGGGGGGAGGGGTCTCCTTGCCTCCTGCCAGAGGACGCTGCTGGGCCCTCTCCGGAGGAGGCTCAGCCCCAGCACCCGCTCTCAGGCTCCGCAGACCGGCAGCTGTCCCTGCCGCAGCACCTCTTCCCCCTCGGTTCGAACGCTGTGCTGCAGCGGGGACGAAGCTCAGCCCCGGCCCCGCTCGTGCTGCGGCCCGGAGGCGTCTCTGCCCTGGCCGGAAGCCTGTAGCCTTCCATGCTGCCCCTGTCCCGCTGACTGATTCCTCTCCCTGCGTTTCGCGAAGCCCGCGCTCCCTGCCACGCTCTCTGCTCCTGCGCACCTTGGTCCGGAGGTGTCCGTGGGTGCAGAGCGCCCTCCGCATCCGCCACCTCCCAGCCGATTACCCCGCAGATGGAGATCCCAATCTCCACGTCAGCCTGGCTTGGGTTTTGCCCAGCAGGAGAGCGGTGGGTGCAGCTCAGCCTGGGCTGATGCCTTCCCGCCGCATCCTCCCCGACAGGGCCAGCTCGAGGCAGTCAAGGCGAAGTTCTGCACGGACAACGAGCAGGCGTCCCGCGACAAGTGCGAGGCTGCTCTCAGGGACCTCTCCCGAGACATGGAGAGACGAATCGGCGACGGCGCCTACAGCGTGCCGGGGGGTTACGAGCTGTTCAGAGGAGACCAGCAGGCGCTGGTGGAGCGATACCGGGAGCTGCCTGGCAAGGGGGTGAAGGTAGGAGCAAGGGCAGCTCCTCGTCAAGGGGAGAGCCTGCGTGTCCCACCCCCTTCCCCCAAGACACCCTTTCTCCCCAGCCGCCCTTTCTCCTCTTGACTCCCCTTCTGCCCGTGGCTCTCCAGGCTGACGCCGTCCTGCAGGAGTTCCTCCAAAGCAGAAAGGCTCTGGCCGAAAGCATCCTCCGCGCAGACCGCTGCCTGACGGAGAAGGGCAAGGAGCTGAAACGTAACCTCGGGGCGGAGAAATGCCGCTGCCTGGGGAGGGCCGGGCTGGACGGGGTGGGGGGGACACCGGTACCCCCGGGGGCTCGTGCGCTCGGCTCCTGCCCTTGCAGCACCTCTGCTCCTCTGCCACCAGGCGAGCGGGACCAGCGCGAGAGCGCTGAGCGGGAGAGGGACGTCCAGAGGAAGAGGGAGGCCGAAGACAAGCAGAAGCTGCAGGACCGGCTGCGCAGCTGCCAAGAGCACGTGCTGCGGCTGAGGAAGAAGCTGGAGGATTGCGCTGAGAAGCGGCTGGAGGAGCACCGGAGGCTCGTCACTTATAAATCAAAGGTACCAAGCGGGAGAGCGGAGGTGGCGAGCTGCGGCTAGCAGGCAGGAATGGCGAAGGCGTCCCAGCTGGGTCCTTCCCCTCGCTTCTTGGCTCCGTGCCCCTCTCGCTGCACGCACGGTGCCCTGGCCGGCAACCTGGCTGTCTTTGCAGGAGGAGAACGCGTTGCTCAAAGACGGCTTCTATGGAAAAGCCGCCCAGCGGCGCGAGGTGATCTATAGCCTGGAGGAGGAATACGTCTCCACAAACAGCAGGTTTATGCACTTGGTGGGAGTAATGGTACCGGTGCTGTTAGTCTTGGCATTTGTCGTGCTTCGCCTCTGAAGACCGCGATGATCTTCGTTACAACCCCTGCAGTAACGAAGTGCGAGAGGTGTGCGGTGTCCCCACTTACAACCCTGTTCAATTGTGACAGTCCTTGCTGCAAGATGCTTCTGACAGAGTACGGACGTGACCTCCACGTTCCCTTGTACCACGCTATCCAGTGCTTTCATGCTAGACCCAGACCTAAAGCCAAAGGGCCCGAACACTTGGCGTGCCAGGTAGTTGGAAAGGAAACCAGCCTTCTGGGCTGCCTAATTTTAGGCCAGTTAGGAGGACTTGGTTGTTACGACGGTCTTGCTCGGGAAATTGTGCTCTTTGACTGTTGCTGACCATTGCGCGTGTTTCATAATCCTTGTGCACTGCTTCTCAAAACGTTAAAAAAAGAAAATTCCTGGGGATTTGGGGCGGGTGAAACAATCAAGTAGGGCAAAAGCTTTAATCGCGACGGTTCTTAAATAAACTCGGGGCCTAAATGAACGGGTTTCCCACTCTCGCTTTGGAGCCTTGCTCTGAAAGGCTCAGAAGCTGACACAGGCACAAGGAGCTGTATCTCCAGGGTGCGTGGGTACAGACCAGGCTCAAGGGAAGTGAAAAGGGGCTGAAAAACCCAAACCGCCCTTCTCAAGAGAGTTTTTTTAAGGCAACGCCTATGTATGTGGATGCTTTTGGGTTCTTCGTTACGTTGGAGGTAAGGTCAGGAGGACAAGTGTCCTCTTTACCCCTAAAGCTGGAATTAGAGCCCACCTGTGCTGCACAGTCCAGTGCACTGAAGAAAAGCCCGGCCTGGCTGCACTGTCCCCTTTCCCACGAGAAGGAGAGAGGCTGCGCTGAGGAAATGCCCTGTTCTTATAAAGCAAATGGCTGCTTTTACCCAGGGATTCCTTCATGCAGTCAAGGCTTGCAAGCAGGGGTGGGAGGTGAGACGCAAAGTGACCCTAGACAAGGAAATCCTGTCTCCTCCAGGAGAAGATGGTCTCCTCTTCCCTCTCAGGGCACCCTCAGCGGTCTCTCACCTCACCTGAAGGCACGGGAACGTCTAAAGACGGGGCGGCCCGGGGCACAGAAGGGCCATAATGCCAGCAGGCAGGTCTGGCCGCGCTTTGCCATGCTCGGAACGTGGCGCTGGGGGATCTAACCCGCCTCTTCTAGAGACCTCCTCGCCAGGGCTGCGGGAAACATGCCCGGGGGAGCCCTAAGCCCGCTAGCAGATCTCCCAGGGCCACGCTTAGTGCAGCAGCATGAGGCTGCACGGAGGCTGCGAGTAAACCAGGAATCCACGTGCCGAGGGCTGCCGGGTTTGCTGGGCGTCGCTCCCGGGCAGAGTCACCCGGCGGGAGCGAGCCCACGACCCAGGGAGCGGTGGATGGAAGCCACCCGCCGCTGTGCGGCTATTCCCGCCCTGGTCCTTGGCCAGGCTCTTCTCGCTTGGAAGCTGCCGGGAAGTCCTCCCCACCCGGCTGTCCTGCTCTCTGCTCGCTCGCCCCCTCCCCACGCTGCTCCCTCTTTCCTTTCCGCGGACCAGGAGATCCCCACGTGTCCCTTCCCGAGGGCGTCTGGGTGACGCAGCCGGAGGTGGCTGTAGCAGGTCCATGGGAGGCGTGTGTCCCGTCGTCCTGGTTTGGGCTGGGATAGAGTTAATTTTCTTTTGCGTTTTGGATTTGTGACCGAAACCGTGCTGATGGCACGCCCCTGTTTTAGCTGTTGCTGAACGGCGCCTGCGCAGCGCCGGGACCTTTTCTGTTTCTCACCCACCAGCGGGGGGCTGGGGGCGCACAAGAAGCTGGGAGGAGACACAGCTGGGAGAGCTGACCCCCGCTGACCAAAGCCATACCCCGGACCGTACGACACTGTGCTCAGGCAATAAAAGCTGGGGGAAAGAAGGAGGAAGGCGGGGGGATGCTTGGCGTTATGGCGCTTGCCTTCCCGAGTCAGCGTTACGCGCGACGGAGCCCTGCTTTCCCGGGGACGGCTGAGCGCCTGCCTGCCCGTGGGAAGGAGCGAAGGAATTCCTTGGTTGGCTTTGCTTGCGCGCACGGCTTTTGCTTGGCCTATTAAACTGGTTTTTTTGTCAACCCAGGAGTTTTCCCACTTCCCATTCTCTCCCCCATCCCACGGGGGGACAGCGAGCGAGCGGCCGTGTGGGGCCGAGCTGCCGGCCGGGGTTAAAGCGTGGCACACCTGGAGATGTTATCCTTCTCTCAACCCATAGGAAGGCCTCCAAGCAGCTTCTCAACTCACTGCCCTCCTACAAACACCCTTGCTCTTTTCCACCTCCTGACTTCTGCGCCCTCTGCCTGCCACCGAGGGGTCAAAGCCCTCTCCCCAACAGAGGCAGAGCTCCCTGGCCACCCGTACATGTCCCTGTGCAGCATCGTCCTTTCTCCGCTTCACGTCGTGCCTCCATTTGCAACAAAACGCTTCAAAGACTTTAAGACGTGTTTCAGGCTCGCCCATCACGCTCTCGCTCCCTCCCCCTGGAAACGGCAAAACTTCTTATTTCTCTTATTTCCTCGGGTTTTTAGTACATAACCCCTGGGCTCACACGCGTCTCGAGGCAACAGGTCACACCGTACAGCCCAGAAAGCACCGTGGCACTGCTCGGTGCAAACCCAGCTATCCCTCCGTGCCGCGGTACACCGGGCTCCGTTCCCACCACCAGCTATCTCAGCTGCTCGCTTCCCTCCTCGTTCCTCCTGACCTGGCCGTGGATCCTCGTTGAGAGGCAGACGGCTCCTGCGGAGCCAACGCACGTCGCGCACGACGACGTGAAGTCATTGCAAGACCCCTGCTTGCAATCTGGGTGAAAGCGATGGGCTTCGGGGTGCTTTCTCGGTGCTCCCACCGCCTGTAAGAGCCCCGGACCAACGCTGTGAATGAAATCGTGGTACTGGGGAAAGAGGGGCTGGTGGAAAAGAGGTGAGGCCTCGAGCAATCCCAGCACGTGTGTGTGGGATCACTCCCGGCACTCTGGTTATGGCATGGCCATATTTCAGCAGGCCTGAGGAAGCACGTTCCTTTCCATTGCACCTTCACCATTTCTGCCTTTGGGTACTAAAATTTGGAGAAATGAGTCCGATTTGCGATGTCATACAGCCAATCCAGAGACGAACCAAAGCCCGCGGCTGAAGGCTCCTGCTCTACCGGGGAACAAAACGCTCAGCCGCCACATGGAGACCCGATCAGCCAAACCCAACGAGACCTTGTCCTGTGTATTTTGAGCCCTTTTTTTGGGTGGCATTTCCCTTGGATGACATTGTGGAGCTGGTTTTTTTTCCCCAGCCCTGTGTTAGGTCCAGCCCTTCCGTTGCTTTAGGGATTGGGACCTTATCGCTCTCTGGAACTGCCTGGAAGGAGGTGGTGGTGAGGGGGGGTCGGTCTCTGCTCCCAGGTCACAGCGATAGATGAGAGGAAACGGCCTCGGGCTGCGTCGGGGAGGTTTGGATTGGAAATTGGGGAAAACGTCCTCACTGCAGGAGTGGTCAGGCACTGGAACAGGCTGCCCAGAGAGGCGGCGGAGTCACCGTCCCCGGGGGTGCTCAAACCCCGTGCAGACGTGGCCCTTGGGGACGTGGTTTGGGAGTCCGGGGGACATTGGTTTGGCGCTTGGGCTTGACGATCCCCGAGGTCTTTTCCAACCTTAGCGATTCTGTGATTCTATGATATTTGCTTTAACTTTTCTGAGCAATTCCTCCCAAACCTGCAGGAATGGTTGACATATCACGCCTTTGAGCCTCTGCGTCCGGGTGCTGAGGGCTCTGCGGAGGGAAAGCCTCCCAGGTGCCCCCCCAAGAAGATGAATCAGCAACGCCATCTTCAGCCTTGGTGTTGACTCTTGGTGAGAGAGCAGACCGAGCTTCCTTTCCGAGAGCGGCCGTCTCAGTACGTGTCTCCGTCCGCTCTCAGGAGAGCCGTGGTGTTCCTGCGTCTGTCACAGCATGACGGGGCAGGGCCACCTCTGGTGGGAGCCCAGAACGGCGGGCAGGCAGGCTGCAGGCAGAACCGCTACGCATCACAACCCCGCGCACAAATTTCTCCTTTGCTGACGTGCCGTCAGAAGCTGCAGAGAAACCATCAGGGCGGCAACACCGTGGCGCCGTCCCGAGAAATCAATAAGGACAAGTGAAGAGGGAAAAACGAGGGGTTTTGGCCGTGCTGTCACCAGGTGTGCCTGGGAAATCGTCTGTGCTGGCACATGGACGCGAGAGTGTGTGACAGGTGAATTCTTGCTCGTCCAGAGGAAGGTTTTGTTCGCACCAGCCCTTTAAAAGAAGTTTGAGATGTGGAGTAGAAACCCTTTATCCGTAGTACAGCTTGACAACTTCCCAGAGGCTTACAAACGCACGCTTCTCTACGAAAAAACCCAAGCGACGAGCACACGGAGATCTTTTTTTCTCACTCCAAAGAGTGCAGAGTGGAGGCAGTACCTCTGAGATACACACGGCGTCTGCGGACCTCCCTGGACACGTGTACGCAGAGATACCGGCAGGGGAAAAACGTCTCTGTTTCCATCCCTCTCCTGGAGAAGAGAGAGAAAATGAGTCTTTTTCTCTATTGAACATTTCCGAATCGAGGTTCCTTCTTTTATGCTATGTTGATATAGATGGGCCTTATTATGGAATGAGCTTGGTATAACTAGAAGGAGACGTATCCTTATGGACAGCACTAAAACCTTCTCCATAGAATGTACCTGGACATTTACGTCGCAAAACCGGATCCCACAGCGGGAAATCCCACTTGGGCATCTCCTGGGGCAGTTCCGGTTCATGCCCTGATCCGACACCCGCTCGGCACATGTCGCAAAAGAAAACAAGAATAAAACAGCTTTCTAGGGGAAAAAAATGACTCCCACAAACGTGCTGAGCCCTTGTAATCCACCTCAGAGGATGCCTTGCCCATGAAAAGGGACCGCCAACGGCTCGGGTGATCGCCACGCGCTGGGCATCGGCGTGACGGCGGCTGGCAGGGCCCAGCGGCCGCGTGCGGGTGCTGGGGCGCCAGAGCCTGACGCGCAACGGATGCGAGGCAGCCAAGAGAAGGCAGCGCCGGCGCGGGGGAGCGGCGGCGCGGGGGCCGAGGGCGCCGCGCGTGCCAACGCCGGCGCGCGCCTCCGTTTCCGTGGGCCTCCCGCGGGTTGCGGAGTCCGGCGCGCCCCCGCGCGCGCTCACGTACGCCCGCCGGCGTCGGCGCGTCTCTCTCGCGTGCCAACGCGGGGCCGGCCGTGCGCGTGGGGGCCGCTGCTGGCACGCGGTGGCCGGGCGCAGTATCGCTGAGGATCGCGGGATGGGTTGGGTTGGGTTGGGCTGGGTTGGGTTGGGTTGGGTTGGGTTGGGTTGGGAGGGACCTTCAGAGGTCTCTGCTCCAAGCCCCTGCCACGAGCAGGGACACCGTCACCTGGAGCAGGATGCTCAGAGCCCCGTCCAGCCTGGCTGTGAATGCCGCCGGGGATGGGGCGTCCACGACTTCTCCGGGCGGCCCCTTCCAGCGCTTCACCACCCTCAGCGCAAAGAACGTCTTCCTTAGGTCCAGCCTAAACCCAGCCCTTGTCCTGTCGCAGCAGGCCCTACCGGAAAGCAAGGGGAATTGGGGGAAGCAATTCTTGCTGTAGAACCGCGGCTCTCGCACACAGCACCAGTAAACAAAAAGGAAAGGAAAAGCGTTAGAGGTCGAGGGATTTCAGTGCGGAAAGACACAACCGGGGCGGGCGGGGGGGGGGGCGTTGTTTTACAAACCTACGGAACGGCTGAGGTCGGAGGGGACCTCTGGAGAGCGCCTGGTCCAACTCCCCCGCTCAGGCAGGGCCACCTGCGTCACCTCAAACGCGTACGTACTTCTGGGACGAAAGGGCAGAGCGCAGGAGTCGGGAGTAGGTAAGAGGGGTCGTAGTGAGGAGCAGAGACCAACGCCTGTGGATTGTACCAAGATAAGAAATAATGCTTAGGCCGGGCAAGAGGCTATGAGCAATGAACGCCTCGTTGACAAGCCCCTCCTAAGAGAACCCAGCTCAGCAGAACTTCCAGGACTGTCAGTGGAAACACCCTGCTCCAAAGAAGGGTGTGAGGATAAGGGAAGGGCACAAATCAGTCACCGGGGATAAAAGGGAACGTCTTGCCCCAGAAGGCGCTGGAGCACGGAAAGCGGGGGGAGGTAATTCCGGCAGGGGGAGGAGGCTGCGACCACCGACTGCACTGAGGGACGGAAGGACTGCCCCCCCACCCCTCCTGAGCGTGCGCAGGGAATTAAAATCACACTGCGGCTTTAAACGTAAGCGGGGAAGGTACAGGCCGATGGCAGAAGGGGCTGCTCAGGTCAGTGGCTGTGTATGAGATGGGCGCGGTGTGTTACCTGTCACGTACAGATGTCACAAAGGGATTTTGGTGGGTGAGCATGGAAAGATCCCTCGTGCACCCAGCGCAGAATAAAGCCGTGTCTGCTCTAACATGCCCAGGGCTAAGGAGTTTTATTCCCGGCTTTCGGTGACACCTGGAGCCGGTTGCTGTTTTACTTGTGTTGACCATCTTTCCGTGGCCATGCATGGCTATGTACTTTTCAGGACAGACAGGCCAGCGAGGCGAGGTGGGGGAGTCGCTCTTCATGTGAGGGAGCAACTGGAACGCGTCGAGCTCTGCCCAGGCCCGGAGCAAGAACGAGTCGAGAGCTTACGGGTAAAATTGAAGGGGCAGGCAAATGCGGGTGACGCTGTTGCAGGCGTTTGCTACAGGCCACCCGATCAGGATGAGGAAGGTGACGAGGCCTTCTACAGACAGCTGGAAGTCGCCTCGCAATCGCAGGCCCTGGCTCTCGTGGGGGACTCCAACCACCCTGAGATTTGCTGGAAAAGCAACACGGCGAGGCGTGCGCGGTCCAGGTCCCTGCAGAGCATCGGGGAGAACTTTTTGATGCAGGTGGTGGAGGAGCCAACGAGGCAAGATGGGCTGCTCAACCTTATACCAACAAACAGAGAAGGGCTGGTTGAGGCTGTGGGGGCTGGCGGTAGCCTTGGCTGCGGTGACCACGAGATGGTGGAGTTCAGGATCCTGCGTGCTAGAAGCAGGGCGACAAGGAGGATTAGAGCCCTGGGCTTCAGGAGAGCCAACTTTGGCCTCTTCAAAGACCTGCTTGGAGGAATGCCATGGGTTAGGGCTCTAGAAGGCAGGGGGGTCCAAGAGACCTGGTCGATATTCCAGTAGCACTTCCTCCAAGCTCAAGATCGGTGCATCCCTGTGAGGAAGAAGTCGAGCAAAGGAGCCGGGAGACCCACATGGATGGGCAAAGAGCTGCTAGAGAAACTCAAATGGAAGAAGGAGGTTTACAGCGTGTGGAAAAAGGGACTGGCCACTTGGGAGGAATATAGGAATGTTGTCACGGTGTGCAGAGATGCAACGAGGAAGGCCAAGGCCCATGGAACTCATTCTGGCAAGGGGTGTCAAGGATCACAAGAAGGGCTTCTTCAAATACATCAGCAATGAAAGGAAGACTGGGGAAACTGTGGGCCCGCTGCTGACCGAGGTGGGTGCCCTGGTGACGCAGGGTGCAGAGGAGGCAGAGTTACTGAATGCCGCCTTTGCTTCGGTCTTTACCGCTAAGGCTGGCCTCAGGCATCCCAGCCCCCAGGGGTGAGAGAGGCAATCTGGAGAAAGGAAGACTTGCCCTTGGTTGAGGAGGATTGGGGTAGAGATGGTTCAGGCAAACTGGATCCTCCCAAATCCATGGGCCCCGACAGGATGCACCCGCGAGTGCTGAAGGAGCTGATGGATGCTGTCGCTGAGCCACTCTCCATCATCTTTGAAAGGTCATGGAGGGCAGGAGAGGTGCCCGAGGACTGGAGGGCAGCCAGTGTCACTCCAGCCTTCAAAAAGGGCAAGAAGGAGGACCGGGGAAACTCTATGCCAGTCAGCCTCACCTCCGTCCCCAGAAAGGGGATGGAACAGTTCATCCTGGAGGTCATCTCCAGGCACGTAGAGGAACAGAAGGTTATCAAAGTAGTCACCATGGATTCACCAAGGGGAGGTCATGCTTGACCAAGCTGATAGCCTTCTGTGATGGCCTGACTGGCCGGGTAGATGAAGGGAGAGCAGTGGGTGTTGTTTGCCTTGACTTCAGCAAGCCGTTCGACACTGCCTGCCATCACATCCTCACGGACAAGCTTAGGAAGTGCGGGTTAGATGAGAGGACAGTGAGGTGGACAGAGAACTGGCTGAACGGCAGAGCTCAGAGGGTTGCGATCAACGGCGCAGAGTCAGGTTGGAGGCCCGTAACCAGTGGTGTTCCTCTGGGGTCTGCGCTGGGTCCAGTCCTGTTTGACATATTCATCAGTGACAGAGCGTGCCCTCAGCAAGGTGGCTGACGATACCAAGCTGGGAGGAGTGGCTGATGCACCAGAAGGCTGTGCTGCCGTCCAACGAGACCTGGACAGGCCGGAGAGCTGGGCCGAGGGGAACGTCATGAAGTTCAACCAGAGCAAGTGTAGGGTCCTGCCCCTGGGGAGGAACAACCCCACGCCCCAGTACAGGCTGGGGGCTGGCCTGCTGGAGAGCAGCTCCGCTGAGAAGGCCCTGGCAGTGCTGCGGGCAGCAGGGCGACCACGAGCCAGCGACGTGTCCTTGTGGGCAAGAAGGCCAACGGTACCTGGGGTGCGTCCAAGGGAGCGTGGCCAGCAGGTCGAGGGAGGTCATCCTCCCCCTCTGCTCCGCCCCAGTGAGGCCACATCGGGAGTGCTGCGTCCAGTTCTGGGCCCCCCAGTTTAAGAATGACAGGGAACTGCTGGAGAGAGTCCAGCGGAGAGCTACGGAGGTGATCAGGGGACTGGAGCACCTCTCTTCGGAGGAAAGTTGCATCAGGGCAGGTTTAGATTGGATATTAGGGAAAACGTCCTCACTGCAGGAGTGGTCAGGCCCTGGAACAGGCTGCCCAGAGAGGCGGTGGAGTCACCGTCCCCGGGGGTGCTCAAACCCCATGCAGACGTGGCCCTTGGGGACGTGGTTTGGGAGGCATGGGGACGTTGGGTTGGTGCTTGGGCTTGATGATCCCCGAGGTCTTTTCCAACCTTAATAATTCTATGAAAGGCTGAGAGACCCGGGTTTGTTCAGCCGGGAGAAGAGAAGACTGAGGGGGGATCTCATCAACGCTTACAAATATCTGAAGGGTGGGTGTCAAGAGGATGGGGCCGGGCTCTTTTCAGAGGTGCCCAACGACAGGACAAGGGGCAACGGGCACAAGTTGGAACACGGGAAGTTCCACGTCAACGTGAGGAAAAACTCCTTTCCTGTGAGGGTGCCGGAGCAGTGGAACAGGCTGCCCGGAGAGGCGGTGGAGTCTCCTTCCCTGGAGACATTCAGACCCCGCCTGGACGCAGTGCTGTGCCCCCTGCTCTGGGGGTGCCTGCTCAAGCAGGGGGGTTGGACGGGACGATCTCCAGAGGTCCCTTCCAACCCCTCCAGTCTGGGACTCTGTGACTTTGCCCTTCCAATGCTCTCCCCATCCCGCGTGAGGGGCGCGAGCGAGCGGCTGGGTGGGCTGGGCTGCCAGCTGGGGTCAACCACCATGAGGCAAAATTTGCCTTATTTCTACTTTCACTAAATCCAGTAACAGTAACATGCTCTCAAATAATTTCTTCTTCTTCTTGATGATGGTAAACATTATTTCTTTAACGTTATTGCTTTCATTCATTCTTCATCGACAAGGTAGTTGTTTCTCGGTATTATAATCTGGCATTAAGTTTTTAGAACAGTACCTTTACATCGGGCTGCCGGCCGGTCGCTAGCGGGATTCCGCGGGGATCCGTCCTGGGGCCGGTACTCTTTAATCTCTTTGTAAATGACTTGGATGCAGGACTGGAAGGAATACTAATTAAGTTTGCCGACGACACAAAACCGGGAGGAGCTGTTGCCACTCCCGAGGGCGGAGAGGCCCTGCAGAGAGATCTGGACAGACCGGAGAGCTGGGCGATCACCAGCTGGATGGAGTTTAACAAGGACAAGTGCCGGGTTTTGCCCTGGGGCACGGCAGCCCTGGCTGTACAGCCGGCCCGGGGAGCGAGGGGCTGCAGAGCAGCTCTGCAGAGAGGGACCGGGGGGTTCTGCTCGACGGCGAGTTGATCGTGAGCCGGCGGCGTGCCCTGGCAGCCGAGAGGGCCGACCGTGCCCCGGGGCGCATCGAGCGCCGCATCGCAGCCGGCCGAGGGAGGGGATCGTCCCGCTCTGCTCCGCGCTGGGGCGGCCTCACCTCGAGCGCTGCGTGCGGTTCGGGGCGCCGCGGGACGTCGAGGGGATAACGCTACTGGAGAGCGTCCAGAGGAGGGCCGCGAAGGTGGGGAAGGGTTTGGAGGGGAAACCGTGCGAGGGGCGCCCGAAGTCACTGGGTTTGTCCAGCTGGGAGAGGAGGAGGCGGAGGGCAGAGCTCATGGCGGTCTGCAGCTTCCTCACAAGGGGAGGAGGAGGAGGAGGGGCAGGGCTGACCTCTTCTCTCTGGTGGCCAACGACAGGACCCGAGGGAACGGCAGGAAGATGTGCCGGGGAGGGTTAGGCTGGGTATTAGGAGAAGGTCCTTCCCCCGGAGGGTGGTGGAGCGCTGGAACAGGCTCCCCGGGGAGGCGTCACGGCGCCAAGGTTGGCGATAGGCAAGAAGCGCTTGGACGAGGCCCTCAGAGCCGTGGGGTGAATTTGGGGTTGTCCTGTGCAGGGACAGGGGCTGGAGCGATGGTCCTTGCGGGTCCCTTCCCGCTCAGGACATTCCACGACTCCACGATTCTCTCCTTTCTAACCGTTACCGTTTAACGGCAGCACCTCTCAGGCAGCGCCGCCCCTAAACCACCTCTGCTCTCTCTCTCTTACTCCCGTTCCCAGCGCGTGTGCGCGCGTACGAGGAGTTGTTTATCCTGGTTATCGCGTCCCCGCCCGGCTCTCCCTTGTTGGCCAGTCCCGGATCCAGCTGACACCCAGAGCCCACAGGGCAGCTGCGTTCAGGACCCGTCCCGACATCCTCCGGCCTTTTTGCACCCCGTTTTGCCGGGTCCGCCGCCGCCGGGGCAGTTACGGTCCCGCCGAGGAGCCCTCCCCGCTTGGAGGCGGCTCTCGGGGAGCACCGCGGAGAGGCTGAGGCGGGTGCGGGGGCTGCGGGGTCCTGCAGGCGTTGGGGCGGGAGAAGGGGTCCAGGAGCAGGGGGGCGGCCCCAGGGGACAGCCAGGCCGGAGACGGGGGCCTGGGAGCCGCCGGCCCACGCCGGGGCGGCCGCGGCCCTCGGGGAGAGCTGGAAAGGCCCGTCCCTGCCAGAGGGAGGGTCTGCTAAGGCACGGCTTAAGCCTAAACCTAATCCCAACCCGAACCCTAAGCCTAACCCTTACCCAAACACTAAACCAAGCCCTAACACTAGCCCTAAACTTAATTCTGACCCTAACTGAAACCTTAATCCTAGTTTTAAACCTAATTTAACACTAAACCTAACTGGAAATCTAACACTAACCTGAATCCAAAATCCAACCCGATCCCTACTGTTAGTCCTAAACCTAACACTAACCCAAAGCCAAAATCTAACCTGATCCCTAACGTTAGTCCTAACCCTAATCCTGCAACCCTACAACCTAACCTGAACCGTAATCCTAACCCTAAACCTAGTCCTAACACTAACCCCTAACCCCAACGCTAACCCAAAGGCTAACCTCAGACCCTAACCTTAACGCCAGTCCTAACCCCAACGCCAGTCCTAACCCCAACACTAACCCAAAGGCTAACCCCAACCCTAACCCAAAGGCTAACCCCAACCCTAACCCTAACTCCAGTCCTAACCCCAACACTAACCCAAAGGCTAACCCTGACCCTAACCCTAACGCCAGTCCTAATCCCAACACTAACCCAAAGGCTAACCCCGGCCCTAACCCTAACGCCAGTCCTAACCCTAACACCAGTCCTAACCCCAACACTAACCCAAAGGCTAACCCCGACCCTAACCCTAACGCCAGTCCTAACCCTTAACGCCAGTCCTAATCCCAACACTAACCCAAAGGCTAACCCCGACCCTAACCCTAACACCAGTCCTAACCCCAACACTAACCCAAAGCCTAATCTCAGACCCTAACCCTAACGCCAGTCCTAACCCCAACACTAATCCAAAGCCTAACCCCAAGCCTAACCCTAACGCCAGTCCTAATCCCAACACTAACCCAAAGGCTAACCCCGACCCTAACCCTAACACCAGTCCTAACCCCAACACTAACCCAAAGCCTAACGCCAGTCCTAATCCCAACACTAACCCAAAGGCTAACGCCGACCCTAACCCTAACTCCAGTCCTAACCCCAACACTAATCCAAAGGCTAACCCCGACCCTAACCCTAACGCCAGTCCTAACCCCAACACTAATCCAAAGGCTAACCCCGACCCTAACCCTAATGCCAGTCCTAACCCCAACACTAACCCAAAGGCTAACCCCGGCCCTAACCCTAACGCCAGTCCTAACCCCAACACTAACCCAAAGGCTAACCCCGACCCTAACCCTAATGCCAGTCCTAACCCCAACACTAACCCAAAGGCTAACCCCGGCCCTAACCCTAATGCCAGTCCTAACCCCAACACTAACCCAAAGGCTAACCCCGACCCTAACCCTAACGCCAGTCCTAACCCCAACACTAACCCAAAGGCTAACCCCGACCCTAACCCTAATGCCAGTCCTAACCCCAACACTAACCCAAAGGCTAACCCCGGCCCTAACCCTAATGCCAGTCCTAACCCCAACACTAACCCAAAGGCTAACCCCGACCCTAACCCTAACGCCAGTCCTAACCCCAACACTAATCCAAAGGCTAACCCCGACCCTAACCCTAACGCCAGTCCTAACCCCAACACTAACCCAAAGGCTAATCCCGGCCCTAACCCTAATGCCAGTCCTAACCCCAACACTAACCCAAAGGCTAACCCCGACAATAACCCTAATGCCAGTCCTAACCCCAACACTAACCCAAAGGCTAACCCCGACCCTAACCCTAACGCCAGTCCTAACCCCAACACTAACCCAAAGGCTAATCCCGGCCCTAACCCTAATGCCAGTCCTAACCCCAACACTAACCCAAAGGCTAACCCCGACAATAACCCTAATGCCAGTCCTAACCCCTGGGACCGCCGGGAGCACCGCCCTCCCCCCGGGGGGGTCCCAGCGTCCGGCCCCCCCGCACTGAGCCTCACACCAGCCCCGAGCCCCCGTGCAAATGCCCCCCCCCCACCCCCACCCCACATTCGCCCCCTGCCTGGGCCCGGGGCCTCGTGCGGTGTGGTGGGGCAAGGGGTGTGAGAAGCGCGCAAGGGGTGTGCGAGGGGCACGAGGAGTGTGCGAGGGGCGCGAGGGGTGTGCGAGGGGCGTGCGAGTTGTGTGACAAGCGTGTGCAGGGGTGTGCGAGGGGTGTGCAGGGAGTGCGAGGGGCGTGAGGGCTGTGTGACGAGCGTGTGCAGGGGTGTGTGAGGGGCACAAGGGGTGTGCGAGGGATGTGCGAGGGGCACGAGGGGCGTGCGAGGGAGATGGGGGCATGAAGGGTGTGCGAGGGGCATGAGGGGTGAGCGAGAGACGTGAGGAGCGTGCGGGGTGTGCGAGGGGCACCAGGGGTGTGCGAGGGGCACGAGGGGTGCAAGGGGCGTGCGAGGGGCATGCGAGGGGTGTGTGAGGGGCACGATGGGTGTGCAAGGTGCGTGAGGGGTGCAAGGGGCATGCGAGGGGCACGAGGGGCGTGCAAGGGACGTGAGGGGTGTGCAAGGGATGTGTGCAGGGTGTGCGAGGGGTGTGCAAGGGGCACGAGGGGTGTGTGAGGGACATGAGGGGCACGAGGGGTGTGCGAGGGGCACGAGGGGCATGCAAGGGGCGTGAGGGGTGTGCGAGGGGCGTGTGCGGGGTGTGCGAGGGGTGTGCAAGGGGCACGAGGGGTGTGTGAGGGACATGAGGGGCATGAGGGGCGTGCGAGGGGCACGAGGGGCGTGCAAGGGGCGAGGGGTGTGCGAGGGGCGTGTGCGGGGTGTGCGAGGGGTGTGCAAGGGGCACGAGGGGTGTGTGAGGGACATGAGGGGCACGAGGGGCGTGCAAGGGGCGTGAGGAGTGTGCAAAGGGTGTGCAAGGGGCACGAGGGGTGTGCGAGGGGCACGCGAGGTGTGCGAGAGACGCGAGGGGTGTGCGGGGTGTGCAAGGGGCACGAGGGGTGTGCGAGGGGCGCGCGAGGGGCACAAGGGGTGTGTGAGGGGTGCGTGAGGGGTGTGCGAGGGACGAGGGGCATGGGGGTGTATGAGGGGCGCGTGAGGGGCATGAGGGGTGTGCGGGGTGTGCAACGGGCACGAGGGGTGTGCGAGGGGCGTGCGAGGGGCACGAGGGGCGTGCGAGGGACATGAGGGGCACGAGGGGCGTGCGAGGGGCATGAGGGGCATGCGAGGGGCATGAGGGGCACGAGGGGCGTGAGGGGCACGAGGGGCGTGCGAGGGGCACGAGGGGCGTGCGAGGGGCACGAGGGGCGTGCGAGGGGCGTGAGGGGCGTGCGAGGGGCGTGCGAGGGGCGTGCGAAGCCCGGAAGAGCCGTGCGAGGCCCAGTTCAGCTGTCCCCAAGGCGAGCCCCCCCCGCCCCCCAGCAGCCACCACTCCCAATTTCTCTCTATTTTACGTTAAAACCACTTTACATGTAAAATACAAAAATATGCCCCGAGCCGGGGGTGGGGGGGGAGGAGGGGAGCCCCCCCATGACCCCCCCCAAAGCTCCAGGGACCCCCCAAGGGACACGGGACAGGCTGACGGGGGGGGGGGCTGTGCTGTGTCCCCCCCCCGAGGTAGTCAGTGCGATGGGGAGGGGACAGCGTGGTTGGGGGGGGTGACAGTGTGTGACAGGCTCAGATTGGCACCGGGGGGGGGGGGGGGCTCATATTTTGGGGGGACACAGGGCTGCTCCGGTCCCTCCCCAAAAGCCCCTTGGTGGGGGGGGAAGTGAAGTGGGGGACCCTCATACCTCACCCTGCGGGGGGGGCACTAGTGTCATGGGGGGCACCAAGGGCCACCCAAGGGTGGGGGGGTGCTGGGGCACCCCCCAGTAGTGGGGTACAGCCCTGGGTAAGGGGGGGTGGGGATTGGGGGGGGGGCTTCAGGCCTGGGGTGCTTTAGAGGGGTCCCATGTTTGGGGGCGGGGGGGGCACCCTGGCCCACAGACAGGGGTCCCAGGCCATGGGGTGGGGCCCCCTGGTTGAGGGGGGTGTCCCAAAAAAACAGAGAGGGCACAAAGGTCCACGGAGAAGCCCCCCAGGAAATCTCGGGGGGGGGGGCACTGACCTCTGTTGGGGGTCCCAGGCCACTTGGGGGGGGGCTATTCAGGGGAGGTGGCATCCAGGTGCCTTGGGGTGGGGGTGTCCCAGGATGTAGTGGTGGTCCCATTTTGGGGGGTGGGCCCGGGCTGAGAAGGGGAGCAGGGGGGAAGTAATGGGGGGGGGTCTAGAGGTGGGGGGGGGGGCACCCAGGTCCTTTGGGGGTCCCAGAATGTAGTGATGGTCCCAGGTTGGGGTGAGGCTGTGGCTGATGGGGGGGTGGGGGGGTCTGGAGTTGGGATGCGGGCACCCAGGTTCCTTGGAGGGGGGGGTCCCAGGATGTAGTAGTGGTCCCAGACTGGGGGGGCCCTAGCAGAGAAGGGGGCGGCAGGCATTTTGGGGGGGGGTCTGGAGTTGGGGTGGGGGCACCCAGGTCTATTGGTGGGTCTGGGGTGGGGGGACTTCATGGGGGGGCTCCCCCAGCACCACATCCCTCAGGGGATGCCGGGGGGTTCCTCATCTCCAGCAGATTTTTTTGGGGACGGGGGGTCCAGCTTTGGGGGGGGGGCCCCATTTGCAACTGGGGGGTGTCCCCAATCATGGGACGGAGCCGGGGGGGCCCAGTCCATGGTGGTCGGTGGGTGGGTGTGCGGGATCCCCCAATCCCAGGGGGGTTCCCGGTCCTGGGCGGGGGGGGGGGGGGCCCTAGCAGCGCCCCACCTTGGCGTCGCCGATGGCCCCCCAGACGTCGAAGACGAACTCGTCGGGGAAAGCGAAGTCCCCGAGCTGGGAGTCGAGGGCCTGGGCCAGCGCGTCGGGGGTCCCGGGCGTCCCGGCCCAGCTCCACCATGGTGGCGGCTGTGGGGACAGCGGGGACGCTCAGGGGACAGCCGGCGCCTCGGGGAGGGGGGGTTACAGCCCTGTATCACCTGCGGGGGCAGGGGGGGGGCCCTGCAGTGGGGTGGGGGGTCTCCAGCACCCTGAGAGGGTCCAGGGGGGGTCCCCACCTCCCCCGGGGGGACAGGGCCTGCGCTGGGGCAGGGTGGGGGTCTCCACACCCTGGGGGGGGGGGACCTTGCAGTAGCGGGGGGACCTCAGCTCCCTGGAGGGGCCTAGGGGGGTCCCCAGCACCCTGAGAGGAGGGTGCCCTGCAGTGGGGTGGGTTGGGGGGGGGTCCCCAGCATTCCTGAGGGGGGGGTCCCACAGTGCAGCACGGTCCCCAGTATGTCAGGGGTCCCGAGGGGGGGCTCCAGCACCTAGGAGTGGCCTGGGGGGGGTCTCCTGCACCCCTGGGTGGGTTCCTGCAATTGGGCAGGGTGGGGTGGGGGGGTCCCAACACCCCTGGGGGAGCCCGAGTTGGTCCCCAGCACCCCAAGAGGGGCAACCTGCAGTGGGAAAGGGGTCCCCAGCACCCTGGCAGGGTGGGGAAGCTGCAGGGGGTGGGGCAGGGGGGTCCGCAGCGCCTTGAGGGGGGTCCCCTCACCCTGGGGGGGGTCCCCAGCCCCAGCTCACCCAGCTCGCTGTCCCGGATCCCCATGTAGCTCTCCAGCAGATCGTCCACCTTGGCCACGGCCCGCTCCTCGAAGGCGGAAGGCTGCGGGGGGGGGGCGGAGGGGGGGTCACGGGGATGGGGGAGGGCCCCATAGCACCCCCCCCCACCCCGCCCCATCACCCCCTTGCGGAGTCCCCTACCTGCTCCTCGACGGTGGCGGGTCCCCGGGCACGG
The DNA here is from genome assembly GCA_031468815.1 of Morus bassanus. Taxonomy (NCBI): domain Eukaryota; kingdom Metazoa; phylum Chordata; class Aves; order Suliformes; family Sulidae; genus Morus; species Morus bassanus. The sequence continues at coordinate 31,306 of JAVHSO010000161.1, read as the reverse complement.
AGGCGCAGGGTGCCTCGGCCGGTGCCCAGCTGGGTGCCCCCACCGCGGCCCCCCCCGGCCCGCGGGCCGATCATGTCTGAAAGGCAATGTGGGGGGGGGGTGTTAGGGGGGCTGCAAATTATTGGGGGGGCTCCGCCAGCATGGATGGGGGGCTCGAAGCCAATGACAGACCCCCCCCCAGGACCCAAGGGGTGGGAGAGGGAAGGTTTGAGGGGGCTTCATAGTGCCCCCCCATGTGCCTCCTCTGAAGTACAGGGTCCCCATCAGCTCCTCCTTTGGGTACTGGGGTCCCTCCATCCCCCCCAGGGTTTTGGGGTTCCCCCCATGACTCCCCCCAGCACTACAGGTCCCCATAAGCCCCCTCCAGGGTCTTGGAATCCCCAACAGCCCCCCCCTTGGGTTTTGGGGTTCCTCCCAGCACAACAAGTCCCCAACAGCCCCCCCCTTGGGTTTTGGGGTTCTCCCGAGCACTACAGCTCCCGATCAACCCTCCCTCAGATTTTGGGGTTCCCCCCATGTCCTCCCCAACACTATGGGTCTCCATCAGCCCTCACTTGGCTTTTGGGGTGCTTCCCCCAAGCACTATCAATCCCCAACAGCCCACGCCAGAGTTACGGGGTCCCTATTGGCCTCCCTATTGGCCTCTCTTTGGCTTTTGGGGTTCCCCCTAGCACTACAGGTCCACATCAGTCCCCCCGCAGGTTTTGGGGTTCCCACCGGCACTACAGGTCCACATCAGTCCCCCCGCAGGTTTTGGGGTTCCCACCGGCACTACAGGTCCACATCAGTCTCCCCCCAGGTTTTGGGGTTCCCCCGGCACTACAGGTCCACATCAGTCCCCCCGCAGGTTTTGGGGTTCCCACCGGCACTACAGGTCCACATCAGTCCCCCCGCAGGTTTTGGGGTTCCCACCGGCACTACAGGTCCACATCAGTCCCCCCGCAGGTTTTGGGGTTCCCACCGGCACTACAGGTCCACATCAGTCTCCCCCCAGGTTTTGGGGTTCCCCCCGGCACTACAGGTCCACATCAGTCCCCCCCAGGTTTTGGGGTTCCCCCCGGCACTACAGGTCCACATCAGTCCCCCCGCAGGTTTTGGGGTTCCCACCGGCACTACAGGTCCACATCAGTCTCCCCCAGGTTTTGGGGTTCCCCCCGGCACTACAGGTCCACATCAGTCCCCCCCAGGTTTTGGGGTCCCCCCTGGCACTACAGGTCCACATCAGTCTCCCCCAGGTTTTGGGGTTCCCCCCGGCACTACAGGTGCACATCAGTCCCCCCGCAGGTTTTGGGGTTCCCACCGGCACTACAGGTCCACATCAGTCCCCCCCAGGTTTTGGGGTTCCTCCCAGCACTACAGGTCCACATCAGTCCCCCCGCAGGTTTTGGGGTTCCCCCGGCACTACAGGTCCACATCAGTCCCCCCCAGGTTTTGGGGTTCCCCCCGGCACTACAGGTCCACATCAGTCCCCCCGCAGGTTTTGGGGTTCCCCCGGCACTACAGGTCCACATCAGTCCCCCCGCAGGTTTTGGGGTTCCCACCGGCACTACAGGTCCACATCAGTCCCCCCCAGGTTTTGGGGTTCCCCAGGCTACCGGCTCTCCCTCAGCCCCCCACCCCATATCTCAGGGATCCACTCAGGGCTATGGGGTCCTCCTCCATTTTGGGGGGGTTTCTAGGGTGCCCCCTCCACCTCCCAGGGTTTTGCCACCCCCCCCACTCCCCCCTTACTGGTGCGGCTCCCAGTGCTCCCAGTAATCCACGACACCACCCTCCAGTCTAGGATGGGGACAGCAAAGCCCCGGATGCCTGGGTCCCCCCCCAGCTCCATGATGGGGTGGCTGCCCTGGGCAGGGGGGCCTACGGGGACACCCGCCCCCCCTGGTCTCCCAGTGGGCTCCCAGTGCTCCCAGTTGAGGCTCACCGAAGGCCTTGCGGGGCTCGGTGAGCTGCAGGGCGAAGGTGCGTCCCCGCGGCAGCTCCTTCAGCATTTTGGCCACCTCGTAGTGACGGGCGCCCACCAGGCTCCGCCCGTCGATGGCCTCGATCATGTCTCCGACGCTGATCACCGGGATCCGGTCGATGACGCTGCCCTCGCGGATCCGCTGCGGGGACCGCACGGGGGTCACCGTGGCCCCCCACCCCCAGCGTGCTCAGGGGTGTCCCCCGGTCCCACCCAGGCCCGGGGCAGCTCGGCGGCCAGCCGGGGGGTCCCACGATGCTCTGGGATGTCCCTTGGTGTCCTCCTTCCCCACCCCCACGGTGACCCGGGTACCACCCGCGACGTCCCCGTGTGCCGCCCCAGCCCCACGATGGCTCACGGAGCACCCAGGGGGTCCCCACATCCCCCCAGAATAATCCAGGATGATCTCCGGTGTTCTCCTTCCTCATCCTCGTGTTGACTTGGGAACCGTCTGGGTTGTCCCCGTGTCCCTCACCCAGCCCCAGATCAGCTCAGGGACCCCCCAAGGGGTCCCCGTGTGCCCCCCGCAATGGTCAGACATGTCGCCTTCAAGCCCAGGGCAGCTCAGGGACCACCCAGGCGCCCCCACGTCCCTCCGTGATAAGCCACGATGTCCCTTGTTGCTCTCCTTCCCCCCCCAACGTTGACTTGGGAACCACATGGGACGTGCTCGCGTTGTCCGTCCCCCCCCCAGGGCGGCTCAGGGACCACCCAAGGGCCCCCATGTCCCCCCAGGATGGTCAGGGGTGTTCCTGGTTCCCCCCAACCCCATGGCAGCTCGGGGGCCACCCACAGGGTCCCGCGATGGTCTGGGATGTCCCTCGGTGTCCTCCTCCCCCGCCCCCACGGTGACCCGGGCACCACCCGCGATGTCCCCGTGGCCCCCCCCCGCAACCCCCGGGTGGCTCAGGGCCCTCCCCGAGCACCCCCAGGTCCCCCTGCCCAAAGACAACGTCCCCACCGGGGGGGTGTCACCTTGATGAAGGCGTAGCCGGCGCCGTTGTCAGTGATGGTGAGACCCAAGGCCTCCTCCGACTTGAAGACCTCGACCTCCTTGCGCTGGCCCTTGGTGTGGGCGAAGATGAAGTCCTCGAGGCCGATCTGGCCACCCAGGAGCTTCTCCATGTCCACCTTGTGCGTGTTGAGGGTGCAGAACATCACCTGGGCAGGGCAGCGGCATCAGGGCCTGGGGGGGACCCGGGGACACCCCCCCCCCGGGGCCAGCCCTGTCCTCAGGGACACGGGGGACGGTCGCGGGGGTGGAAAGGACCTGGCAGACGGGCGAGACCTTCTTGGGGACAAGCGGGACCCTCACAGGGCACACCAAGGACCCCCTGTCATGAGGACACACAGGACCCCCCTGGGGGACACACAGGACCCCCCCGGGGGACCTGAGGGAACCCTCCCGTTGAGGGCACCCAGAACGCTCCTAAGGGACACATGGGACCCCTCCGCACACCCCTGGGGTCCCCCCACCCCCCCAGCTCTGTCCCAGCCCGGGGGTCCCCTCTCCTTGTCCCCTCCCCCTTCCCACCGGGTGTCCCCAATGTCCCCAGTGCCCCCCCCCCAGGTCCCAGTCCCTCAGCCCCCCACATCCCCCAGCACCCCCCAGCACTCAGTGGTGCCCCCAAACCGTTCTGGGTGCCCATCTCTCAGCACCCCCCGTACCCCCCCTCAGCACCTGGGGTGCCCCCAATTCCCTCTGGGTACACTGTCCCTCAGCCCTACCGCCCCCCTTGCTCCCCAGCACCCCGGGGTGCCCCCAAACCCCCCCAGCTGCTCACCCCTCAGCCCCCCCGCCCCCAGGGGTGCCCCCAAACCCCCCCAGCTGCTCACCCCTCAGGCCCCCCGCCCCCAGGGGTGCCCCCAAACCCCCCCAGCTGCTCACCCCTCAGGCCCCCCGCCCCCAGCGGTGCCCCCAAACCCCCCCAGCTGCTCATCCCTAGCCTCCCCGCCCCCAGGGGTACCCCCAAACCCCCCAGCTGCTCATCCCTCAAGCCCCCCGCCCCCAGGGGTGCCCCCAAACCCCCCCAGCTGCTCACCCCTCAGCCCCCCCGCCTCCAGGCGTGTCCCCAAACCCCCCCAGCTGTTCATCCCCCAGCCCCCCCGCCCCCAGGGTGCCCCCAAACCCCCCCAGCTGCTCACCCCTCAGCCCCCCCGCCCCCAGGGGTGCCCCCAAACCCCCCCAGCTGCTCACCCCTCAGCACCCCCGCCCCCAGGGGTGCCCCCAAACCCCCCAGCTGCTCACACCTCAGCACCCCCGCCCCCAGCGGTGCCCCCAAACCCCCCCAGCTGCTCACCCCTCAGCCCCCCCGCCCCCAGCGGTGCCCCCAAACCCCCCCAGCTGCTCACCCCTCAGCCCCCCCACCCCCAGGGGTGCCCCCAAACCCCCCCAGCTGCTCACCCCTCAGCCCCCCCGCCCCCAGCGGTGACCCCAAACCCCCCCAGCTGCTCACCCCTCAGCCCCCCCGCCCCAGGGGTGCCCCCAAACCCCCCCAGCTGCTCACACCTCAGCACCCCCGCCCCCAGCAGTGCCCCCAAACCCCCCCAGCTGCTCACCCCTCAGCCCCCCCACCCCCAGGGGTGCCCCCAAACCCCCCCAGCTGCTCACCCCTCAGCCCCCCCGCCCCCAGGGGTGCCCCCAACCCCCCCCATCTGCTCACCCCTCAGCCCCCCCGCCCCCAGGCGTGCCCCCAAACCCCCCCAGCTGCTCATCCCTCAGCCTCCCCGCCCCCAGGGGTACCCCCAAACCCCCCCAGCTGCTCACCCCTCAGCCCCCCCCGCCCCCAGGCGTGCCCCCAAACCCACCCAGCTGCTCACCCCTCAGCCCCCCCGCCCCCAGCGGTGACCCCAAACCCCCCCAGCTGCTCACCTCTCAGGCTCCCCGCCCCCAGGGGTGCCCCAAACCCCCCCAGCTGCTCACACCTCAGCACCCCCGCCCCCAGCGGTGCCCCCAAACCCCCCCAGCTGCTCACCCCTCAGCCCCCCCGCCCCCAGCGGTGCCCCCAAACCCCCCCAGCTGCTCACCCCTCAGCCCCCCCGCCCCCAGGGGTGCCCCCAAACCCCCCCAGCTGCTCACCCCTCAGCCCCCCCGCCCCCAGCAGTGCCCCCAACCCCCCCCAGCTGCTCATCCCTCAGCCTCCCCGCCCCCAGGGTACCCCCAAACCCCCCAGCTGCTCATCCCTCAGCCCCCCCGCCCCCAGGGGTACCCCCAAACCCCCCCAGCTGCTCACCCCTCAGCCCCCCCGCCCCAGGCGTGCCCCCAAACCCCCCCAGCTGCTCATCCCTCAGCCCCCCCGCCCCCAGGTGTACCCCCAAACCCCCCCAGCTGCTCATCCCTCAGCCTCCCCGCCCCCAGGGGTACCCCCAAACCCCCCAGCTGCTAATCCCTCAGCCCCCCCGCCCCCAGGGGTGCCCCCAAACCCCCCCAGCTGCTCATCCCTCAGGCCCCCCGCCCCCAGCGGTGCCCCCAAACCCCCCCAGCTGCTCATCCCTCAGCCCCCCCGCCCCCAGCGGTGTCCCCAAACCCCCCCAGCTGCTCACCCCTCAGCCCCCCCGCCCCCAGGGGTACCCCCAAACCCCCCCAGCTGCTCAACCCTCAGCCCCCCCGCCCCCAGGCGTGCCCCCAAACCCCCCCAGCTGCTCACCCCTCAGCCCCCCCGCCCCCAGGTGTACCCCCAAACCCCCCCAGCTGCTCATCCCTCAGCCTCCCCGCCCCCAGGGGTACCCCCAAACCCCCCCAGCTGCTCAACCCTCAGCCCCCCCGCCCCCAGCAGTGCCCCCAAACCCCCCAGCTGCTCATCCCTCAGCCCCCCCCGCCCCCAGGGGTGCCCCCAACCCCCCCCATCTGCTCACCCCTCAGCCCCCCCGCCCCCAGGCGTGCCCCCAAACCCCCCCAGCTGCTCATCCCTCAGCCTCCCCGCCCCCAGGGGTACCCCCAAACCCCCCCAGCTGCTCATCCCTCAGCCCCCCCGCCCCCAGGGGTGCCCCCAAACCCCCCCAGCTGCTCACCCCTCCGGCCCCCCGCCCCCAGGGGTGCCCCCAAACCCCCCCAGCTGCTCACCCCTCAGCCCCCCCGCCCCCAGGCGTGCCCCCAAACCCCCCCAGCTGCTCATCCCCCAGCCCCCCCGCCCCCAGGGGTGCCCCCACCTCTCCCGGGGGGATACGGAAGGCCTCGGCGATCTTGCCGTAGAGCTCCCGGACGTTGGTGAATCCCTCGACGCGGCCGGTGGGGCTGCCGTGCGCCAGCTGCGTGTGGAACACCAGGCGCGGCCGGAGGGCGGCGGGCGGCGGGGGCAGCCCCGGGGGGGGCGGCCCCCCAGGAGCCCCCGCCGGGACCCCCCGGGGCCTCGCCGGCAGCCCCCCCGCGCCCCCCCGCCGCCTCCTCGTTCTCCACCAGCGGCGGGGGCTTCTTGCGGCGGCCCAGGCCCAGCGGCATGGGGGGGGGGGGGGGCTTTTGGGGGGAGGCGGGCGGCAGAGCCGGGGGGTGGGAGGGCTACGCGCCCCCTCCCCGAGGAGGGGGTCCTGCGGGGCTTCGCTGGGCGCTGGAACGAGAGATGGGGAAACTGAGGCACGGGGGGGGTCACACACCCGGCGGGGCCCAAGCCCCCCCCCCCAAAGGCAGGGCCTGGGCCCGGGGGACAGCCGGTACCGCCCCCCCCCACCCCGGAAAGCAGCGACGCGGATCCCGGCCACCCTCCCCCGGGGCCGCGACACCCCCGGCCCCCCCCCGGGACCCCCGGGCCGCCCCCACCCCCCCCGGGACCCCCGGGCCGCCCCCGCTCACCGGCCGGACCCTCCCGCCGGGCGCTGCTGCCGAAGCGACACTTCCGGGAAGGCGGGGCCAACCCCCCCCGGACCAATCATCGCCACCGCCCCGCTCCGCCGACCAATAAGACGCGCGGCGGATGGGAGGGGGAAGTGAAGGGGCAGGAAAGGACTCGGCCCCCGCCCCGGGCGATGGGCGCGCCGGGTCCCGCAGCCCCGCGGGTGGGGCTGCCCGCAGCCAATCAGGGGCGAGGATTGCGAGTCGGGGCGGAGCCCGGCGGAGGGCGGGGCCTGGGGAGCCGGGGGGCGGGGCGAGCCGGTGGCGGACACGCCCCCCCCCCGGGGGATACTGGGGGAGCTTTTTGGGGGGGGGGGGGGGTGGGAAGGGGGGGGGGGACACAGCCCCCACTTGGGGGATGGGACACGGGACAGGCCCCACGCGGGGCGAGCACACCCATGGAGGTGGGTCGGAGGAATCATCGCCCCCGCCCCCCATTTCAGGGGGCCCCAGGCACGACCCCCCCCCCCCCACGACCCCCCCCCAGCCCCCACAAAACGGCCGAGGCGGGCGGAGGTTTCAGCGCTTTATACAAAGCCGTACACGTGCGCTCCTGTTTGCAGGAACAGACCCTTTTCTGGGCGGTTTTATCCCAAAGGATAAGAGGGGCCCCGCCCGGCCCCGCCCCGAGCCGCCCGCGGCCCCCCGCCCCCCCAACCGCCCCCCCACCGGGAGGGTCCCCCCTGTCTTGGGGGGGGGCTGGGGGGGATGAGGGCACCCCAGCACCCCCACAGCCCCGAGAAGGGGGGACCCCCAAGGTGGGAGGGGGTGGCAAGAACAAGGGGAGCCCCCACACAGGGGGGGGCAAGGACACCCGGGGACCCCCCAGAGTATGGGGGGGGACACACAAAGACAGGGACACCGGGAGCCCCAAGGTGAGGGGGGGGGACAAGGACACCCCAGGGCCACCAGAGCACAGAGATGGGGGGACAAGGACACCAGGAGCCCCAAGTGGGGGGGGGGGTGAGGAACCCCCAGGACCCCCAGAGCACAGAAATGGGGGGGTGGGGACACCCCAGGATGGGTTGGGGGGGGTGGGGGGAGATGAGGACATCCCAGGACCCCCAGAGCTCCAAGATGGTGGGGGACGCAGACACCTTAGGACCCCCAAGATGGGGTGAGGGGGGGACACCAAGGACACCCCATGACCCCCAAGATGGGGGGGAAACACACCAAGGGACACCCCACGACCCCTCCAAGCTCTCAGACAAGGGGATGAGGACACCCCACCGCCCCCAGAACCCCCAAGATGGGGTGGGGGGGGGCACCAAGGACACCCCACTGCCCCCAGAAACCCCCCAAGATGGGGGTGGGGGGGCACCAAGGACACCCCACTGCCCCCAGAACCCCCCAAGATGGGGGGGGCACCAAGGACACCCCACTGCCCCCAGAAACCCCCCAAGATGGGGGTGGGGGGGGCACCCAAGGACACCCTGTGACCCCTCCAAGCGGTCAGGCAGGGGGATGAAGACACCCCACCACCCCCAGACCCCCAAAATCAGGGGGGTGAGGACACCAAGACATCCCCCCAAGCCCGGAGATGTTTGGGGGGGCCACCCTCAGCCCAGCAGACCACCTGCAGGCCCCCACCCCCCGCTGTGGTCCCCAGGAGGTCCAAACTCCCCCCAAGCCCCCCTAGACTGGGTTTGGGGGGGGGGGCTAGACGGGCAGGATCTGTTCCAGGAGGGTCTTGGAGGAAGGGGGGATCCTGTCGGGAACTTGACCCTCGAACTCGATGATGAGGTCCCCCGCGCTGGTCGGGGGTGCGGGGGTAGGGCAGCCCCTCGCCCGGGATGCGGCGCTTCACCCCCGGCTTCAGCACGTCCTTGAAGACCATGGGGATGGTGCGGCCGTCCAGCGTGGGGGCGTTGACCGTGCAGCCGCAGAGGGCCTGGGGGAGGAGGGCGCGGCGCGGCGCCGTCACCCACCGCCCACTCAACACACCACCACCAAAACAACCGCCCCCGGTCCTCACCACCAACACCCACCACCCAACCAACCGCCCCCGGTCCTCACCACCAACACCCACCACCCAACCAACCGCCCCCGGTCCTCACCACCAACACCCACCACCCAACCAACCGCCCCCGGTCCTCACCAACACCAGCCACCCAAACCAACCGCCCCCGGTCCTCACCACCAACACCCACCACCCATACCAACCGCCCCCGGTCCTCACCACCAACACCCACACCCAACCAACCGCCCTGGTCCTCACCACCAACACCCACCACCCAACCAACCGCCCCTGGTCCTCACCACCAACACCACCACCCATCATGTCCCCACCAACCATCCAACCCCCTGGTCACAATCTCCACCACCCTAGCAACCACCTGGACCAAGGCACCCAACCAACCCACCACCCTTGGTCCTCACCACCGACCATCTACCTCCCATGACGTCCCCACCACCCACCCAACCAACCCCCATCACATCTCCACCGCCCTGACACCCACCCATCATGTCCAACCCACCAAGACCAACCATCCAGACAACCACCCTTGGTCCCACCACCCATCATGTCCCCGCCGCCGCCACTGAGACCAACCCCAGCCCTGACATCCCCACCGCCGCCACCAAGACCAACACCCACCCGTTTTTGACAACCACCCACCTCGCGGAGGCTGATCTTTGCCGGGTAGACAATGTCCGAGCCCTCCCGGGCGGAAGACGCCGTGGGGTTTGTCTTTGAGGACGAAGACAACATCGGCGGGGATGTTGTTGGGGGTCTGGTCACCCTCCTTGGGGAAGGTGATCTTGGTGCCCTCCTTCCAACCACGCTTCACCTCAATGGTGAGGATCTTGTCCTCGTTACGCACCGTCTTCCCGTCAGGGTTGAGTCGCTTGTGGGAGATCTTCATCTTCTTGGTGCAACCGGTGTAGATCTCCTCCAGGGAGACCTTCAGGTCGTAGAGGGACCGGCGGGTCTTTGCTTACGGCAGGCGCCCTTCCGGCCCCCCCGCGACCCCGGGGGAAGCTGACACTACTGAAACCTCCCACATGGAAGGCAGTGAAGGTATCATCACCGTCCTCATCATCCCCATTGCGTTGGACGAAGAAAAGTGTCGAAGGGGTTAGCGACCGTCGAAGAATTCGGCAAACATGGCGTGGGGGTCGCCCCCGGAAGGTGTAAGTGAAGGTGGGGCCATTGGACCCCGCCGGGGCCAGAGGTTGGGGCTCCACCTTTCAGCCCTAGAAAGGGGGGGGAAGGCGCCCATCAGCCCCCACCGGATGCCAGAGGTGGCCCCGGCAGGTTTGCTGAAGCACCCCGGCGCGTCACCAGCCAGGGCAGGGTGTGGGGTGAGACACAGGCGAGGGCGTGGGCCGGGTGTGGGGCAGGCGGGCGGGCGGTGGCGGCGGTCTGGCGTGGCCCCAGTGCCGGGAGCAGGAACCGGTTCTGCTCGGGCGCCGGAGGACGCGGCACAGACAGACGCCGCTGACAGCTGCCGGCCCCGGCCAGGCCCCACAGGCCCAGCCGGATCCATCACCACCCCCTGGCACGCCCCAGCACGGCTCCCAGCACCCCCCGGGCTCCAGCCCCACTGCCTGCGCCCGCCAGGCTCGTCACCCCCCTGCTTGGCCACCCCACGACACCAGCCCCCCCCATTCCCATGGCCTGTCCCCCCCCAGCCCCCAATCCTTGCTGCCTGCCTTCATCCTGACCCCTTCCTCCGAGATCTCCACCCACGCTGCCTGTCCTCCCCCCCAGCCCCACGTCACCCAGCCTGCCTTCACACTGACCCCCCCAGCCCCACGTCACCCCGCCTGCCTTTACCCCCCTGACCCCCACCATCTCCAGCTGGCCCCCAAGACCCCCATCACCCACTGCCTGCCTTCGCCCCGGCCCCCCAGCCCCACTGCCAGCCTGTGCCCCCCAACCCTCCCACACCCCCCTGCCCTGCCCCCCCACCCTCCCTGCCTGGCCCCACAGACCCTGCCCCCCTTCACCCTGCCTCTCATCCCCCCCCACCCTCCTTCACCCTGACCCCCACCCTGCCTCCCTGCCCTGCCAGACCCTCTCTATGTTCTCCCAGACCCCTGCCCTCCTTCACCCTGACCCCCACCCTGCCTGCCTGGCCTCCCCAGACACCCCCCCCGCTTGCCCCCCCCCCGCGAGACCCCCCCACCTTCTCCCTGACCCCCTCAGACCCCCACCTCTCCTTCTCCCCGACCCCCACCCTCCCTGCCTGCCCCCCCAGACTCCCCCACCGCCTCCCAGACCCCCCACCCCTCCATCACCCCGACTCCCACCCTCCCTCCCCGCCCCCCAGACCCCCACCCCTCCTTCTCCCGACCCACCCCCCTCCCTGCCTGTCCCCCCCCCGACACCCCCACCTTCTCCGCGACCCCCACCCTTCCTGCCCCCCGCGCCCCCCGGGGCCGCCGCTCACCTCCTCCCCGTACTTGTCGAGATCTCCCGCTTCTTGGGGTCGCTGAGGACGTCGTAGGCCTCGGCCACCTCCTTGAAGCGCTCCTCGGCCCCCCGGCTCCTCTGTTCTTGTCGGGGTGGAAGCGCAGGGCCTGCCGGCGGTAGGCCCGCCGCACATCCTCCCCCGAGGCGCCGCGGGACAGCCCCAGCGTGCGGTAATAGTCCTTCCCCATCCCGCCGCCCCCCGCCGCCGCCGCCGCTCCTCTGAGGCGATGGCGGAACCTTCCAGAGCCCGCCGCCCGCCTCGCCCCGCCCCCGCGCCCCTCCGCCAATCCGCGCGCGCGGCGGTCACGGCGGGCGGGGGAAGGAGGGGAGGCGCGGGGCGCGGCGCGGGGTTTGCGCCTGCGCGGAGGCGCCGTGCTCCGGGGTGGGCGGGGCCGGCGCTACGCCCCGCCCCTTTCCTGCCTCCCGCCGGCTGTTGCCGTGGGAACGGGAGGGACGGGGAGGGGCTGTCCCCGTCACCATGGCAACCGGCACCACGGGAGCCAATCGCCACCCTGAGAGACACCCTGTCCCTGTCACCCGCAGCCACCGTCACCCGCACGACAACCTGTCCCCGTCACCCACAGCCACAACCTGTCCCCGTCACCATGGCAACCGGCACCACGGGAGCCAATCGCCACCCTGAGAGACACCCTGTCCCTGTCACCCACAGCGACAACCTGTCCCTGTCACCCCACAGCCACAACCTGTCCTTGTCATCCACAGCCACTGTCACCTGCCGCGACAATCTGTCCTTGTCACCCAGGGCCACTGTCACCCTGAGAGACACCCTGTCCCTGTCACCCACAGCCACCATCACCCGCAGCGACAACCTGTCCCTGTCACCCACAGCTACTGTCACCCTGAGAGACAGCCTGTCCCTGTCACCCACAGCCAGTGTCACCCACAGTGACAACCTCTCCTTGTCACTCAGGACCACTGTCACCCTGAGAAACAGCCTGTCACCTATGGCAACCGTCACCTGCAGTGACACCCTGTCCCTGTCACCCATGGCCGCTGTCAGCAGGGTGACAGTCTCTGTCACCCCCAGACATTGTCACCCACACCAGTAGCCCATCCTCTGTCATCCATGGTCCCATCACTCTTGGTGACAGTCCACCTCCTGTCACCCACAATGAGTGTCACCCCCAGTGACAGCCTGTCTCTGTCACCCACAGTATCTTGTCACCAGGGTGACGGCCCCGTCCCACCATCCGCAGCCACCGTCCCTGGCTATGACAGTCCATAGGGTGTCACCGCCATGACACCATCTGGGGCCTCTCTTCCCCTGTGAGTCCCCTAACAATGTCCCCGTGGGGGTCCCTGGTTCAGGTGACACCTGGGGCACAGACACCCCAAGGCAGCCCCTGGCGGGCTGCCAGCATGCCTGGGGCATGTGGGGACATGGGGACATGGGACATGGGGACATGGGGGTCATGGGGACAAGGGGGCACAGGGACACGGGGATTGGGGACACAGGGACATGGGGACATGGGGTCATGGGGATTGGGGACATGGGGACACGGGTCATGGGGACAAGGGGGCATAGGGACACGGGGATTGGGACACGGGGACATGGGGATTGGGGACACAGGGAGACTGAGGACATGGGGATGGGGGACACGGGGACACGGGGATGGGGGGACATGGGGACAGGAGGACACATGACACAGGGATAAAGGGACATGGGGGACATCTGGACATGGGACATGAGGACGCAGGGCCATGGGGGTCGCAGGGCCAAGGGGACACGGGGCCATGGGACACCTCGCCATGGGGACAGGGGGTCACGGGGACACGCGGGGTCGTTGGGGCAGAGGCGGGGCAAGCCCGGGGGGGGACACAACAGTGCCCGTGCCCCCAGGTGGCCCCACGCCCCGTGTCCCCTGTGCCCCACAGCGTCCCCACGTCCTGCCACGTCCCCACGGTGTCCCTGTGCCTCCCCACACCCCCCCCGTGACCCCTCCAGCCCCCCACCACAGGCCCTGCTGAAGCCCCGCCCCCCCATTTCACCCCACGCCGCAGGCCCCGCCCTCCTCCCGAGGCCCCGCCCACCTCCCGAAGCCCCGCCCCTCCAGCTCCACGCGGAGGTGTTCCCCTGCCCATCGCGATGCCGCTGGCCTCCCGCCGCAAAGCCCATTAGCTGCGCAGCTGTCACTCCGCGCCGCGCCTCCGCCTTCCATTGGCCGCGGCGCTGTCAGGCGTTCCTGTTGCCCCGGAAACTAGCGGGGAGGGAGGGGTGGGGCAGGGGCGGGGCCGCCGGGCCCCGGGCCCTGATTGGCTGTTTGCCACGACACGCACCGCGACGATTGGCGGCGACGCGGGCCCCGCCCGCCAGGTGAAGCGGGCGGATCACGTGGGGGGAGCGGGCGCCCGGCGGCAGCGGCGGCGGCGGCGGCGGAGCAGCGGCGGCCATGAAGCACTACGAGGTGAGGCGGCGCCGCCCGCCCCGGCCCCGGCCCCGGCCGCGGCCCCGGCTCCCCCTCACGGCCCGGCCCCATCGACCCCGCTCTGCTCCTGCGGGTCGCCGCGACCCGTCGGCGCATGCGCCAGGCGCCCGGGCCGCGCCACCGCGCCTGCGTGCGGCCGGCGGCGGGGTCAGCGCGCCTGCGTGCGGCGGCGCGCGACGGGGGTCGGTGCGCGCATGCGCTCCAGACGCCCCCCGGGGCAGCGCGCATGCGCGGCAGGGCGGGGGCGGGGACACGCGCATGCGCGGTGGCGGGCGCGGGGCGGGGCCTGGCCGAGGCCTGGCGCCGCCGGTGGGGCCCGTCCCGCCGGGCCGTGCCCGGGCCTGCCGCTGCCGCGCCTCGCCCCGCCGGCGCCGCGCACACCCTGTCGCAAGAACCGCGAAAGGGGGTGACGGCAGCCGTGACGCCGACGGGTGTGGCGGCCGCCCACGGCCCGTCCCGCGTGGGAGGCGGGCGAGGTGCCACCCGCGGGGTGGCGGGGGCTCGGTGCCCCCCCGGGGATGGCGCCTCGGGGGTCCCTGCTCGGCCCCGGTGGGGCGAGCCCGGCCGCCGGCACCGGCAGGGCCCTCTCGGGGCGGACCGGCGGGTGGGGGCTGGGAGCGTGGGTCCCGGCACGGTTCCCCCCCCCACCCCCCCCCGGTGGCGGCTGTGGCACTGTCACAGCCCCAGGGTCCCCACACCCCGCCCGGGTGTGGGGGGGTGGCAGGGCGGATCCCCCCCCCCTCCGCTGGCCCCGGCGGCGGCGGCGGCGGAGGGGCCGGGGCCGCGGGCGGATGCTTGTCATAGCTCGGCGGTGACGGTGCCGCTGCCGCGGGCGGGACGCGGCCCCACGGAGGGGGAAGAGCCAAAATAAACCTCCCCCCCACCCCCCCCCCCGGTCCTGTCCCCGTCACCTCGCTCGGGGCACCCTCGCGCCTCGTTCGGCACGTTTGCCCGCGGGGGTGTCGCACCCCCAGCCCCCCCCCCGCCGGGGTGACCCCAGGGTGACAGACCTTGTTGGGGTGTCGCAGGGTGACAGACCCCTGACCCCATCGGGGTGACCCTGAGGTGACAGACCACTGTCCCTGAGGGGGTGTTGCAGGGTGACAGACCCCCATCAGGGTGTCACAGGGTGACAGACCCCTGACCCCATCAGGGCGACCCCGAGGTGACATGCCCCTGCCCCTGATGGGGGGGGTCACAGGGTGACAGACCCCCGTCCCCTCGCGGTATCCCCCGGGGTGACAGCCCCCTGTCCCCCTCACGACGTCACAGGGCGAGGTAGACCCCACCCCCCCAGGGTGACCCAGTGGTGACATCCAGTCGCATGGTCGCGCTTTGGCCAGCCTGTCCCCACCCTCGTGCCACTGAGGGCCTTGGGGACCTGAGGGTCTTTGGGAGGGGGGTCCAGCCTTACCTCCCACCCATGCCGCGCTCCGGTCCCCTCCGTCCCTGCTGGCCACCAGTCCCCGTCCCTCCCAGGCGCCGGGTGACCCTGTCCCTCCCCTGGCCACCTCTGGGTCACCTCCAGGGCCACCTCCAGGGCCACTAGGGCCAAGAGCCACCCTGGGGGCGGGGGGGGGTGTCAGTGGAGTTTTATATTTAGCAGCTCCCCAGGGACCGATCGGGTTTCAGCTGGGTGTGCTGGCGTCCCTGTGGTGTCCACGGGGCTGGTGACATGGAGGGAGTGGGGTTGCCCCGCGAGGGGGGCCAGGTGTCCACGTCCCCCATCCTGGGGCTGTGGCGCCAGGCTCCCCCTGTCAAGAAAACGAAAAAAGCTGTCCTTTTCTTCGAGGTGGAGATCCTGGATGCCAGGACACGGGAGAAGCTCTGCTTCCTCGATAAGGTACGTGGAGGAGTGGGGGGACATGTCCCCTCCCCCTTGTCCCCTGTCCCCCTGGGTGGGGGGCTGGGGGAAGGCGAAACTGAGGCATGGGTGCCCCGGCAGCCCCCTGACGGCCTCTCGGTTGCCCGCAGGTGGAACCCCACGCCACCGTTTGCTGAGATCAAGAGCCTCTTCACCAAGGCCCGTACGTACGGACGGGGACGAGGACCCTCCACTGGGGACCCTCGTGGCAGCTGGGGACCCTTCCTGGGGTGGTGGGGACCAATCGTGGAGCTGTGGGGACCCTCATTGCAGCCGAGGACCCGTCACGAGGCCATCATGGTTACGGTCGTGACCGGGGACCCGTCACAGGGCCGTGGGGATCCTCATTGTGGCTGGGGACCCCCATCATGGGGCCTTGGGGACTCCCATCATGGGGCCTTGGGGACCCTCGTTGCAGCTGGGGACCTGTCACGGGGACATTGCGGTCACCGTTGTGACCGGGCACCCATCACAGGGCCGTCGTGGTCTCTGTTGTGGCTGGGGACCTGTCACGAGGCTGTGGGGACCCCCATAGCGACCAGGGACCCGTCACAGGGCCTTGGGGACCTCCCTTGCAGCTGGGGACCTGTCCTGTGGCATTGGGGACCCCTGTTGTGGCTGGGGATCCATCCTGGGGACATTGTGGTCTCTATAGTGACTGGGGACCCATTGCGGGGCCCTGGGGAGCCCCATCATGACGAGAGACCTGTCACAGGGCCATGGGGACCTCTGTCATGGCCGGGGACCCTCCACGGGGCTGTGGGGACCCCTGTCATGGCTGGGGACCCATCGTGGGGCTGTGGGGACCCCCACTGTAACCAGGGACCCCTCACGGGCCTGTGGTGGTCCCCACTGTGGCTGGGGACCTGTTGTGGGAACATTGTGGTCCCCTTAGTGACTGGGGACCCATCGCGGGGCCCTGGGGACGCCACTGTCACCAGGGACCTGTCGTGGCACCCTGGGGACCCTCCTCGTGACCAGGGCTCTGTCCCGGTGCCGTCGCTGTCCCCATCGTGGCTGCGTCCCCGCGGTGCCACCGACACCATCCCTTCTCTCCCACAGATCCCCAGTGGTACCCGGCCAGACAGTCCCTGCGCCTGGACCCCAGTGAGTGCCACCGCGGGCGGGGGGATTGTCCCCGGGGTGTCCCCGGGGGTGTCCCCAACCCCGTCAGGGGGCGGGCGGTCACCAGGGCGCATGTCCCCGCAGAGGGCAGGTCCCTGAAGGACGAGGACGTGCTGCAGAGCCTGCCCGTGGGCACCACCGCCACCTTCTACTTCCGCGACCTGGGGGCCCAGATCAGCTGGGTGACGGTGGGGCGTCTGTCTGTCCCTCTGTCCATCCGTCCTTCTGTCTGCCCGTCCTTCCATCCCTCTGTCCATCTCTCCCTCCCTCTTGCCATCCCGCTGTTTACACCTCTGCCACCCCAGCCCGCCCTCTGTCCGTCTGTCCTTCTGTTCCCCCCACTTAGCACCTCTGTCCCTCTGTCTGTCCCCCCATACTGTCATCTCTCTTGTCCGTCCAGCCGTGTGTGCCTTGGCTGAGCCCTCCGCTGTCCCTGTGTCCCTCTGTCCATCCCATTGTCTCTCCCTGTGTCCCTCTGTCCACCCCCCCGTCTGCTCCTCTGTCCCTGGGCACCTCCAGCCCTCCATCTGTCCATCTGTCCCTCCCTCCCTCCGTCCTTCTGTCTCCTCTGTCCCTCCCTGCATCTCTCTGTCTGTCTGTCCCTCCACCCTTCTGTCCGTCCCTGTGTGTGCTGCTCTGTCTCTGTATTTCTCTGTCTGTCCATCTATTCATCCCTTTGTCCATCCATGTGTCTCTGTCCCTCCGTCTGTTCCTCTGTCCATCTGTCCGTCCCTGCTTCCATTCCTCTGTCCCCCCATCTGTCCTTCCACTATCCCTCTGTCCCTCTCTCCATCCCTCTGTCTGTCCCTGTGTCCCCCTGTCCGTCCCTGTCCCCGTGTCCCTCTGTCCATCCCTCTGTCCCTCAACCCCCCATCCCTCTGGGCACCCCTGTGTCCCTCTGTTCCTCTGTCCGTGTGTCCACCCTTGCCTCCCTCTGCATGTCCCTCATCCCTCCGTGCCTCCCCGCGTCCCTCTGTCCGTCCATCGGTCCCTCAACCCCCCCATCCCTCTGTCTGTATGTCCATCCCTGCGTCCCTCTGTGTGTCCCTGCATCCCTCTGCCCGACCCTTGTCCCTCCATCCGTCCAGCCGTCCATCTCTCCGTCCGTCCCTCCATCCGTCCGTCCGTCCATCTGTCCGCAGGTCTTCCTGACGGAGTACGCGGGGCCGCTCCTCATCTACCTGCTCTTCTACTTCCGCGTCCCCTTCCTCTACGGGCCCCGCTACGACTTCACCGCCAGCCGCCACCCCGTCGTCCAGTCAGTGGGGAACTGGGGGGCTGGGGGGCATGGGGGGGGGCGGCACGTCATGTTTGGGGACCAGGAGGCTGATTTGGGGGTCATAGGACATGGCGGGGGGCTGAATTGGGGGTCCTGAGACTTGGGGGGGGTGAATTTGGGGTCCTTGGACCGGATCTGAGGGGGGCTGCCTGGGGGGCTCCGAGGCCTGCTTTGGGGGGCTGGGGGCCTGGACTGGGGATCCTTGGACCTGGGGGGCTGCCCTGGTGGGGGCGAGGGGGGCTGAGTTGGGGGTCCTGAGACCGGGGGGGGGGGGGGCCTGCTCTGGGGGGGCTTGGGCCATGTTGGGGGAGGGTCATGGGGCTGAATTAGGGGTCATAGGACATGGGGGGCTGCCCTGGGGGGCTCGGGGCTGAACTGGGGGGTCCTCATACCTGGGGAGGCTGCCCTAGGGGCTGAATTTGGTGTCCTCATACCTGGGGGGGGATGAATTGGGGGTCCTGAGATCTGGGAGGCTGGGGGCCATGTTGGGGGGGGGGCAGGGGGATGAATCCAGGGTCCCGAGACCTGGGGGGGCTGCCCTGGGCGGGGCGGGCCGGGGGGCTGTGGTGGAGTCCTCTGAACTGGGGGACTGCTAGGGTGGTTGGGGGGCCGAACTGGGGGGGTCCTTGGACCTGGGGGGCTGCCCTGGGGGGTGCTGTGAGGCTGAGTTGGGGGTCCTCACAGCCAGGGCGGGCTGCTGGGAGGGCTGAACTGGGGGTCCTGAGATGGGGGGGGCTGCCCTGGGGGGGGGCAGGGGGCTCACTTGGAGGTCCTGAGACCTGGGGGGCTGCTAGGGGCACAGAATTGGGGGGAGCTGGGGGGGGCTGCCATTGCAGGGGGAGCTTTGTTGGGGGTCCTGGGGGGGGGGCTGGAGGCCATGTTGGAGGGGCTGAATTGGGGGTTGTAGGACCGGGGGGGGGGGGGGCTGCCCTCTGGGGGTTCAGGGTACTTGGAGGGGGCTGCATTGGGGGTCCCACAGCCCTGGGGGGGCTCTGGGGGCTGGAGGGAGGGGTCCCGCACCCCCAGGGACGGCAGTGGGGGGACACCAGGGGACAACCACCAGTGTGGCTGGGGATAGGGGGGCGTGGGGTCCTGGGGCATGTGTGTCCCCAAGTCCCCCCCGTGTCCCCCCCCCCAGCCTGGCGTGCGGCTGTCACTCCTTCCACTACATCAAGCGCCTGTTGGAGACGCTCTTCGTCCACCGCTTCTCCCACGGCACCATGCCTCTGCGCAACATCTTCAAGGTGACACTCGCGTCACCCCCCCGCTGTCCCCTCCGCGTCCCCACCGCGGCCGGGCCACCCCCCCCAGCACCCCCCTCCGTGTCCCTGCGGCCACCTTCTCCCCCTCCCAGCACCCACACGGGAACGCCGGGGCGCTGGTGTTTGGGTGTCCCCAGGTGTCACCCAGCCGCTGCGTGGGTGTGTCCTGGTGTCCCCACGTGTCCCCAACGTGTCCCCAACCGCTTCCCCTCAGAACTGCACCTACTACTGGGGCTTTGCCGCCTGGATGGCCTATTACATCAACCACCCGCTGTACACCCCCCCCGGTGAGTGTCACCATCCCTGTCCCCTGTCCCCCATCACATCAGTCACACGCTGTACACCCCCCAGTGAGTGTCACCGTCACCATTCCTTGTCCCCCATCACATCAACCACCTGCCGTACACCCCCCCGGTGAGTGTCACCATCCCTGTCCCCCGTCACATCAGTCACCTGCCGTACACCCCCCCCGGTGAGTGTCACAACCCCTGTCCCCTGTCCCCCATCACATCAACCACCTGCTGTACACCCCCCCGGTGAGTGTCACCCTCCCTGTCCCCCGTCACATCAGTCACCTGCCGTACACCCCCCCGGTGAGTGTCACATCCCCTGTCCCCTGTCCCCCATCACATCAACCACCTGCTGTACACTCCCCGGTGAGTGTCACCGTCCCTGTCCCCTGTCCCCGTCACATCAACCACCTGCTGTACACCCCCCTGGTGAGTGACACTGTGCCTATCCCCTGTCCCCCATCACGAGTCACCCGCTGTACACCCCCCGGTGAGTGACACTGTGCCTATCCCTTGTCCCCCATCACGAGTCACCCGCTGTACACCCCCGGTGAGTGTCACCATCCCTGTCCCCCGTCCCCCATCACATCAGTCACCCGCTGTACATCCCCCTCTGTCCACTCATGTCCTCTCATGTCCCCTGTCCCCCACGGTGACACCATGGCAGGAGGAGTTGGTGTCTCCGACCCCCGCCATGTCCCCTGGGGTGGGGGGGCCGCTGTCCCTGACCCCCCTGTGTCCCCCAGCCTACGGTGACGAGCAGGTGAAGCTGGCGCTGGCAGTATTCCTGGTGGGGTGCTGAGGGGGCGTGGGGGCGCTCTGGGGGCCGTGGGGTGCTGGGGGGTGGTCCTGGTGGGTGCTGGAGGGGCTTTGGGTGCTGGGTGCTGGTCCTGGTGGGTGCTGGGGGTGCATTGGGTGCTGGGGGGTGGTCCTGGTGGGTGCTGGAGAGGCTTTGGGTGCTGGCGGGGTGGTTCTGGTGGGTGCTGGAGGGGCTTTGGGTGCTGGGGGAGTGGTTCTGGTGGATGCTGGAGGGGCTTTGGGTGCTGGCGGGGTGGTTCTGGTGGGTGCTGGGGGGGCATTGGGTGCTGGGGGAGTGGTTCTGGTGGGTGCTGGGGGGGCATTGGGTGCTGGGGGGTGGTCCTGGTGGGTGCTGAGGGTGTATTGGGTGCTGAGGGGGCGTGGGGGGGCTCTCAGGCCATTGGGTGCTGGGGGGTGGTCCTGGTGGGTGCTGGAGGGGCTTTGGGTGCTGGCGGGGTGGTTCTGGTGGGTGCTGAGGGGGCATTGGGTGCTGGGGGAGTGGTTCTGGTGGGTGCTGGGGGGGCATTGGGTGCTGGGGGTGGTCCTGGTGGGTGCTGAGGGTGTATTGGGTGCTGGGGGTGTGTGTGGGGCCTCTGGGGGCCATTGGGTGCTGGGGGGCGGTTCTGGTGGGTGCTGAGGGTGTATTGGGTGCTGAGGGGGCGTGGGGGGGCTCTGGAGGCCATTGGGTGCTGGAGGGTGGTCCTGGTGGGTGCTGAGGGGGCGTTGGGGGGCTCTGGGGGGCCATTGGGTGCAAAAGGTTGGTCCTGGTGGGTGCTGGGGGCTGGTCCTGGTGGGTATGAGGGGTGCAGATGGGTGCTGGGGGGATTCCAGGGGGGGCTGGTGGGTTACTAGTGTGCAGGTGGGTGCTGGGGGGGGCAGAGAGTGTAGCTGGGTGCCAGGGGGCAGCAGGTGGGTGCTGGGGTGTCCCGGGGAGGGGGGCAGGTGGATACTAGGGTGTAGGTGGGTGCTGGGGGGGGCCCAGTGGGTGCTGGGGGGTCAGAGGGTGTAGTTGGGTGCCAGGGGGGAGCAGGTGGGTGCTGGGGGCTGCAATGGGGGGCTGGGGTGGCAGGGGGAGGAGGTGGGTGCTGGGGGGGGGTGGCCCAGTTGCCGTCCGCAGCTCAGGGCCTGTCCCTCCATCTGTCCGTCCGTCCATCCCCCCCCGCCCAGTTCTGCCAACTCGGGAACTTCTCCATCCACGTGGCCCTGCGGAACCTGCGCCCGGCCGGTGAGGGGACACGGGACGACACGCGTGGGCGGGGGGAGGCGGCGGGCACATGGCCACGCGCACGCGTGTGCTGGGGGGGCACCTGGCAATGCACACGCGTGTGCTGGGGGGGGCACGTGGCCACGCACACGCGTGTGCTGGGGGGGCACGTGGCGGGGGGGGTGCACACAGGGCACATGGCCACGCACACGCGTGTGGCAGCACCCATGGGCTGGGGGGGGCACACGGAGGGCACATGTCGGCGCAGAGGCACACGCGTGTGCTGGGGGGGCGCACACATGGGAGGGGGCAGAGCGTGGGCGCGTGACCACGCACATGTGTGTGGGAGCAGCCGGGGGGGGGGGGGGGGGGGGCACGGGGGGGCACACGACAGGGGGACACACACGCGTGTCGGGGTGCACACGCGTGTCGGGGTGCGCACAGAGAGCACGTGGCCACACACGCGTGTGTGGGAGCACCTGTGGGCTGCGGCGGGGGGGGGAACCGGGAGGGGCGTGTGACAGTGCAGAGGCGGGGGGGGGGACACACGTGTGTGGGGGGGAGTGTCTCGTGTGTGGAGGTGTCACACGCGTGTGCCGGGGCGGGACAGGCTCCAAGACACGGAAGATCCCGTACCCCACCCGCAACCCCTTCACCTGGCTCTTCCTCCTCGTCTCATGCCCCAACTACACCTACGAGGTGGGGGGGGGGCACCGCCGGGGGGCAATTTGGGGGGGGAGGGGGCACAGCTGGGGGGCGGGGGGGGGGGGGGGGGGCGCCCTTTTGGGGGTGGGGGCTGGCACTGATGCAGGGGTTGCACCACCCTGGGCGGGGGGGGCGGGATCTGCTGGGGTTGGTGTACGGGGAGGGGTGGGGTGTCACAGCGGGGCAGCCCCCCGGGGGGGGCGCGGGGGGGGGGGGGACAGGCAGACATGGCAGGGGGGGCAACCGCCCTGGGGGGAGCTGCCCCCCCCTTAATGGTGCTCCCCCCCGCCCCACCCCAGGTTGGGTCCTGGATCGGCTTCACCATCATGACACAGTGTCTGCCCGGTGAGGGGGGGGCAGCACCCTGGGGGGGGACACCCTGGGTGGGGGGGGAGCCGGGGGAGGGCACACTGGGGGGGCTGATTGGGGTGGGGGGGCTGATGGGGGGGGAAGCACCCTGGGGTAGGGGAGGACATGCCCGGGGGGAGGGGGCACCCTGGGGGGGGGGGCTGATGGGGGGGGTACCGGGGGGGGGGGAGGAACAACACTGGGGGGGGGAGGCACCCTCGGGGGGATGGTGCCCTTTTGGGGGTGGGGCATTGTGATGCGGGGGGGGCACATCTTGATGGGGGGACCCTGATTGGGGGGGGGGGGGTCACCCTGAGGTGTCCCCATGTACCCTGTCACCACCGTCCCACCGGGGGGGGGGTGTGGGGGGGGTGTGTGTCCCCTGTCCCCCCCAGCTCCCCCCCCCGGCTGCCCCCCCATCCCACAGGGTCCCCCTGCCCCTCCCCGTGTCCCCCCCGCCGTGTCCCCTCGGTGACGGTGGCCCCGCAGTGGCCCTCTTCTCGCTGGTGGGCTTCGTGCAGATGGCCATCTGGGCGCAGGGCAAGCACCGCAGCTACCTGCGGGAGTTCCGCGACTACCCCCCGCTGCGCTCCCCCATCGTCCCCTTCCTGCTGTGACGCGGGGACACCCCGCGGGGACAGCCCGGGGACACCCCGACCCCTCCTCGTCACCTGCCCCCGCCCCCTGGCCTGCACTGAGCCTTGGGGACAGCCTGGGGACACGCCGCCGTCGCCCTGAGCCAGCGGTGGGGACGGGGGACGCGAGCCGGTCATCCTCCCCGTGCTTACGGCGGGACACGGGGATGTGGCCCTGCTGTCCCTTGTCACCCGCAGGGTCCCAGCCCCAGCGTCCCTGTCCCCTCCCTAGTGACGCTGTCACCTGCGGGGCTGACACGACAGCAGTGGCCGAGGCCGCCGTCGGTGACAAATCGGTGTCACCCACGTGTGACTGTGGCCTGTGTCACCTGTGGTGGCCGGGAGTAACCTGTGTCACCCACACATGACCTGTCGTTGTCCCCCCCCATCCCCACAGGCGACAATAAATCATGTCACACACACCCCCCCCCGTGGCCTGTCATCGTCCCACCCCAGGGGGACACGGGGTGGGGGGGGTGTGTGTGTGTCTCACAGCCACCCCGGGGACAAGCCACCACATTGTCCCCGGTGTCCCTGAGCGCAGTGACGGGCCAGCGCAGCGTCAGCTCTCTGGTTTATTGTGCGGCGGGTGTCACCGGGTGTCCCCGTGTCACTGTCACTCGCTGGCGGCAGCGGCCACCTCCCGCTGCCGGATCCGCTTCTGGCGCTGGAGCAGCCGCCGCTCGCGCTCGAACTCCTTCATGCGCATGACGTAGCTGGGGACAGGCGTGTCACCCGCGTGTCACTGGGGTCACCACCGCACCGGGGGGACACCACGAGGCGGGGGGGGCCACAGAGACGGCCACGGGGGTGGGGACACCGTGGGGACAGGGAGCCCCAGAGGTCACTGCAGTGTCCCCAACGCCATCCCCCTGCCCTGTCCCCTCGCTCCTGGTGTCCCTGTCACCCCCACTGATGTGTCCTGATGTCGTCCCCCCCCCGTCCC
Source organism: Morus bassanus (assembly GCA_031468815.1). Taxonomy (NCBI): domain Eukaryota; kingdom Metazoa; phylum Chordata; class Aves; order Suliformes; family Sulidae; genus Morus; species Morus bassanus. The sequence continues at coordinate 7,198 of JAVHSO010000161.1, read as the reverse complement.
AGTGCCCCTCCTGCCCCCACCACGTCCCCCCTGTCCTGGTGTCCCCCCATGTCCCCCCTCCCCGCTCCGTGACCTTGTTGCCCCATCCCCATGTCCCCTGTCGCCGTGTCCCCTCCGCCAGCCTGTGTCCCTTGTCCCTGTCACCGTGTCCCTGTACGCCTGCGTCCTGGTGTCCCTCTGTCCCCTCATCCCTGTAGATTTGCATCCCCATGTGTGTCCCCCCCCATGTCCCTCCTGTGTCCCCTGTCCCCCCACGCCTGCACACCTACGTCCCCATTTCCCCCCTGTATCCCATGTCCCCCCCGTATCCCGTGTCCCCCCCGTATCCCATGTCCCCACACCCCCCGTGTCCCCCCCTGTCCCCCCCGTATCCCGTTTCCCCCGTGTTCCCCGCATCCGGGGCCCCCGTCCCCGCGTCCCCCCCGTCCCCGCAGTACTCGTGGTGCTGGCAGGCGTCCCAGGCGTGGCGCAGGTGGTGGCAGCGCCAGGGCACGGGGAAGGCGTCGCGCTGGCAGCGCAGCAGCCGCAGCAGGTGGTGGGCGCAGAAATCCCGCTGCTCCAGCGGCACCCGGCCCTCCGCCAGCTGCTGCGCCGTGGCCACCATCACTGTCACCGGGAAAAGGGGGGGGGGGGACACACGCGTCAGCGCCCGCGGGGGACACGGCAGGGACACGGGGAGGGGTCGGGGCGCCCTGGGGATGGCGGTGGGGCGGGGGATGCGGCTGGGGGGGACACGGGGCGTGTGGGGGACACGCAGCGGGGACTGGGGGACACGGCAGTGGGTGGGGACGCGGGTGGCCGCCGTGGGGACATTGGCACCCGCCTGGCACCTGGGGTCACGTGGCTGGAGGGGGGACATGGGGTGGCACGCAGGGACACATAGCACGGCTGGGGACACGGCGGGTGGCCCTTGCAGGGACATCAGCATGTACGTGGCATGTGGGGACGTGGGGACACGTGGCAAGGACGTGGATGGGGGATGTGGCTGGAGGGGGGACACAGGGTGGCACGTGGGGACAAAGGGACACACGTGGTGTGTGGGGACACGTGGGGACACACAGCAGGGACTGGGGGACACGGCAGTGGGTGGGGACGTGGGTGGCCGCCACGGGGACGTTGGCACCCGCGTGGCACCTGGGGTCATGTGGCGAGGACGGGGGGACGTGGCTGGAGGGGGGACATGGGGTGGCACGCGGGGACGTCGGCACACGCGTGGCACGCGGGGACACGCAGCCCGGCTGGGGACACGGCGGGTGGCCCTTGCAGGGACATCAGCACGTACGTGGCATGTAGGGGACGTGGGGACACGTGGCAAGGACGTGGATGGGGGATGTGGCTGGAGGGGGGACACAGGGTGGCACGTGGGGACAAAGGGACACACGTGGTGTGTGGGGACACGTGGGGACACACAGCAGGGACTGGGGGACACGGCAGTGGGTGGGGACACGGGTGGCCGCCACGGGGACGTTGGCACCCGCGTGGCACCTGGGGTCACGTGGTGAGGACGGGGGGGACGTGGCTGGAGGGGGGACATGGGGTGGCACGCAGGGGACGTCGGCACACGCGTGGCACGTGGGACACGCAGCCCGGCTGGGGACACGGCGGGTGGCCCTTGCAGGGACATCAGCACGTACGTGGCATGTAGGGACGTGGGGACACGTGGCAAGGACGTGGATGGGGGATGTGGCTGGAGGGGGGACACAGGGTGGCACGTGGGGACAAAGGGACACACGTGGTGTGTGGGGACACGTGGGGACACACAGCAGGGACTGGGGGACACGGCAGTGGGTGGGGACACGGGTGGCCGCCACGGGGACGTTGGCACCCGCGTGGCACCTGGGGTCACGTGGTGAGGACGGGGGGACGTGGCTGGAGGGGGGACATGGGGGTGGCACGCGGGGACGTCGGCACACGCGTGGCACGCGGGGGACACGCAGCCCGGCTGGGGACACGGCGGGTGGCCCTTGCAGGGACATCAGCACGTATGTGGCATGTAGGGACGTGGGGACACGTGGCAAGGACGTGGATGGGGGATGTGGCTGGAGGGGGGACACAGGGTGGCACGTGGGGACAAAGGGACACACGTGGTGTGTGGGGACACGTGGGGACACGGCAGTGGGTGGGGACGCGGGTGGCCGCCGCGGGGACGTTGGCACCTGCGTGGCACCTGGGGTCACGTGGTGAGGACGGGGGACGTGCCTGGAGGGGGGACAGGGGGTGGCACGTGGGGACGTCGGCACATGCGTGGCACGCGGGGACACGCAGCCCGGCTGGGGACACGGCGGGTGGCCCTTGCAGGGACATCAGCACGTACGTGGCATGTGGGGACCCGTGGCAATGACGTGGATGGGGGATGTGGCTGGAGGGGGGACACGGGGGTGGCATGTGGGGACACGTAGGGACATGTGGCAAAGACGTGGACGGGGGGATGTGGCTGCAGGGGGGGACGTGGGGACACACAGCAGGGACCGGGGGGACACGGTGGGTGGCCACCACAGTGACATCGGCGCGCACGTGGCACGTGGGGACACGCAGCGGGAGTGGGGACAGGGACGCACGAGGCTGCCTCGCAGGGGTGGTGGCACCCACGCGGCACAGGAGGACGTGGGGGGACACGAGGGGGGACACGTCAGGGTCGAGGCCACGGCGGGGGGGGGGGGGGGGCGCGGCCAGGGTGGGCGGGAGGTGACAAGAACGGGCGGGGACAGGGGACATGTGACGGGGGTGGCCACGTGCTGGGGCAGGGCACGAGAACACGGGTGGGGACAGGGCGACCAAGGGAACACAGGGTGGGGGGATGGGGACACGAAGGGGGGGAAAGGGGGGGACACGGGGAGGGGGACAATGAGGGGACACGGGGGGGGATGGGGACACGGGGGGACACCGAGGGGACACGTGGGGGGGACAGGGACACGAGGGGGGGACACACTGAGGGGACACAGGGGTGGACGACATGGGGAGGGGGACGGGGACACGGGGGGGGCACACGGGGAGGGGGACACCGAGGGGACACGGGGGGGGACACACGGGGGGGCACACGGGGAGGGGGACACCGAGGGGGACACGGGGGGGACACACGGGGGGGCACACGGGGAGGGGGACACCAAGGGGACACGGGGGGGGGGACACGGGGGGGGGACACGGAGGCGGGGGACACCAAGGGGACACGGGGGGGGGGACACGGGGAGGGACACCGGAGGGACACGGTGGGGGAACACGGTGGGGGGGACACGGTGGGGGGGGACACGGAGGGGGGGACACGGAGGGGGGGACACGGGGGGGGGACACGGAGGGGGGGACACGGGGGGGGACACCGGAGGGACACGGGGGGGGGACACGGGGGGGGGACACGGGGGGGGACACCGGAGGGACACGGGGGGGGGACACGGGGGGGGGGACACGGAGGGGGGGGACACCGGAGGGACACGGGGGGGGGGACACGGGGAGGGGGACACGGGGGGGGGGACACGGGGGTCACGCGAGGGCCCGGTCCCGGGGGACACTCCAAGGACACGCCGGGCCGGGTCCTGCGGGGCGGGGCCGAGGCCCGAGCGGGGGTCAGCGCCCCCCCCCGGTGTGTGTGTGTCCCCCCCCGGTGCCCCCCCCCGCGTCCCCCGCCCCGGTGCGGGGACTGACCGCGGGGGGGCCGGTCCGGCAGCCCCAGCTCGGCGGGGAAGGTCGGCAGCTGCAGCGGGTCGGGCTCCGTCTCCGCCTCCCCCAGGTAGCGCCGCGCCAGGTGAGCGCCCATCGCCGCCCCGGCCCCGGCCGCGGCCCCGGAAACACCGGCACCGGAACCGGAAACCGCCGCACGGCACCGGGAACACCGGGAAACACCGGGAAACACGGGGCGATCGGCACGGGAACTGGAACCCGCACGGACCCTAAAGTTGGCAGGACCCATGGGAACCGGAAGTCCCCGCCCCCGCCCCGTACCATAGAGGCGGCGGCGGCCGGAGCGGCGCTTCTACCTCTAGCGCCGCCCTTGTGGGGCGGAGGGTTGGGGGTGCTGGGGGGTGTCATGGGGGGTCTGGGGGCCTGGGGGGGTTTGGGGGGCTGGGGGGGGCTGGGGGGATTGGGTGTCATCGGGGGGGGGGTTGGGGTGCTGGGGGGGGCCGGGGGTGCTCGGGGGGGGTTGGGGGTGTCGGGGGGTTTTGGGGTGCTGGCGGGGTGGGGGGGCGGGGACATTGTCCCCATGTCCCCAGGTGTGACACCAACCCCCCCCCCCCCCCGCGCAGCCTGGCTGCGGCCGGCGCCCGAGCGTGTCCCCCCCTTCCTGCCGTCACCCATGGGTGCCGGGGCGGGGCCCTCCCCCGCCGGGGCGGGGCCGGGACGTCTGGGGACCCTCGTGGGCACGGGGGGGGCGTCGGGGACATTCGGGGACGTTTTGGGACCACGAGGGACACGGGGGGAGCACCGGGAAGGTCGGGGGTGTTGGGGACACTGGGGACCGTCAGGGACCTTTGGGGGACATTTGGAGGTGCCAGGGACCCTTGGGGACCCTTGGGGACATTTGGGGACACTTGGAGGTGCCAGGGACCCTTGGGGACATTTGGGGACCCTTGGGGACACTTGAAGGTGTCAGGGACCCTTGGGGACATTTGGGGACCATCTGGGACACTGGGGGTGTCAGGGACCCTTGGGGACATTTGGGGACCCTTGGGGACATTTGGGGACCATCTGGGACACTGGGGGTGTCAGGGACCCTTGGGGACATTTGGGGACCCTTGGGGACATTTGGGGACCATCTGGGACACTGGGGGTGTCAGGACCCTTGGGGACATTTGGGGACCCTTGGGGACGTTTGGGGACATTTGGGGACCATCTGGGACACTTGAAGGTGTCAGGGACCCTTGGGGACATTTGGGGACCCTTGGGGACATTTGGGGACCATCTGGGACACTGGGGGTGTCAGGGACATTTGAGGACATTTAGGGACCTTTGGGGACACGGGGGGTGTCAGGAGTGTCGACGACCTTTGGGGACCACCAGGACATTGGGGATGTTTGGGGACATTGGGGACGTTTGGGGACCACCAGAGACAGGGAGGACCCTTGGAGATGGCAGGGACCTTTGGGGACCTTTGGGGACACTGGGGAGACCGTTGGGCATTGGTGGGATGTTTGGGGACATTTGGGGACAATCAGGGACCTCCGGAGAGGCTGGCAGCCGTTGGGGCCTGGGGACATTGGGGACAGCTGTGTCACCGCCCTGGCGCCGGGGACGGTTTCGGTTCCACCCGGGGGACCCTGGGGACGGGGTGGGGGCTGCGGTGGCCCGTGACAGGGACGTGGTGGCTGGTGACGGGCGGGTGGCAGGCCCTGGCAGGGACGTGACCAAGGTGGGGATGGGGACACCAGGGAGGGGACACTGGGGTGGGGACAAGAACCTTGGGAAGGGGACACCAGGGAGGGGACAGGGACATGGGACGGGGACACGGGATGGGGATGGGGACCTTGGGATGGGGACACCAGGGTGGTGGCAGGGACATCAGGACCCAAGGCTGGGGACAGGGACACGGGGTGGGGATGGGGACGGGGCTGGGGGGTGGCAGGGATGTCCTGGCTGGGGACACAGCGGCTCCAGGGCGCAGCGTGGCCTTGGGGTGCTTGGGGACATGGTCCCCGCACAGGGAGGTGGCATCTGGGGACGTGGTCCCTGCTTGGGACATGGGGCTCACACAGGGAGGTGGCACTCAGGGACACGGGGGTCACAGGCAGAGGTGGCACTTGGGGACATGGGGTCACAGGGGAGGTGGCACTTGGGGACACGGGGTCACAGGGGGAGGTGGCACTCGGGGACATGGGGGTCACAGGCAGAGGTGGCACTCGGGGACACGGGGTCACAGGCGGAGGTGGCACTTGGGGACATGGGGGTCACAGGGGGAGGTGGCACTTGGGGACACGGGGGGTCACAGGCGGAGGTGGCACTCGGGGACATGGGGGTCACAGGGGGAGGTGGCACTTGGGGACACGGGGGTCACAGGCAGAGGTGGCACTCGGGGACACGGGGTCACAGGCAGAGGTGGCACTTGGGGACATGGGGTCACAGGCGGAGGTGGCACTTGGGGACATGGGGTCACAGGGGGAGGTGGCACTTGGGGACACGGGGTCACAGGGGAAGGTGGCACTCGGGGACACGGGGGTCACAGGCGGAGGTGGCAGTTGGGGACATGGGGTCACAGAGGGAGGTGGCAGTTGGGGACACGGGGTCACAGGGGGAGGTGGCACTCAGGGACACGGGGGTCACAGGGGGAGGTGGCACTCAGGGACACGGGGTCACAGGCGGAGGTGGCACTTGGGACACGGGGTCACAGGCGGAGGTGGCACTCGGGGACATGGGGTCACAGGGGGAGGTGGCACTCGGGGACACGGGGGTCACAGGGGGAGGTGGCACTCAGGGACATGGGGTCACAGGCGGAGGTGGCACTTGGGGACACGGGGTCACAGGGGGAGGTGGCACTTGGGGACACGGGGGTCACAGGGGGGAGGTGGCACTTGGGGACATGGGGTCACAGGGGGAGGTGGCACTCGGGGACACGGGGTCACAGGGGGAGGTGGCAGTTGGGGACACGGGGTCACAGGGGGAGGTGGCACTTGGGGACATGGGGTCACAGGGGGAGGTGGCACTTGGGGACACGGGGTCACAGGCAGAGGTGGCACTTGGGGACATGGGGTCACAGGGGGAGGTGGCAGTTGGGACACGGGGTCACAGGGGGAGGTGGCACTCGGGGACACGGGGGGTCACAGGCGGAGGTGGCACTCGGGGACACGGGGTCACAGGGGGAGGTGGCACTCGGGGACACGGGGGTCACAGGCAGAGGTGGCACTCGGGGACACGGGGGTCACAGGGGGAGGTGGCACTTGGGGACACGCCCACGCCTGAGGACACCGTTGGTGACACCGTTGGGGCACCCAGGGACAAGTCGGGGGGCCCCTCCCCCTCGCCCCCTCCTGCCCTCCCCATCCCCACTCGCTGTTCCAGCCCCTCCCCCCGCTCCGGCCCCTCCCCCACCATGAAGCCCCGAGGTACAGGGGGGGTGGGGCTATGGAAGGGGGCGTGGCTACGGGAGGGGCGGGGTTACAGGGAGGTGGGGCGTTTGGGGCCGAGTTAAGGGGTGGGACTAGATTGAAGGGGCAGGACTAGATGGAAGGGGCAGGGTTAAGGAGGGGCGGGGTTAAGGAGGGGCGGGGTTAAGGAA
>JAVHSO010000160.1:0-83773 GCA_031468815.1 Morus bassanus | reverse complement strand
TGGGGGAAGAGGAGGAGGAGGAGGAGGGGGGGGGATGAAAAGCGGCTTTTACCGCGGGGGGGGGGGATGGGGGAGGGATGACTCGCAGGAACCCCGGCCTCCGGGTGGGTTTTTCCCTCCCCCCCCCCCCCCCCCCACTTTTTTACCCGCCCGTGGGGGGCTCGGAGGGACCCAGGCGTCCGGGGGGGGGGGGGGGGGAAGGGGGGGGCGGGGTTAACTCCGAAAAAATCTGCCCGGAACCCAGGCGTTCGGGGGGGGGGGGGGGGGAAGGGAGGGAGGGGGGCAGGATTTCGGGGGGGGGGACCCAGGCGTCCGGGGGGGGGAACCCAGGCGTCCGGGAGGGACCCCGGGACCCCCCCCAATAGGGAGGGGGGGAGGGGGATGGTCTTTGTGTGCGGAAGGGGGGCGGGTGGGGGGGGGTGGGGGGGGGAAGGGAGGGGCGGGGTTTATTCGAGGGGAGGGGTTTGTTGGGGGGGCGGGGCGGAGCCGCCGGGGTGTTATTGTAGGGTCGCGCAGGCAGCGCCACCGCGCGGCCGCCGGGGTGTTGTGGAAGCCCGGGGGACCCCCAGATCCCCCCCAGATCCCGCCAGATCCCAGTGATCCTGACTTCCCCTACCCCCCCGTCATCCCCCCCCCCTTGGTTTTTGGGGTCTCCCTTGATCCCCTCACTGGGGTCTCCCTGGATCCTCCCAGGATCCCCCAGAGATCCCCTCCAGCACCCCTCCCCAGGGCCCCCCAATCTCAAGGATCCCCCCCCCCATAAACCCCTTCGGGATCCCCCACCCAGGTCTCCCTGGATCCCTCCCCAAATCCTTCCCACCGAGGCAGCTCAGATCTCCGTGATCCCCCACCTGGATCCCCCTTCCCAGGACCCCCTTAATCCCCAGGATTAGACCCTGGATCCGCCCCCTCCCCCCACCTTGATCCCAGGATCTCCCCAGTAAGACCCCCTGGGATCCTTCCCAATCCAGGATCTCCCCTCCCTGGGACCCCCTGAATCCCCCCAGATCCCCAGGGATTCATCCCCCAGGATCCCCCCTCCCTGGGACCCCCTGAATCCCTCCGGATCCCCAGGGATTTGCCCCCCAGGATGCCCTCTCCCCAGGACCCCTTGGATCCGTCCTGATCCCCAGGACCCCCTGGTGCCCCCTGATGCCCAGGATTCTCCCCCAGAATTCCCCTTATCCAGGATCTCCCATATCCCCAGGGATTCACCCTGGGACCCCCCAGTCTGGGAACCCCTGGATACCCCAGGACCTCCCCTCCTTGGGATCCCCCCCAGGATTCCCCCTGTTGGGGACCCCCTGGGTCCCCCCAGTTCCCAGGATTCCCCCTCCCCCAGGATCCCCACTCCCTGGGACCCCTCAGATCTTCCTGTATCCCTCCCAATCCCCAGCATCCCCCCCAGAGATCCCCCTTTCTAGAACCCCCCGGATGCCCCCTCATCCCCAAGATTCCCCTGCAGGATCCCCACTTCCCAGAACCCCCCCCAGATCCCTTCAGATCCCTAGGGATCCCCCATGGGATTCCCCCTCCCAGGACCCCCAGGATCTCCCCAGACCCCCAGGCTTCCCTCCCCGGGGATCCCCAGGATTCTCCCCCCCCCGCCCCCAGATCCCCCCCAGATCCCCGGGATCCACTGGGCCGCTGGAGCCAGGGGCGAAGCCGGAGGCTTCGGTCACCACCCGCCCCAAATCGCCGGCTTCCGGGGGGGGGGGGGGCCCAGGCGTCCAGGCGCCCCGCCCTGACCTTTTTGACCTTGGCACCCAGGGGACCCAGGCGTCGGGGCGCACCCACCCCGCCCCGAGTCTGGGCGACGCCCTGACCCCAATCCCTGCCCGGGAGGGGACCCAGGCGTCCGGGTGCCCCCCCCCCCCCCCCCCAAAAGGGGACCCAGGTGTTTGGGTGCCCCCCCCACCCCCCAAAAGGGGACGCAGGTGCTTGGTGCCCCCCCCACCCCAAAAGGGACCCAGGTGCCCCCCCCACCCCAAAAGGGACCCAGGCGTTTGGGTGTCCCCCACCCCAAAAGGGGACCCAGGTGCCCCCCCCCACCCCAAAAGGGACCCAGGCGTTTGGTTCCCCCCCACCACCCAAAAGGGGACTCACGTGTTTGGGTGCCCCCCCAGCCCCCCAAAAGGGGACCCAGGTGTTTGGGTGCCCCCCACCCCAAAACGGGACCCGGGCATCTGGGTGCCCCCACCCCAAAAGCGGACCCAGGCGTTTGGGTGCCCCCCACCCCAAAAGGGGACCCAGGTGTTTGGGTGCCCCCCATCCCAAAACGGGACCCGGGCATCTGGGTGCCCCCACCCCAAAAGCAGACCCAGGCGTTTGGGTGCCCCCACCCCAAAACGGGACCCGGGCATCTGGGTGCCCCCACCCCAAAAGCGGACCCAGGTGTTTGGGTGCCCCCCACCCCCCAAAAGTGGACCCAGGCGTTTGGGTGCCCCCACCCCAAAATGGGACCCGGGCATCTGGGTGCCCCCACCCCAAAAGCGGACCCAGGCGTTTGGGTGCCCCCCACTCCAAAAGGGGACCCAGGTGTTTGGGTGCCCCCCCACCCCAAAACGGGACCCAGGCATCTGGGTGCCCCCACCCCAAAAGCAGACCCAGGCATTTGGGTGCCCCCCACCCCAAAAGTGGACCCAGGCGTTTGGGTGCCCCCACCCCAAAACGGGACCCGGGCATCTGGGTGCCCCCACCCCAAAAGTGGACCCAGGTGTTTGGGTGCCCCCCACCCCCCAAAAGTGGACCCAGGCGTTTGGGTGCCCCCACCCCAAAATGGGACCCGGGCATCTGGGTGCCCCCACCCCTAAAGCGGACCCAGGCGTTTGGGTGCCCCCCACCCCAAAAGGGGACCCAGGTGTTTGGGTGCCCCCCCACCCCAAATCGGGACCCGGGCATCTGGGTGCCCCCACCCCAAAAGCGGACCCAGGCGTTTGGGTGCCCCCACCCCAAAAGCGGACCCGGGCGTCCGGGCGGCCCCACCAAGCGGGTCATTCCCAGTGACTCAGAGGTTTAGTGCGGGCGGGGCCCGTCCCCGTCCCCCCCCCCCCCCCCCCCGCTGTCCCCTCCCTGGGCGGTGGCACCCCGGGGTGCCCCACCCCACCCGCACCCTACTTAAGGCCATTCTCCAATCAGTGTCCCCGATGTCCCCGATGTCCCCGATGTCCCCGGCCATGGCCGGTCCCCGGCTGCTGGCAGCCCTCGGGCTCCTGCTGCTCTGCCTGTGCCTCCCAGGTGGGACTGGGATATACTGGGAGGGACTGGGATGGTCACTGGGATGGAGACTGGGTTTTCCTTCCCGCTCAGGGGACTGGGATGGGGACTGGGATATACTGGGAGGGACTGGAATGGAGACGGGATGGAGACTGGGTTTCCCTTCCCTCTCAGGGGACTGGGATGGGGACTGGGATATACTGGGAGGGACTGGGATGGGCAGTGGGATGGGCTGGGAGGGACTAGAGAAGACTGGAAGGGACCTGGGAGAATGGGATGGAAACTGGGAGACTGGGGTGAAGTGGGATGGGGAGTGGGATGGGCTGGGAGGGACTAGAGGGGACTGGAAGGGACTGGGGAGACTGGGATAGAAACTGGGATATACTGGGATGACCTGGGATGGGGAGTGGGATGGGCTGGGAGGGACTAGAGGGGACTGGAAGGGACTGGGGAGACTGGGATGGAAACTGGGAGACTGGGGTGAAGTGGGATGGAGGCTGGGTCCTTCTCTCCATCCCCCAGAGGACTGGGATGGACTGGGATGGGGACTGCAAGGACTGGGATGGAAGTGGGAAGGACTGTGGGGACTGGGAGGGAGACTGTGGGGTCTGTGGGGACCTGGGACGGAGACTGGGATGGACTGGGGGTGACTGGGAAGGATGGATTGGGAGGGACTGAGATGGGAACTGGGAGGGATTGGGGTGGAGACTGGGGGGATTGGGAGGGACTGGAGAGACTGGGAGGGACAGGGATGGATGGGACGGAGATGGGGGGGTTACTGGGATGGACTGGGCTACACTGGGAGCCAGGGGGACCCAGGCGTCCGGGCGCTGCTGACACCCCCCCTTTGGCCCAGAAGCCTCCGGCCGCTGTGACTCCGGCTCCCGCTTGGTTCCGCTGACGGCCGGGGTGGATCCCTGCAAAGATCCCCCCGGATTCCTCAGCCCCCAGCTGGGCGGGGACGTGGCCGGATCCTACGGAGGCAAATCGGGATCCTACGGAGGCGGATCGGGATCCTCCAGCAGTTCGGGATCCTATGGGGGTGGATCAGGATCATACGGAGGCAGATTGGGATCCTATGGCGATTCGGGATCTTATGGGGGTGGATCAGGATCCTATGGGGGCGGATCAGGATCCTACAGTGGCTCGGGAGCATCCCAGGGAGGCGGAAGCTCTTCAGGATCCTACGTATCACCGGGATCTTCCGGGGGCAAGCCAGGATCCTATGGGAGCAGACCGGGATCCTACGGGGACGGCTCAGGATCCTTTGTGTCACCGGAATCCGGTGGGCCGCTGGGATCCTATGGACTCGGGTCTCATGGGGGTGGATCCAGCTCGCATGGGGGAAGCGGATCCTATGGGGGACACAGCTCCTATGGAGGATCCAGTTCAGGATCCTATGGAAGCGGATCCGGATCAGGCAGACCTGGATCCCAAGGGGGAATGGGATCTGGATCAGGCAGACCTGGATCCCTAGGGGGAATGGGATCTGGATCGGACAGACCTGGATCCCAAGGGGGAATGGGATCTGGATCAGGCAGACCTGGATCCCTAGGGGGAATGGGATCTGGATCGGACAGACCTGGATCCCAAGGGGGAATGGGATCTGGATCAGGCAGACCTGGATCCCTAGGGGGAATGGGTTCTGGATCGGGCAGACCTGGATCCCAAGGGGGAATGGGATCTGGATCAGGCAGACCTGGATCCCTAGGGGGAATGGGATCTGGATCAAGCAGACCTGGATCCCAAGGGGGAATGGGATCTGGATCAGGCAGACCTGGATCCCTAGGGGGAATGGGATCTGGATCGGGCAGACCCGGCTCATCTCAAGGAGGATCCAGTTCAGGATCCTCTGGGGCTGGATCAGGATCAGGCAGACCTGGATCCCAAGGAGGAAGTGGCTCTGGATCCTACGGAGGCGGGTCAGGATCCTACGGGGAATCTGGATCCTATGGAGGATCCAGTTCCTATGGAGGATCTGGATCCTACGGAGGGGGTTTGGGATCCTACGGGGGATCATATGGAGGATCCAGTTCAGGATCGGGCAGACCTGGCTCCCAGGGGGGCAGCGGATCTGGATCAGGCAGACCTGGCTCCCAGGGGGGCAGCGGATCCCAAGCAGGCAGTGGATCCGGATACTACGGGGGATTGGGCTCCTATGGGGACAGCTCAGGATCCTACGGGCTCCCTGAGTCCTACGGGGATGATTCGGGATCCTACGGGGGCTCATCAGGATCTTATGGGGGACCAGGATCTTCTGGGGGATCAGGATCCTATGGGAGTGGATCGGGATCTTATGGGGGATCAGGATCTCAGGGGGGTGGATCAGGATCTTATGGGGGAATGGGATCCTATGGGGGACCAGGATCTTATGGGAGTGGATCAAGCTCCTATGGCAGACCAGGATCCCACGGGGATGGAACAGGATCCTATGGAGGATCGGGGTCCTACGGGGGCGGATCGGGGTCCTATGGGGGCGGATCGGGGTCCTATGGGGGTGGATCGGGATCCTATGGGGGATTGGGATCCCACGGGGGTACCCAGCGCCCCGGGTACAAGAACCCTGGGATCCCCTTTGTACCAGGGCTGCGGGATCCGGCCCGGATCGGGGGCTACATCCCCATACGCCGCGGCCCCTCCATGGGATCCACCCACGGATCTGGCTCCAGCTCTGGATCCGGTGTGGGATCTGGATCCAACACTGGATCCGGAACTGGGACCTACAGCTCCGGGATGGGATCCAGCAGTGGATTCGGGATGGGATCCGACCAATCCCAGTCCAGCTGTAGGGACTGTGACAAATAGGGGTGCCCGGACGCCTGGGTCCCCCCGGCTCCCGTGTCCCAATAAAGTCATTGGATCGTGGCACCGGCCTCGTCCCTGTCCCCACACGTGTCCCCACGCCCACACGTGGCCCCAAACGTGTCCCCACACGTGTCCCCACGCCCACACGTGTCCCCAAACCTGTCCCCTCACGTGGCCCCACGCCCACACGTGGCCCCAAACCTGTCCCCACACGTGTCCCAACGCCCACACGTGGCCTCAAACATGTCCCCATGCCCACACGTGTCCCCACACGTGTCCCCATGCCCACAGGTGGCTCTGCGTGTGTCTCGGCACCAGTCGAGCTGGTGGGACCGGTCTGTGCCCACGTGTGGGGACAGGGACATCAGGGACAGGATGGTGACACCCAGGATGGTGATGGGGACAGTGGGGAGGAGGGGGACTGGGACATCGGGGACGTGGGGGACGGGGACATCTGTGGGATGGGGACATCAGGGATGGGGACACTGGGGACACTGGGGACAGGGACAACCATGGGATGGAGACATCAGGGATGGGGACACTGGGGACATCAGGGATGGGACAGGGACATCCATGGTATGGGGACATCAGGGATGGGGACACTGGGGACAGGGAAACTATGGGATGGGGACATCAGGGATGGGGACACTGGGGACATCAGGGATGGGACAGGGACATCCATGGGATGGAGACATCAGGGATGGGGACACTGGGGATGGGGACATCCATGGTATGGGGACATCAGGGATGGGGACACTGGGGACGGGGACATCCGTGGGATGGGGACATCAGGGATGGGGACACTGGGGACGGGGACATCCATGGGATGGAGACATCAGGGATGGGGACACTGGGGACATCAGGGATGGGACAGGGACATCCATGGGATGGAGACATCAGGGATGGGGACACTGGGGACAGGGACAACTATGGGATGGGGACATCAGGGATGGGGACACTGGAGACATCAGGGATGGGGACACTGGGGACATCAGGGATGGGACAGGGACATCCATGGTATGGGGACATCAGGGATGGGGACACTGGGGACATCAGGGATGGGACAGGGACATCCATGGGATGGAGACATCAGGGATGGGGACACTGGGGATGGGGACATCCATGGTATGGGGACATCAGGGATGGGGACATCAGGGATGGGGACACTGGGGACACTGGGGACAGGGACAACCATGGGATGGGGACGTCAGGGATGGGGACACTGGGGACATCAGGGGTGGGACAGGGACATCCATGGGATGGAGACATCAGGGATGGGGACACTGGGGACATCAGGGTTGGGACAGGGACATCCATGGGATGGGGACATCAGGGACAGACTGGGGACACTGGGGACATGAGGGCTCAGACGAGGGCACCCGTGGGGCTGGTGGCACTTGGGGACATGGGGGGACAATACGGGGATGTTGGGGCTGGGCCAGGCCCACCCCTGGGGACGCTGGGACATCGGGACCACCCAGGGTGGTGCTGGGTGACACTGGAGAGGTGGCCCCGAAACTGGGACAGGAGGGATGGGCGGGGTGACACCAACCAGTATGAGCCCCAGAGGGACCAGTATGAGCCCTAAGGAGACCAGTATGGCCCTGAAGGAAACAGTATGGCCCCAAAGAGACCAGTATGAGCCTGAAAGGGATCAGTATGGTCCCATAAGGACCAGTATGAGCCCTAAGGAGACCAGTATGGTCCCACAGGAACCAGTATGGTCCCATAAGGACCAGTATGAGCCCTAAGGAGACCAGTATGGCCCCACAGGAACCAGTATGAGCCCTAAGGAAAGTGGTATGGTCTCATAAGGACCAGTATGAGCCCTAAAGGGACCAGTATGGCTGCATAGGAACCAGTATGAACCCCAGAGGGTCCAGTATGAGCTCACGAGGACCAGTATGAGCCCTAAGACGACCAGTATGAGCCCAAAGAGATGAGTACAAGCCCTACAGAGACCAGTATGAGCCCCAAAGAGACCAGTATGGCCCCATATGGACCAGTACGAGCCCCAAAGAGACCAGTATGGCCCTATATGGACCAGTATGGCCCCACAGAGACCAGTACAGCCCCCAGGAGGGGTCTCGGGAATGGTTCCAGCCCCCGGACGCCTGGGTCCCCCCCCCCCCCGGATGCCTGGGTCCCCACCCTCCGTGGGTGGCCACACCCGGGCTGGGTCAAAATAATGGGTGGGAGGATCCCCACCCACCTGACCTTAAAACCAGTGTTCCCAGTGCTCCCAGTGCTCCCAGTCCTTCCCGACCAGCACCCATGGGTGCCCCCAGGACCCTCGGGGTCCTGTTCTGCCTGCTCGGCCTGCTCGGCCCCCACCCGCCCGGTAAGTGCCCGGATGCCTGGGTCCCCTCCCCAATTTGGGGGGGGGGGGGAGTCCTGGACACCTGGGTCCCTTCTTGGGGGGGGGTTTGGGGGTCCCGGACACCTGGGTCCCTTCTTGGGGGGGGGAGTTGGGGGGGGGTTGGGGGTCCCGGACACCTGGGTCCTTTCTTGGGGGGGAGGTTGGGGGTCCCGGACATCTGGGTGTCCTGTCCCCATCACTGACCCCTTGTCTCCCCCCAGGTGTCACCGCCCGCAGCCTGCCTGTCCCCGTCACCCCCGTCCCCGTCCCTGTCCCCAACACCATCCCCATCACCGTCCCCAACACCAACACCGTCCCCAGCACTGTCCCCGTCACCATCCCCGTCACCATCCCCGTCCCCCCCCCCAGTTCTGTCCCCAATATTGTCCCCGATACTGTCCCCACCACCGTCCCCACCACCATCCCCGTGTCCACGGTGGCTGAGGAAGAGGAGGAGGCGGATGAGGATGAAGAGGAGGCCGAAGGCCGCGTGATGGCGGCTCTCGAGCGCCTGGGCCGGGTGTTGCAGAGCCCCCTCCTCCGCCGTCGCACCCCCCCCGGCCCCGAGACCCTCCTGGAGCTTATCCCCGAGCTGCGGGACCTGCTGGTCCCCTCCCTGTCCCCCCCCCCGGCCCAGCCCCCCAACCTGCCCCCCCAGGGGGAGGCTTAAAGTGGGGGGCTCGGACGCCTGGGTCCCCTTTTTGGGGGGGTCTTGGGGGGGGGCGGATGCCTGGGTCCCCTTTTTGGGGGGGTCTTGGGGGGGGGGCCCGGATGCCTGGGTCCCCTTTTTGGGGGGTCTTGGGGGGGGGCGGGATACCCTTTTTGGGGGGGGGGGGGTCCCAGACGCCTGGGTCCTCGTGATCCGCTGGGATGAGGGACCCAGGCATCCGGGCCCCCCCCCAGCTCAATAAATGATGCAGCCCCACACAATGACCCCGATTCATGGCTATGGGGGCTATGGGGGCCCATAGGGGTGGGGCTATAGGGGCCAGGCTGTAGGAACCAGGTCTGTAGAGGGTGAGCTATAGCGTGAGGCTATAGGGGCCAGGCTATAGGGACTAGGTCCATAGGGGCTGGGCTATAGGGTGAGGCTACAGGGGCTGGGCTATAGGGACCACTTCTGTAGGGATCAGGTGTATAGGGGCTGGGCTATAAGGTGGGGATATAGGGACTGGCTATAGGGACCAGGTGTATAGGGGCTGGGCTATAGGGTGGAGATATAGGGTGAGGATATAGGGACCTGGCTATAGGGACCAGGTGTACAAGGGCTGGGTTATAGGGGCCACATCTTTAGGGGCTGGGCTATAGGGGCCAGGTGTATAGGGGCTGGGCTATAGGGTGGAGATATAGGGTGAGGATATAGGGACCGCTTCTGTAGGGATCAGGTGTATAGGGGCTGGGCTATAGGGTGGAGATATAGGGTGAGGATATAGGGACGTGGCTATAGGGACCAGGTGTATAGGGGCTGGGTTATAGGGTGGAGATATAGGGTGAGGATATAGGGACGTGGCTATAGGGACCAGGTGTATAGGGGCTGGGCTATAGGGTGGAGATATAGGGTGAGGATATAGGGACCTGGCTATAGGGACCAGGTGTACAAGGGCTGGGCTATAGGGGGGTATGGGGGGCTCGGAGGCCTGAGTCCCATGCATGGGGGTGGGTGGGGGCCTGGACGCCTGGGTCCCCATAACTGGGGGGCACTGGGGGAAACTGGGGGGCACTGGGGCCCCAGACGCCTGGGTCGCCATAACTGGGGGACACTGGGAGCACTGGGGCCCTGGATGCCTGGGTCCCCATAACTGGGGGACACTGGGGACACTGGGGCCCTGGATGCCTGGGTCCCCATAACTGGGGGACACTGGGGACACTGGGGGCACTGGGGAAAGACGCCTGGGTCGCCATAACTGGGGGACACTGGGAGCACTGGGGCCCTGGATGCCTGGGTCCCTGTATCTGGGGGGCACTGGGGGCACTGGGTCCCTGGATGCCTGGGTCCCCATAGCTGGAGGGCACTGGGGGGCACTGGGGGCACTGGGGGCACTGGGGCCCTGGACACCTGGGGCCCTGTATCTTGGGGGCACTGGGGGCACTGGGTCCACGGATGCCTGGGTCCCCATAACTGGGGGGCACTGGGGGCACTGCGGGTACTGGGGCCATGGATGCCTGGGTCCCCGAGTCTGGGGGGCACTGGGGGCACTGGGGGCACTGGGGCCCCGGCCACCTGGGTCCCCATAACTGAGGGGCACTGGGGGTACTGGGGACCTGACGCCTGGGTCCCTGTATCTGGGGGACACTGGGGGCACTGGGGGCACTGGGTCCACAGATGCCTGGGTCCCCGTGTCTGGGGGGCACTGGGGGCACTGGGGGCACAGGGGCCCCGGACACCTGGGTCCCCATAACTGGGGGGCACTGGGGACACTGGGTCCCCGGACACCTGGTTCCCCATAACTGGAGATCACTGGGGGCACTGGGGGCACTGGGGGCACTGGGGGCACTGGGTCCCCGGCCACCTCTGTCCCCATAACTGGGGGGCACTGGGGGCACTGGGGACCTGGCCGTCTGGGTCCCTGTATCTGGGGGACACTGAGAGCACTGGGGGCACTGGGTCCACAGATGCCTGGGTCCCCGTGTCTGGGGGGCACTGAGGGCACAGGGGGCACTGGGGCCCCGGCCACCTGGGTCCCCATAACTGGGGGGCACTGGGGACACTGGGTCCCCGGACACCTGGTTCCCCATAACTGGAGATCACTGGGGGCACTGGGGGCACTGGGGGCAGTGGGGCCCCGGCCACCTGGGTCCCCATAACTGGGGGGTACTGGGGACACTTGGGGCACTGGGTCCCCGGCGCCTGGGTCCCCATAACTAGGGGGCACTGGGGGCACTGGGGCCCCGGCCACCTGGGTCCCCATAACTGGGGGGCACTGGGGGCACTGGGGACCTGGCCGTCTGGGTCCCTGTATCTGGGGGACACTGGGGGCACTGGGGGCACTGGGTCCACAGATGCCTGGGTCCCCGTGTCTGGGGGGCACTGAGGGCACAGGGGGCACTGGGGCCCCGGCCACCTGGGTCCCCATAACTGGGGGGCACTGGGGACACTGGGTCCCCGGACACCTGGTTCCCCATAACTGGAGATCACTGGGGGCACTGGGGGCACTGGGGGCAGTGGGGCCCCGGCCACCTGGGTCCCCATAACTGGGGGGTACTGGGGACACTTGGGGCACTGGGTCCCCGGCGCCTGGGTCCCCATAACTAGGGGGCACTGGGGGCACTGGGGCCCCGGCCACCTGGGTCCCCATAACTGGGGGGCACTGGGGGCACTGGGGACCTGGCCGTCTGGGTCCCTGTATCTGGGGGACACTGGGGGCACTGGGGGCACTGGGTCCACAGATGCCTGGGTCCCCGTGTCTGGGGGGCACTGAGGGCACAGGGGGCACTGGGGCCCCGGCCACCTGGGTCCCCATAACTGGGGGGCACTGGGGACACTGGGTCCCCGGACACCTGGTTCCCCATAACTGGAGATCACTGGGGGCACTGGGGGCACTGGGGGCAGTGGGGCCCCGGCCACCTGGGTCCCCATAACTGGGGGGTACTGGGGACACTTGGGGCACTGGGTCCCCGGCGCCTGGGTCACCATAACTGGGGGGCACTGGGGGCACTGCAGGTACTGGGGCTCCGGCCACCTGGGTCCCCATAACTAGGGGGCACTGGGGGCACTGGGTCCCCGGCCACCTGGGTCCCCATAACTGGGGGGCACTGGGGGCACTGGGGCACTGGCCGTCTGGGTCCCTGTATCTGGGGGACACTGGGGGCACTGGGGGCACTGGGTCCACAGATGCCTGGGTCCCCGTGTCTGGGGGGCACTGGGGGCACTGGGGGCACCGGGGCCCCGGACACCTGGGTCCCCATAACTGGGGGGCACTGGGGACACTGGGTCCCCGGACACCTGGTTCCCCATAACTGGAGATCACTGGGGGCACTGGGGGCACTGGGGGCACTGGGTCCCCGGCCACCTGGGTCCCCATAACTGGGGGGCACTGGGGGCACTGGGGCCCTGGCCGTCTGGGTCCCTGTATCTGGGGGACACTGAGAGCACTGGGGGCACTGGGTCCACAGATGCCTGGGTCCCCGTGTCTGGGGGGCACTGGGGGCACTGGGGCCCCAGACACCTGGGTCCCCATAACTTGGGGGCACTGGGGGCACTGGCGGCACTGGGGGCAGTGGGGCCCCGGCCACCTGGGTCCCCATAACTGGGGGGTACTGGGGACACTTGGGGCACTGGGTCCCCGGCGCCTGGGTCACCATAACTGGGGGGCACTGGGGGCACTGCAGGTACTGGGGCTCCGGCCACCTGGGTCCCCATAACTGGGGGGCACTGGGGGCACTGGGTCCCCGGCCACCTGGGTCCCCATAACTGGGGGGCACTGGGGGCACTGGGGACCTGGCCGTCTGGGTCCCTGTATCTGGGGGACACTGAGGGCACTGGGGGCACTGGGTCCACAGATGCCTGGGTCCCCATAGCTGGGGGGCACTGAGGGCACAGGGGGCACTGGGGCCCCGGACACCTGGGTCCCCATAACTGGGGGGCACTGGGGACACTGGGTCCCCGGACACCTGGTTCCCCATAACTGGAGATCACTGGGGGCACTGGGGGCACTGGGGGCAGTGGGGCCCCGGCCACCTGGGTCCCCATAACTGGGGGGTACTGGGGACACTTGGGGCACTGGGTCCCCGGCGCCTGGGTCACCATAACTGGGGGGCACTGGGGGCACTGCAGGTACTGGGGCTCCGGCCACCTGGGTCCCCATAACTGGGGGGCACTGGGGGCACTGGGTCCCCGGCCACCTGGGTCCCCATAACTGGGGGGCACTGGGGGCACTGGGGCACTGGCCGTCTGGGTCCCTGTATCTGGGGGACACTGGGGGCACTGGGGGCACTGGGTCCGCAGATGCCTGGGTCCCCGTGTCTGGGGGGCACTGGGGGCACTGGGGGCACCGGGGCCCCGGACACCTGGGTCCCCATAACTGGGGGGCACTGGGGACACTGGGTCCCCGGCCACCTGGGTCCCCATAACTGGAGATCACTGGGGGCACTGGGGGCACTGGGGGCACTGGGTCCCCGGCCACCTGGGTCCCCATAACTGGAGGGCACTGGGGGCACTGGGGCCCTGGCCATCTGGGTCCCTGTATCTGGGGGACACTGAGGGCACTGGGGGCACTGGGTCCACAGATGCCTGGGTCCCCGTGTCTGGGGGGCACTGAGGGCACAGGGGGCAGTGGGGCCCCGGACACCTGGGTCCCTGTGTCTAGGGGGCACTGGGGACACTTGGGGCACTGGGTCCCCGGCGCCTGGGTCCCCATAACTGGGGGGCACTGGGGGCACTGCAGGTACTGGGGCTCCGGCCACCTGGGTCCCCATAACTGGGGGGCACTGGGGGCACTGGGTCCCCGGCCACCTCTGTCCCCATAACTGGGGGGCACTGGGGGCACTGGGGACCTGGCCGTCTGGGTCCCTGTATCTGGGGGACACTGGGGGCACTGGGGGCACTGGGTCCACAGATGCCTGGGTCCCCGTGTCTGGGGGGCACTGGGGGCACTGGGGGCACCGGGGCCCTGGACGCCTGGGTCCCCATAACTGGAGGGCACTGGCGGCACTGGGGGCACTGGGTCCCCGGCCACCTGGGTCCCCATAACTGGGGGGCACTGGGGGCACTGCGGGTACTGGGGCCATGGATGCCTGGGTCCCTGTGTCTAGGGGGCACTGGGGGCACTGGGGGCACTGGGGCTCCGGCCGCCTGGGTCCCCGCTGCGGCGGAGCATGACGGGAGCCCTGAGTCATGGGGAGCCGCTGCCACGTCCCCCCTCGACCTTCCGGGTCAGCCGGTCCACGCCGGCTCCCCACCCCTGCCCCGGGGGGACCCAGGCGTCCGGGCGGGACCCTGCCCTGACCCCTGGGCCCCACTGACCCCACCGGAGGCACCCAGGCGGCCGGTGGCCACACCCACCCTTTGGGTGCCTATAAGAGCCGGGGAGGGACCCTCCCAGTGCTCCCAGTATTCCCAGTACTGCATTGAAGCCGGCTGCCACTGTCACCAGGTACGCCCACCCCTCTGGATGCCTGGGTTTCCATATCTGGGGGTCACTGGGGGGCACTGGGTGACACTTGATGATACTGGGGGGGGTAGGGGGAAGCTGTGGACACTTGGGTCCCCATATTTGGGGGGCACTGGTGGACACTGGCGGGAAGGGACTGGCTCCAGACACCTGGGTTTCCGTATCTGGGGGGTAATGGGGGGCACTGGGTGATACTGGGCAGGGTAGGGGAAAGATGTGGACACTTGGGTCCCCATGTCTGGGGGGCACTGGTGGACACTGGGGGAAGGGACTGGCCCCAGACACCCGGGTTTCCATATCTGGGGGGCACTGGAGGGCACTGGGTGACACTGGGTGATACTGGGGGGGGTGGGGGAAAGCTGTGGACACTCAGTTCCCCATAACTGGGGGGGCACTGGTGGACACTGGGGGAAGGGACTGGCCCCAGACACCCGGGTTTCCATATCCGGGGGGCACTGGGAGGCACAGGTGGACACTGGGGGCAAGGGCCTGGCCCCGTATCTGGGGGGCACTGGGGAAGA
Organism: Morus bassanus; assembly: GCA_031468815.1. Classification (NCBI taxonomy): domain Eukaryota; kingdom Metazoa; phylum Chordata; class Aves; order Suliformes; family Sulidae; genus Morus; species Morus bassanus. The sequence continues at coordinate 68,762 of JAVHSO010000160.1, read as the reverse complement.
TGGGGGGTCACTGGAGGGCACTGGGTGACACTGGTGGGGTGAGGGAAGACCCCGGACGCCTGGGTCCCCCCGAGCACCCCCCTGACCCCTCTCTCTCCCCCCGCCCAGCATGGCCGAACGCCGACCCACGGCCCCCAAGGCCTCCCCCCAGCCCCAGCCCCCCCCGTCGGGGCCCCCCCCTGAGCCCCAGAGCCCCCCCCGACCTGACGACCCCGATCCACCAATGCCCACCATCCCCGTGGCCCCTTGGCCACCCCTGCCCGAGTGGGGCGGGGACAGGGACGGGGACGGGGACAAGCCACCGCCCAGCCACGAGGAGACATCGGGGACAACGGGCAGCCGCTGACCCGAGCAGGGGGTCGTCACCGTCCCCATGGAGCCACCACCACCCTGGGCCCCACCTTGGCCCCATGGATGTCCCCAAGAAGAGCCACCAGCGTCCTCAACCTGCCTTGACCTCAAGGGTGTCCCCCAGAAGAGCCACCATCATCCTGTCCCTGTTGACCCCATGGATGTCCCCAAGAAGAGCCATCATCATTCTGTCCCTGTTGACCCCATGGATGTCCCCAGGAAAAGCCACTACCATCCTGTCCCTGTTGACCCCATGGATGTCCCCAAGAAAAGCCACCATCATTCTGTCCCTGTTGACCCCATGGATGTCCCCAAGAAGAGCCATCATCATCCTGTCCCTGTTGACCCCATGGATGTCCCCAAGAAGAGCCACCATCATTCTGTCCCTGTTGACCCCATGGATGTCCCCAATTAAAGACTCATCTGGCCCCACTCTTGGTGTTGCCATGGCGGGGGGCTGAGAGCTGGCGGGCTCGTGACATGGTGGGGGGGTTCCAAGCAACAGACCCAGGCATCTGGGAGAGGGACCCGTCATGAGGGGACGCTCCCGGGGTGTCCCCTCACTGTCCCCAAGGTCAACCCAGGGATGAGGACGGGGACGATGCTGCTTCCACCTTTAATGGGGACATGGGGATGGGGACATGGGGATGGGGACACGGGGACGGGTTGGGGACACGGGGACAGGTTGGGGTCATGGGGATGGGATGGGGACGTGGGGATGGGATGGGGACACGGGGATGGGGACATGGGGATGGGTTGGGGACACGGGGATGGGAATGTGGAGATGGGATGGGGACATGGGGACAGGTTGGGGACACGGGGACGGGATAGGGACACGGGGATGGGAACACGGGGACGGTATGGGGACATGGGGACAGGTTGGAGACATGGGGATGGCATGGGGACATGGGGATGGGGACAGGAAGGGGACATGGGGACAGGTTGGAGACATGGGATGGGAAGGGGACATGGGGATGGGGACACGGGGTTGGGATGGGGACACGGTGACAGTGACATGGGGACAGGAACTATGGCACCTCCTGCAGTTCCTCTGACTGTTCCCAACCTGGAGAGGGGACAGGGTGAGGGACAGGGCTGGACACCAGGTCCCGCCCTGTGTCCCCAAAGTCCCTCACGACCCCCATGTCCCCATTGGTCCCCATACTGTGGCTCTCGCTGTCCTCAATGTCCCTGGCCACGTCCTGGTTCCTGATGTCCCCCATGTCCCCAAGGTTGGAGCCGGGTGACGCTGCCCCGCTCTGGCTCTCGCCTGAGCTCCTTGGCCACCCCTGGTGCAGGGGACGTCCCTGGGGACGCGTCCCCTGTCCGAGGGGATGTTGGGATGGTCCCTGGGGACGTGTCCCGACCTCCTGGGGACGCGTCCCACCTCCATGGGGACGCGTCTCCGGTCCTTGGGGACGTGTCCCAACCTCTTGGGGACGCGTCCCACCTCCATGGGGACGCGTCTCCGGTCCTTGGGGACGTGTCCCAACCTCTTGGGGACGCGTCCCACCTCCATGGGGACGCGTCTCCGGTCCTTGGGGACGTGTCCCAACCTCTTGGGGACGCGTCCCAACTCCATGGGGACGCATCTCCGGTCCTTGGGGATGTGTCCCAACCTCCTGGGGACGCGTCCCACCTCCATGGGGATGCGTCTCCGGTCCTTGGGGACGTGTCCCAACCTCTTGGGGACGTGTCCCACCTCCATGGGGACGCGTCTCCGGTCCTTGGGGATGTGTCCCAACCTCTTGGGGACGTGTCTCTGGCTCTTGGGGACATCTCCCTGGTCCTTGGGGCCACCACCCTGGTCCTTGGGGACGTGTCCCCAGTCCTTGGGGCCACCTCCCTGGTTCTTGGGGACGTGTCCCTGGTCCTTGGGGACGTGTCCCCAGTCCTTGGGGCCACCTCCCTGGTCCTTGGGGACGTGTCCCTGGTCCTTGGGGGCGTCCCTCAAGTCCCTGGAGCCATGTCCCCAATCCCTGGAGCCATGTCCCCAGTCCTTGCAGATGAGTCCCCTGCTCTTGGGGACGTCCCTCAGGTCCCTGAGCCTGCGTCCCCAAACCTTGGAGCAACATCCCTGGTCCTTGGGGACATGTCCCTGGTCCTTGGGGACATCTCTTGGGTCCTTGGGGTGGCACCTCCAAGCCAGGGGGTGACCCCAATGTCCCCGTGCTGGGGGGTGGCCCTGGGGACACCATTGTCCCCGAGGGGCCACCCGAGAGGAGGTGGAAGAACTGGAGCAGCGAGGCCAGGGCTTGTCCCCAAGGCTGCTCGGGGACAGGGACAAGCTCGACGGGTCCTGCAGGGAGGTGACACAGGGAGGTGACACGGGCAGGGACAGGGACAGGGACAGGTCCCTTGGCCCCACGGATCCCATATTCCCCCCACCGGTGTCCTTGTGGCCCCTATGTCCCTTTGTGTCCCCGTGTCCCCTTATATCCCTTGATGTCACATCTCCCTTTGTCCCCTACTACCCCCCCATGTCCCCCCCCCGTGTCCCTCCATGTCCCCTGGTGTCCCCCTGTCCCCCATATACCCATGTCCCCTCTTGTCCCCATGTCCCCTCATGTCCCCCCATGTCCCCCTGATCGCCATGTCCCCCGTGTCCCCCCCATGTCCCCCCACGTCCCCCCATGCCCCCTCCCTGTCCCCATACGTCCCCTCACCCCCCAGCAGCAGCAGCGTCCCCAGGGCCACCGTGAGTGTCCCCGTCACCCCCATGGCACTGCCTGGCCCCCCCTTGGTGTCCCCACTTATAGGCATGGGGACGGGGACGTCCCCTGGGTGGGGACACAGGAGATGGCCGTGCCCCGGGGTGGGGACATGGGACACGGCTGTCCCCACGCCCTCCCCGGGCTGGGTGACAATGCCAGTCCCTATGTCCCCAAGCCCCCGTGTCCCCAATGTCCCCCATGTCCCCAGCAAATCCATGTCCCCAAAGTCCCCAGTGTCCCCAACCTCCCCAGTGTCCCTCCAGTGTCCCAAAAGACCCCACCACTTCCTGGTGTCCCCAGTGTCCCCAATATCCCCAGTCCCTGCAGTACCCCTCCAGTGTCCCCAACCCCCCATGTCCCCTCTGTCCCCAAACCTCCCCAGTGTCCCCAGTTTTCCCAGTGTCCCCAGTGTCCTGGTGTCCCCAAACCCTCCCCAGTGTTCCCTGTGTCCTCGGTGTCCCCAAACCCGCCCCAGTGTCCCCTGTGTCCTCAGTGTCCCCTGTGTCCTCCTCGGTGTCCCCAAACCCGCCCCAGTGTCCCTTGTGTCCCCAGAGTCCAGGTGTCCCCAAACTCTCCACAGTGTCCCCTGCGTCCTCGGTGTCCCCAGAATCCAGGAGTCCCCAAACCTTTCCCTGTGTCCCTGGTGTCCCCAATGTCCAGGTGTCCCCAAACCCTCCCCAGTGTCCCCTGTGTCCTCGGTGTCCCCAGAGTCCAGGTGTCCCCAAACCCTCCCCAGTGTCCCCTGTGTCCTCGGTGTCCCCAGAGTCCAGGTGTCCCCAAACCCTCCACAGTGTCCCCTGTGTCCTCGATGTCCCCAAACATTTCCCTGTGTCCCCAGAGTCCAGGTGTCCCCAAACCCTCCCCAGTGTCCCCAGCATCCCCGGTGTACAGATGTCCCCAAACCCGCTCTGATGTCCCCAGGCTCTCCAACGTCCTTAGTGTCCCCAATATCCTCATGTCCCCAAACCCTCCCCAGTGTCCCCTGTGTCCTCGGTGTCCCCAGAGTCCAGGTGTCCCCAAACCTTTCCCAGTGTCCCCTGTGTCCTCGGTGTCCCCAGAGTCCAGGTGTCCCCAAACCCTCCCCAGTATCCCCAGCATCCCCAGTGTACAGATGTCCCCAAACCTGCTCTGATGTCCCCACTGTCCCCAGGCTCTCCAACGTCCTTAGTGTCCCCAATATCCTTCTGCCCCCAATCTCTCCCTGATGTCCCCAGTGTCCCCAGGCTCCCCAATGCCATCAGTGTCCCCAATATCCTGATGTCCCCAAACCTTCCCCAGCATCCCTGGTGTCCTGATGTCCCCAAACCCGCTCTGATGTCCCCAGTCTCCCCAATGCCCTCAGTGTCCCCAATATCCTGATGTCCCCAAACCCTCCCCAGTGTCCCCTGTGTCCTCGGTGTCCCCAGAGTCCAGGTATCCCCAAAGCCTTCCCAGTGTCCCCAGTTCCCCAGTGGCCTGATGTCCCCAAACCTTCCCCAGCATCCCCGGTGTCCAAATGTCCCCAAACCCGCACTGATGTCCCCAGTGTCCCCAAGCTCCCTAATGCCCTCAGCGTCCCCAACATCCTGATGTCCCCAAACCTGCTCTGATGTCCCCAGTGTCTCCAAGCTCCCCAACATCCTTAGTGTCCCCAATCCCTCCCTGATGTCCCCAAACCCTCCCCCGTGTCCCCCACATCCCCGGTGTGCGGCCGAACCCTGACGGCCACCCCCCGTGGTGGCACCTTGGGGACAATGGCGCTTTGTCCAGAGCCACCGTCCCCAACTCGGTGACAAGCCCGGGCTCGCCGGTGGCCACCAGCCGTGACGGCCCCGTTCCCCACCCCTGCTGCCAAGGGACCCAGGCGTCCGGGGCAGCCAAGGGGGGGGTTTATTGCTGTTGGGGTGGGGTGGGGGGTGTGACACCCCCCCCCCCCCCAAAACCACTATCTTGTCCCGCCGCAAAGGCTCATGGGAACGATTCGGCCACTGGCACGGAGAAGGTGGCTGAGCTGATGATGAAGACTTTGACGTAATGGACAGCCTGGGGGGGGGAAGGGGGATAGAAGGGGGGGGTCAGCAGGGACCCAGACATCTAGGACCCCCCCCATGACCCCTCACAAGGGACCCAAATGTCTAGGACCCCCCTCAAGGGACCCACAGGGGACCCAGGTGTCCAGGACCCCCCCCCCCGTAACCCCCCAGGGGACCCAGGCATCCGGGGACCCAGGCATCCAGGGACCCCCCACCCAAGACCCCCCCAAGAGACTCAGGCGTCCGGGACCCCCCCACCCAAGACCCCCGAAGGAACCCAGGCATCCAGGACCCCCCACCCAAGACCCCCCAGGGGACCCAGGCATCCGGGACCCCCCACCCAAGACCCCCCAAAGGGACCCAGGTGTCCGGGCCCCCCCCCCAAGACACCCCCCCCCCCCCAGGGGACCCAGGCATCCAGGCCATACCGCAAAGACCCCGGCGAGGAGGAGGAGGGCGAGGAGAAGGCAGACGAGGGCGAGGAAGACGAGGGGGCAGCCTGGGGGGGGCGTCTGGGGCTGGGGGGCTTCTGGAGGGGATGGGGGGGACAGGGGTGGGGTCAGGACCAGGCCCCGCCCCTGAGCCAGCTCTGACCCCACCCCCACGGCTCCACCCTGAGCCAGCACCACCCCTAAGCCCCACCCCATATCTGCAAATGCCGTTAGCCCCACCCACATCACTGTGGCCCCGCCCCCCAGCGGCAGGGCCACACCCCCCCACATCCCCCTGGCCCCACCCTCTGGCTCTGGCCCCACCTCCAGGCCTCACCCCCATGACCAAGGCCCCACCCCCATGACCAAGGCCCCACCCCCAAGTACTTGGCTCCGCCCCCATCTTACCTGGGGCGTCACCTCGGCTGCCGACACCCTCTCTGGGCACATCAGTGGTGATGTCATCGGTGAGGTCATCGCCCGGGTGAACAGGTTCTTTGATGGTGGGGGGGGTTTGCTCCTCCCCGGGGCTGATGTCATCCATGATGTCATCCTCAGGGCCGACATCACGGCTAGAGAGGGCTCCCGGGATGGAGGAGATGACATCACCCCCAATGATGTCACCAAGGTCAGATCCGCGTGTGACATCATCTCTGACATCACCCTTGGGAGTGATGTCATGTCTAGCAACACCACCGGGGATGAAGGAAGTGATGTCATCCTCAGGCATGACATCATCAGTGAAGTCATTCCAAGCGGAGGTATCACCATTGTTCGCACAGATGATGTCACCAGTGAGGTCACCAGCAGGTTTGACTTCTTGGCCAGCAATGTCTCCCAGCAGGGAGGAAGTGACATCATCCGCAGCAATGATGTCACCAGCAGGGATAGCCTCAGGTACAGGAAACACGATGTCTTCCCCCTCAAGGATGTCATTGGTGAGGTCACCTCCAGGGATGACATCAACAGCAAGGTCATCCCCAGGAAGGGAGGGAATAAGGCCGTGGCCAGCGATGACATCATCAGTGCAGATATCCCTAGAGATTGAAGAAGGGATGTTATCCCTGGTGATGATGTCATCAGTGAGGTCACTTCCAGCCACGACGTCACCAGCAAGCTCATCCCCAGGAAGGGAGGAAGTGACATCATGCCTGGTGATTATTTCACCAGCAAAGATGTCCCCAGCGATGATGTCACCAGTGAGGTCATCTCCAGGGATGATGCTACCAGCTATGTCATCCCCAGGAAGAGAGGAAATGACATCACCCTTGCTAATGACATCACCAGTGAGGGCTTCCTCAGGGAGAAAGGAAGTGATGTCATCTCTGCTGACAAGGTCAACAATGATGTCATCCCCTGGGATTGAGGAATTGACATCATCCTCAGCCATGACATCACCAGGGAGGAAGGAAACGATGTCATCCCTGATGACATCACCAGCCAGCTCATCCCCAGGGAGAGCGGAGGCGATGTCACCCCCTGCAGTGACATCACTGGGGTGGGCATTTGCGATGTCACCGCTCTCCACGCCATCACAAGGGGCACGCTCCCCGGGGAGGGCAGCAGTGACATCAGCAGCGACGTCATCGGCAGCGACGGCCTCATCCCCGCTGGGGACGTCCTCGTCCTCTGCGGGCGGGGCCGTCACCATGATGGTGATGCCACCGGCAGCACAGGTGTCCCCAACGTCCGCATCCCCCGGGGCTGCGACATCTCCGTCCTTGTCCCCAACGTCCCCAATGTCCCTCAGGGCTGTGACATCACCGTCCCCAGTGCCCTCATCCTCAATGTCCCTGCCCCCAAGGTCCTTACCTCCAATGTCCCCAATGTCCCTTGGGACAGCGACATCCCTGTCCCCAATGTCCTCGTCCTCATCCCCGGAGACTGGGATGTCCCCAACGTCCCTTGGGACTGTGACATCCCTGTCCCCAACGTCCTTTAGGGTGGTGACATCCTTGTCCCCAGGAGCTGGGACATCCCTGTCCCCACTGTCCTTGTCCTCAGAGACTGGGATGTCCCCAGTGTCCCCTAGAGGTGGGACAGCCCTGTCCCCAATGTCCCTTCGGGATGGGACATCCCTGATGTCCTTGTCCCCAGTATCTCCAGCAGCTGGGACATCCCTGTCCCCAATGTCTATGTCCCCAATATCTCTTGGGGTGGTGACATCCCTGTCCCCAGTGTCCCCAACATCCTTGACCTGAATGTCCCCCGGGACTGGGACATTGCTGTCCCCAGTGTCCTTTGGAGCTGGGACATCCTTGTCCCCAATGTCCTTGTCCCCAACGTCCCTGAGAACCGAGACCTGTGTGTCCCCAATGTCATTGTCCCCACCATCCCCAAGGACCGAGACCTGCGTGTCCCCAACATCCTTGTCCCCAACATCCCCGAGGACCAAGACCTGCGTGTCCCCAACATCCTTGTCCCCAACAACCCCGAGGACCAAGGCCTGCGTGTCCCCAATGTCCTTGTCCCCAGCATCCCCGAGGACCAAGACCTGCGTGCCCCCAATATTCTTGTCCCCAGTGTCTCCTGGGGCTGGGACATTCCCATCCCTGATGTCACTTGGAGCTGGGACATCCTTGTCCCCAGCATCCCCTAGGGTGGTGACATCCCTGTCCCCAACATCCTTGTCCCCAGGAGGTGAGACATCCCTGTCCTCAATATCCCTGACCAGATGGGCTGGGACATCCCTGTCCCCAATGTCCCTCACAGCTGTGACATCCTTGTCTCCAGGAGGTGGGACATCCCTGTCCCCAATGTCCCTCAGGATGGTGACATCCTTGTCCCCAGGAGGTGGGACATCCCTGTCCCCAGTGTCCCTCACAGCTGTGACATCCCTGTCCCCAGTGTCCCTCAAGATGGTGACATCCTTGTCCCCAGGAGGTGGGACATCCCTGTCCCCAGTGTCCGTCAGGGTGGTGACAACCTCATGCCCAGGAGGTGGGACATCCCTGTCCCCCATGTCCCTCATAGCTGTGACATCCCTGTCCCCAACGTCCTTGTCCAGAAGGGCTGGACCATCCCGGTCTCCAACGTCCCCTGGGGTCACAACGTCCCTGTCCCCAGTGTCCCTTAGAGCTGTGACATCCTTGTCTCCAGGGCCTGTGACATCCCTGTCCCCAACATCCTTGGGGGTTGTGACATCCCTGTCCTCAATGTCCTTGTCACATATAACTGGGACACCCCCGTGCCCCATGTCCTTCGTGACCGGGACATCCCTGTCCCCGACGTCCTCGTCCCCGAAGCCTGGGACGTCCTCGTCCCCAAAGTCCCCGGTGTCCTCGTCCGCCGGGGCTGCCGTGACAGTGATGGTGATGCCGCTGGCCCAGGGGGTGACGGTGACAGTGTCCGTGGGGACACCAGTATCACTCTCCCCCTCGGGGATGCCTCCGGCCTGTCCCCATGCAGGTTGGGGGTCCGTGGTGACATCCCCGGGGGGGGCTGTCACCTCCCCAGGGAGGGGACGATGGGAGACGGCGCGTGAGCACCCCTCGGCCATGGGCAGGGACCTGGGGGGACAGAGGGGACGGGGACATCACTGGGGGTGGCACGGGGACACGGGGGATCCCCTGGGGGAGGGAGAAAGGCCACAGGGGGGACACGGAAGGGACATAGAGGACCCCAGGAGGGCTGGGGGACACACAGAAGGGACACAGGGGACCCCAGGAGGGATGAGGGGGGACATGGGGGGGATACGGGGGACCCCAGAAGGGATGGGGGGGGGGGGGGGGGCGCACAGAAAGGACACATGGGTCCCCAGGAGGGATGAGGGGACATGGAGGGGACATCTGAGGACACAGGGGACACCAAAAGGAATGGGGGGGGACACAGAGAGGGGACACGGAGGGAGGACGGGGAAGGGACAGGGGGACACACATAGGGGACCCCAGGAAGGACTTGGGGGGGGACAAGGGGACACACATGGGGGGGACGAGGGGTCTCCCAGGGGGTTTTGGGGTCCCCCGGGGCAGGGGGTGTGTGCGTGACAGGTACCTGAAGTGACAGCAGGTGACAGCCTTGGGGGTCCCGGTGTCGGCAGCAGGATCCTGGCACCACTTTTGGGGATCCCGGCGTCGTTCTGGTGGGGGGGGGGTCCTGCTTTCGGGGGGGGGGGGGGGGTCCCAGCACCGGTTACAACATCACGACGGCGGTGTCCCGGTGACAGTGATGACGTCACCGCCGCAGCTGGTCTACAGGGGGCCGGTTTTGGGGTGCCGGTGATGACTTTGGGGGTGTCGGTAGCTCGCGGATCCCGCCGGCGGCTGGGGACGGTCGCACCAGATCCACTGGCAAGAAGGGGCGGAGCCCGGATGCCTGGGTCCCCGTCCCCCCACCCCCGCCCCGGGACGCCTTGGGTCCCCCCCCCCGCCACCGTCCCCTCCCCCGGACGCCTGGGTCCCCTCCCCATCCCTGAGCTGAGACCGTGCAGCTCGTGACGCGTCCCTGAATAGAAATAACGAGGTGGGTAAGTCGTTAGGGATTTGGGGGGGGGGCAGGTTTATTAGGTTCTGGGGTCCCCCCCGCGGACGCCTGGGTCCTCAGGGGGGCCAGTGGATTCCAGGTCATCCAAGGCTTGGAGAAGGCGGGCGAGCTCAGAGCGGAGGATGGCGACCTGGGGAGGTGGGGGAAGCGTTAACGAGGGCAGCGCTAACGAAGAGGCGGCGGTGGGGGGTGGGGTGGGGGGGTGGGTGTGCCCCTCCCCCAGTGCTAACGAGGAGCAGCACTAATGAAACATACCCCCCCCCCCCCCCCCCCATTAATGAGATTAATAGGGCATCTCTCCTTGAGTTATTGTATGGAATGATACTAATTAGCTTAACGAAGGTGCGGTACCTGCTGTTGGTTGGGGGCGGGGGGCCCGGACGCCTGGGTCCCCCCGAGGGTCTCGAGGCGACGCTGGAGGCTACGGCTGCGGGCACGGAGCTGGGTGCAGGCGGCCGCTGGCTCCACCAGCCCCTGGGGAGGGGGGGGCAGGAGGGAAGGGGGGTCCCCCACTATCCCACAATACCTTGGGGGGCCCCCCGCTATCCCATAATACCCCAGGGTCGCCCTAAGTCCTCCCAATGCTCCCCCAATTCCTAGTGTCTCCCAGGGTTCTTCCTATCGGGTCCCTCCAGCATCCCATGATGCTCCTGGGGTCCATCTCCAAGTCCCCCAACATCCCACAATGCCCTGGGGTCCCCCCACCAAGTCCTCCAGCTTCCCATGATGCCTCGGGTCCCCCTCAAAGTCATCCAGCATCCCACAATGCCCCTGGGTCCCCCCTGGGTCCTCCAGCATCCCACAATGCCCTGGGGTCCTCCAGCTTCCCATGATGCATCGGGTCCTCCTCAAAGTCCTCCAGCATCCCACAATGCCCCTGGGTCCCCCAATGCCCTGGGGTCCCCCCCTGGGTCCTCCAGCATCCCACAATGCCCCTGGGTCCCCCAATGCCCTGGGGTCCCCCCTGGGTCCTCCAGCATCCCACAATGCCCCTGGGTCCCCCAATGCCCTGGGGTACTCCTGGGTCCTCCAGCATCCCACAATGCCCTGGGGTCCTCCAGCTTCCCATGATGCATCGGGTCCTCCTCGAAGTCCTCCAGCATTCCACAATGCCCTGGGGTCCCCCCTGGGTCCTCCAGCATCCCACAATGCCCCTCCAGCATCCCACAATGCCCCTGGGTCCCCCCTGGGTCCTCCAGCATCCCACAATGCCCTGGGGTCCTCCAGCTTCCCATGATGCATCGGGTCCTCCTTGAAGTCCTCCAACATCCCACAATGCCCTGGGGTCCCTCAGTGTCCCACAATGCTCTGGGGTCCCCCTCCAAGTCCGCCAGCATCCCCCAATGCCCTGGGGTCCTCCAGCTTCCCATGATGCATCGGGTCCCCCTCAAAGTCCTCCAGCATTCCACAATGCCCCTGGGTCCCCCAATGCCCGGGGGTCCCCCCTGGGTCCTCCAGCATCCCACAATGCCCTGGGGTCCCCCTCCAAGTCATCCAGCATCCCACAATGCCCCTGGGTCCCCACTCACCCGCAGGCAGAGGTAGACATGGGTGTCGGGGCCCACGGGGGCCCCCACCCAGGCGGGGCCCAGCTCTGGCTCCACCCCCGAGGGGAGGAGCCGCAGAGGCCCCGCCTGCGCCAGGGCCTGGAGGGCGGGGCCCAGCGCCGCCAGCGAATCCTGCGCCTCCACCAGACACTGCACCGCCACTGTGCAAAGCGTGCTGGGATAGCCCCGCCTCCAATATGGCCACCTACGCACCCTCTGGCCCCAACATGGCCCCCCCCGTGCGCCCAGGGAATGCTGGGATTGCCAGGCCTCCAGCCTTGGTCCCTCTGGTGGGCTGAGCAACATGGCCACCTCCAGTGGGAGCCACCATCTTGGGGCATGAGGCCCAGCCAGGTGCATGCTGGGACATGTAGTCCCCCCACAACCCCAGCAGCCATCTTGGGTGCCCCAGGGCATGCTGGGACTTGTAGTCCCCCCACAACCCCAGCAGCCATCTTGAGCCCCAGCACCCAGTGCTCCCCCCCAACCCCACCCAAGCAGCCATCTTAGGTGCCCCAAGGCATGCTGGGGCATGCAGTCCACCCCCCAGTAGCCATTTTGTGTCCCCCCACCACCACCACCTGCCACACTTACCTGGGGGCCGGGCAGCGCCAAGGCGGAAGGTGTCCCGCAGGGCTCGCGCCGCCCTCACCACCTCCTGCATGGCCGCCACCTCGACCTCCACCTCAGGGCAGCGCCAGTGAGCCTGGTGGGGGAGACACAAAGAGACGGGGGGGTGTCAGGGGGGTGCAATCCCCCTTGGACCCCCCCCAAAGGGTGTTGGCACCCACCAAGCGGGCGGCGTCGGGAAAGGGGGCGAGGCAGAGGGTGGGGGGCGCAGGGAGGGTGCGAGGCAGGCGCTGCCAGAGCTCCTCGCTGAGGAAGGGGGCGAAGGGGGCGAGGAGGCGAAGCCCCAGCTCGGCGCAGCTCAGCAGGGTCTGGCGAGTCTCGGCTCCGGATCCCGGATCCCGTAACGCCGGCTTGGCCGTCTCCTGCGGAGGGACAGACGGACGGGGTTAGGAAAGGGGACCCATCAAGGAGACAACACGGGTTGGGTCAGATGGACAGACAGACACGGTTGACCAAAGCAAAGGGGACTGCGGCAGCGTTTGAGGAGATACAGGGGGTGGGATGGATGGACAGATGGACATGGTCAACAGGGTGATGGTGGACAAAGGTTGACACCCAAGGGGACGCACCCAGAGGGACGGACAGATGGATGGGGTCAACCAAGATAAGGGTTCGGCTCAGCATTCAACAGGTGGGGTAGGACAGACGGACAGACATACTCAAGAGAAAACTAAGGCCAATACTCAAGGAGACCTGATGGATTGGGGTGGACAGACAGACAGACACCATCAACCACATCAAGATGGCTTGGGTTTAATGGTCAAGGAGGTACAACAGGTTGGGTGCGGCACATGAACGGACACGCTCAAGAGAAGACTAAGGTCAATGCTCAAAGACACCTGAGAGATTGGGGTGGACAGACAGACGGACACGATCAACCACAGGTTGGGTTCAATGTTCAGGGAGCTACAACAGGTGGGGTGGGACAGATGGACGGATACACTCAATGGGACACTACTGGGTTGAACAGCAACGGGACACGCGAGGGGCCGGGCAGGATGGACGGACGGACAGACAGACAGGACCACGCGGGACAGACGGACGGGGCCACCCACCAGGTAGACGTCACAGAAGCTCCGCAACCAGAAGTGGTGGACAGCAGCGATGGCGCCGTGGACCTCCAGGGCCTCCATCCGCCGCCCGCACTCACCCACCGCCTGCGCCAGCCGGCTCAGCACCCAGCGGTCCATTGGGTGCTGCGGCACCATCTGCCGAGGAAGAGGAGGAGGAAGATTGATGGATGGGGGGGGGTGTCCTGGGGTGGTGGACCCCCACCCTGACCTCCATCAACCCATCCTGGTACCTCCTCGGGGGCTTGGGGGACAAAATCGGGTCCCAAAGCGGCGAGGACGAACTTGACGGCGTTCCAGATCTTGTTGCAGAAGTGACGGTAGCTCAGGGCCGTGCCCACATCCAGGCGGATGTCGTCACCTACGGGGTGGTGGGGACACAGAGGTGGGTCCCCAGGGTGGGGACAAGGCCACCCCGGGTTCGGGACGGGGTCCCAGTGTTCCCTCGATCCCTTACCGTGGACGTTGTGGGAGCACAGAGCCATGCGGAGGGCATCGGTGCCGCATTCGGGGATGCCATGGGGGAACTGGCGCCTCTGGGGTGGGACAGGGATGGGTTAGTGGGGGACAGGGACAGGTTTGGGGGGGGGGGGGGGACGGGGCACAGGGACGGGGACAGGTCCTACCTGGCCCTCTGTGGCCACCGTGAGCTCGTGGGGGTCCAGGATCTTGCAGTGGAGCCTCTCCTGCAGGTCCTGCAAGACAGGAGACCCTACAATAAACAAAGGTGCTGTGGTGGCTGTGTTGTCATGGGTCTGTCACCATGGTGTCTCCGTGACCCTCTTTTGGGGTCTCTGGGGGCCAGGGGGTTTGTTTTTGTAGGGTCTCCGAGAAGGGTAGGGCAACGGGGGATGTTTTTGTAGGGTCTCCCAGAAGGGTAGGGCAATGGGGGGTGTTTCTGTAGGGTCTCCAGCATGGATTTGTTATTGTTGGGCCTTTGGGAAAAAAACAAATCCCTTATTGCAAGATTTTCAAGGTAAGAGTTCGTTATTGTAGGCTCTCCCGAAGGAAGGCCTGTTATTGTAGGGTCTCCAACAACCATGTTTATTGTTGTGAGGTTCCCAAAAGCAGATTTGTTATTGTAGGGTCTCCAAAGGGGGATTTGTTTTGGCCGGGTTTGTGTTGTGGTGCTCGTGTTTGTTATTGTAGGGTCTCCCGGGGGGTTGTTTTGGCTGGGTCTGTGTTTGGGGGGGGAGGGCGGTGGTGGGTTGGCTGTTATTGTAGGGTCTGCGGTACCTGGAGGGAGGCGCCGGCGATGACGTCGCGGGGGTCGATGACGTTGCCCAGGGATTTGCTCATCTTGCGCCCGTGGGTGTCGCGCACCAGCGAGTGCAGTAGGACCTGGGCGGCGGGACACGGGGGACAGGCAGCGCTGGGGGACACGGTGGGGGGATACAGGACCCCCGAGGGGGGACAGGGGACCCCTGGGAGCCTCAAAAATGAACAAAACGCCCCGGAGAGAGGGAATAGGGGACCGTTGGGGACATTGAGGAGCCCCAAAAAGGACCCTTGGGGACACAGGGGACACTGGGAAGCTCAAAAAGGGACACTTGGGGACAGAGCGGACACTGGGAAGCCCCAAAAGGGGAAGTGACCCCTGAGAAGGACCAGGACACCCAGAGAAAGGACAGAGGGGACCCTTGGGGACACTGGGGAGCCCCAAAAGGGACCCTTGGGGACAGATGGGACACTGAGAAGCCTCAAAAAGGGACAGGGACCCCTGAGAAGGACCATGACACCCAGAGGAAAGGGCGGAGGGGACCCTTGGGGACACTGGGGAGCCCCAAAAGGGACCCTTGGGGACAGATGGGACACTGAGAAGCCTCAAAAAGGGACAGGGACCCCTGAGAAGGACCATGACACCCAGAGGAAAGGGCGGAGGGGACCCTTGGGGACACAGAGGAGCCCCAAAAGGGACCCTTGGGGACAGATGGGACACTGAGAAGCCTCAAAAAGGGACAGGGACCCCTGAGAAGGACCATGACACCCAGAGGAAAGGGCAGAGGGGACCCTTGGGGACACTGGGGAGCCCCAAAAGGGACCCTTGGGGACAGATGGGACACTGAGAAGCCTCAAAAAGGGACAGGGACCCCTGAGAAGGACCATGACACCCAGAGGAAAGGGCGGAGGGGACCCTTGGGGACACAGAGGAGCCCCAAAAGGGACCCTTGGGGACAGATGGGACACTGAGAAGCCTCAAAAAGGGACAGGGACCCCTGAGAAGGACCATGACACCCAGAGGAAAGGGCGGAGGGGACCCTTGGGGACACAGAGGAGCCCCAAAAGGGACCCTTGGGGACAGATGGGACACTGAGAAGCCTCAAAAAGGGACAGGGACCCCTGAGAAGGACCATGACACCCAGAGGAAAGGGCGGAGGGGACCCTTGGGGACACTGGGGAGCCCCAAAAGGGACCCTTGGGGACAGATGGGACACTGAGAAGCCTCAAAAAGGGACAGGGACCCCTGAGAAGGACCATGACACCCAGAGGAAAGGGCGGAGGGGACCCTTGGGGACACAGAGGAGCCCCAAAAGGGACCCTTGGGGACAGATGGGACACTGAGAAGCCTCAAAAAGGGACAGGGACCCCTGAGAAGGACCATGACACCCAGAGGAAAGGGCGGAGGGGACCCTTGGGGACACAGAGGAGCCCCAAAAGGGACCCTTGGGGACAGATGGGACACTGAGAAGCCTCAAAAAGGGACAGGGACCCCTGAGAAGGACCATGACACCCAGAGGAAAGGGCGGAGGGGACCCTTGGGGACACAGAGGAGCCCCAAAAGGGACCCTTGGGGACAGATGGGACACTGAGAAGCCTCAAAAAGGGACAGGGACCCCTGAGAAGGACCATGACACCCAGAGGAAAGGGCGGAGGGGACCCTTGGGGACACTGGGGAGCCCCAAAAGGGACCCTTGGGGACAGATGGGACACTGAGAAGCCTCAAAAAGGGACAGGGACCCCTGAGAAGGACCATGACACCCAGAGGAAAGGGCGGAGGGGACCCTTGGGGACACAGAGGAGCCCCAAAAGGGATCCCTGGCGACACAGGGGACACCGGGGAGCCCCAAAAGGGGACAGTGACCCCTGAGAAGGAACAGGACGCTCAGAGAAAAGGGTGGAAAGGGTGGAGGGGACCCCTGGGGACACTGGGGAGCCCCAAAAGAGACCCTTGGGGACACAGGGGACACCGGGGAGCCACAAAAGGGACACTTGAGGACACAGGGGACACCGGGGAGCCCCAAAAGGGACCCAGGGGAGCCCTGAAAAGGAACAGGACACCCAGAGAAAAGGGTGGAGGGGACCCTTGGGGACACTGGGGAGCCCCAAAAGGGACGCTTGGGGACACCGGGGACACCAGGGAGCCCCAAAAGGGGACAGGGACCCCTGAGAAGGACCATGACACCCAGAGAAAGGGAAGAAAGGACCCTTGGAGACACTGGGGACCCTCGGGGACATGTACGGGGACACTGAGGAGCTCTGAGAGGCAACAAGCATAGAAACCCCAAGAACGACCAAGACACATAGAGGGGGAACAGATTAAGGGATGTTGGGGGCACAGGGGGCTCCTGGGGACCCCAAGGGGACACGGGGGGACTCTTGGGGACATCGGGGGGGACACTGGTGGTACCTGAGAGAAGGGCAGGCGCCCGGTGAGCTGCTGGCCCAGCATGACCATGCGCGCCACCCAGAAGAAAAGGAGGTCGCTGCCCGTCTCCAGCACGCTCGTGGGGTAGAAACGCTGCAAGTCGGGGGTCTGGGGACAAAGCGGGGGACGTTGGGGTGGGGACGTGTCCCCTGCGTCCCCTCCCCGTGTCCCCCATGTCCCCCCGTGTCCCCCCCAAAACTCACCTTTTCGGGCCAGCCCAGTGCGGCGAAGGGGAAGAGCGCGGAGGAGAACCAGGTGTCCAGGACGTCGGGGTCTGCAAGGGTGGGGGGGGTCGGGGGGACCCCAAAAGGCTTCAGAGCCTGGGGGGGGAGGGATTGGGGTGACCCCAAAAGGCTTCAGGGCCTGGGGGGGGGGGAGGGATCGGGGGGGACCCCAAAAGGCTTCAGGGCCTTTAGAGGGGGTTCGAGGGGGGACCCCGAAAGGCTTCAGAGCCGGGGGGGGGAATCGGGGGGGACTTGGGGGTGACAGAGGGGTGCTGGAGCTGGGTGGGAGGTGGCAGGGGGTGCCTGGGTGGGCAGGTGGGGGATTTTGGGGGTGCTGGAGGCGGGCAGGGGGCTTACAGAGAGTGTCTGGGGACTGTTGGGGAGGTGTGGGGGAGAAGTTTGGGGTGCTGAGAGTGGGATTGGGGTGCTGAAGGATGATTTTAGGGTGTCAGAGAAGACTAGAGAGTGCTGGGGGCGGATTTTGGGGTGCCAGAACATGGATGGGGGGGTCCCAAGAGGGTTTTGGGGTGCAGGAGAAAGATTTGAGAAGACAAAGGGACTTTTAAGGTACCAGAAATGATTTTGGGGAGACAAAGGCTTAGTTTTCGGGTGCGCAGGGATATATGGGGATGCTGGGGCGGATTTTGGGGTGCCCCCCACCCCTCCTCTCCTCACCTTGCTGGAGCTGGAGATCGTCAGGGGGGCAGCGGAGGGTGCGGGCAGCGGCAGCGCGTGCTTCGGCCTCGCTGCGCCCCACTACCCAGAGCCCGTCGGGGTGCTCGGGGAGGGACCCCGCCGAGGGAACCCCCACTTGATACGCCGGCACCCGGTGTCCCCACCACAGCTGCCGCGAGAGGCACCAGTCCCTGGGTGGGTGGAAGGTGATACGTGGGGGTGATATGTGGGGGGCCCAGACGCCTGGGTCCCCCCCACCCTGGATGCCTGGGTCCCCCTGGACACTTGGGGGTCCCGCCCCGGATGCCAGGGGCCCTCCTGGACACCTGGGTCCCCTGGACACCTGGATGTCCCCCCCCTGATGCCAGGGGCCCCCCACCCTGGATGCCTGGGGCCCCCCACCCTGGATGCCTGGGGCCCCCCACCCTGGACGCCTGGGGCCCCCCACCCTGGACGCCTGGGGCCCCTCTCCCCCGGACGCCTGGGTCCCTGTGGACACCTGCACGTCCCACCCAGACACCTAGGACCCCTCCCCGGATGCCTGGGTCCCCCCTGGACACCCTCCCCGGACGCCTGGGTGTCCCCCTCGGACGCCTGGGACCCCCCTAGACACCCTCCCCGGATGCCTGGGTGTCCCCCTCGGACACCTGGGACCCCCCTGGACACCCTCCCCGGACGCCGGGTCCCCCCACCCTCACCCAACATTGTCCATCCACGTCTTCCAGTTCTTTTCGTGAAATTTGGGGATGAGTTTGAGACGCCCCGATGTCACTGCCTGGAGGGAGAGAGGAGGGTCACAGCGTCCAGGTGTGTCCCCTCCCCTCTGCCGTGTCCCCCCCCCCCATGTCCCTGTCACCTCTTGGGCACGTTGTGCCATCTCCCGGCACCGCAGGAACCACTGGCTCTTCAGCAGGTACTCGATGACATCCCCCGAGCGGCTGCGGGGACGTCGATGTCACCTCAGTCCCTGGGGATGTGTCCCCTGGGTGCAGAGTTGTGGGGGAAACACATGTCCCAGGAGGGTGACATGGAGGGGACAGGGTGGGGACAGTGGTACCTGCACATGGGCAGTGTCATGGCGTGGTCCTGGGTGCCGCGGTACAGTCCTCGCTCGGCCAGCGCAGCCACCACCTTCTCCCGCGCCACGAAGCGATGGACGCCCTGGGGACAGGGGACACAGCTGGGGACATGGGGACAGCTGGGACACAGCTGGGGACATGGGGACAGACGGGACAATGGGATGTGGCAGGAGACACAGCTGGGGACACGGAGAGAGGGCTGGGGACACAGGGATGGAGGGGACACTGGGAAGTGACAGGGGACACAGGTGGGGACATGGGGACAGATGGGACACAGCTAGCAACAGGGGGACAGCTGGGACACAGCTAGGGACATGGGGACAGACGGGACAATGGGATGTGGCAGGAGACACAGCTGGGGACACGGAGAGAGGGCTGGGGACACAGGGATGGAGGGGACACTGGGAAGTGACAGGGGACACAGGTGGGGACATGGGGACAGATGGGACACAGCTAGCAACAGGGGGACAGATGGGACACTGGGAAGTGACAAGGGACATAGCTGGGGACACGGGGAGGTGATGGGGACACGGCTGGGGACATAGGGATAGAAGGGACACAGAGGACAGGGGTGGGGACACAGGTGGGGACACTGGGAAGTGACAGGGGACACAGGTGGGGACATGGGGACAGACGGGACACTGGGAAGCGACTAGGGACACAGGGATAGACAAGACACAGCTGGGGACAGAGGGGACACTGGGAAGAGACGGGGACACAGCTGGGGCCACAGGGACACACGGGACACTGGGAAGTGACAAGGGACACAGCTGGGGACATGGGGACAGAGGGAACACTGGAAAGTGACAGGGGACACAGCTGGGGACATGGGGACAGAGGGAACACTGGGAGGGGACAGAGGAGACACAGCTGGGACACTGGGAAGTGACACGGGGTTGGTGGGGACACATGGAACCAATCGGGGACAGGGGACCCAGCTCGGGATGTAACTTGGGGACTTGGGCTGGGACACAGGGACATGATTTGCGGACACGAGGGACGCCGGGAAGGGCAGTACCTGGAGCCACCCCCCGCCCGGGGGACACATGGTGCCATCGTCCCCAATGACAGAGAGCAGGGGCAGCCCGTGGGCCCGGGCCAGCGCCAGGTCAGGGGGGCTGTGTCCCGGTGTCACCTTCACCGCCCCTGCGGGGACCGGGGACGCGTTGTCACCCTTTGTCACCCCCACGGCCACCCTCGCCCCCTCCCACTGTCACCCAGTGCCACCCTCTGCTGTCCCCATGGCCACCCCCTGTCACCCCCACGGCCACCCTCGCCCCCTCCCGCTGTCACCCGGTGCCACCCTCTGCTGTCCCCATGGCCACCCCCTGTCACCCCCATGGCCACCCTCGCCCCCTCCCGCTGTCACCCAGTGCCACCACTGTCACCCCCTGCCACCACCAGCAAGGTGTCATTGCCCCTCTCCCCCCCCCAAAAACAGTCACGTCCCCAAACTGGGACACCTATGCACAGACCAGTCTCTGTCCATACTGGTCCCAGTTCCTCACCCTACACTTGTCCCAGTCCCCTTACTGGTCCCAGTGCCCCCCCTTCCCTGTATGGGTCCCATACTGGTCCCAGTACCAGTGCCACGGGCGGGCTCCACGGTGGGATCCGTGACAACAGGCAGGAGCTGACCCGTGAAGGGGTGACGGAGGCAGCGGCCATGGAGGTGCTGGGGGAAGGGTGTGGTCACTGCAAGTCCCGCCCCTCCCTACCCAGGCCCCACCCACTGCACTGTCCCTTTAAGAGTACTTGGGTCCCACGCAGAACTCATCCTATTAGGAGTACAGCTATTTTATGACATCATACTCTGCTGACCAATCCCTGGCAGGCTCCAGGGAAAAAAGCTCCACCTCTGTTCTCTAAGCCCCGCCCCATCCATTGGCTCCACCCTCAAAGCATTTAAAGCCAGCAAAGCCCCGCCCCTTCTCGCACCAAGCCCCGCCCCTTCTCCTTATATGGATACACCCTATGAAAAGGGGAGGGGCTAGAGGATAACCTCCCACCCTCCCAGCCAATGCCTGCAGGGCAGGTCTGCCCCTGCTGCCTGCAGGGAACCCCACCCCTTCCCCAAAGCCCCGCCCCTTCCCATAAGCCACACCCCTTGCCCGCAAAACCCCGCCCCCCGGCGAGGCCCCGCCCCTTACAGCATAGCGGGGGTCAGAGGGGTGCACGGCCACGGCCACGTCCCCCAGCATCGTCTCGGGGCGCGTCGTGGCCACCGGCAGCTCCAGGCCTGGGGGGGGGGACACACGTCAGGACACGGGGGGGGACATTGGCGGGTGACACTCGGGGACACGGGGACACTCAGGGACACGGGGGGACACGGCAGGTGACACTCAGGGACACGGGGACACTCAGGGACACGAGGGGGTGATGCTCAAGGATACGTCGGGGACACGGGGGGACACTCGGGGACACGGGGGGACATTGGGGGTGACTAACACGGGGACACTCAGGGACACAGGGAGGGACGTGGGGGGGTGACACTTGGGGACATGGGGACATGCCAGGGACATGGGGAGGTGATGCTCAAGGACATGGGGGGGGACACTCAGGGACACGGGGGGACACGGCGGGTGACACTCGGGGACACGGGAACACTCAGGGACACAGGGGGGGTGATGCTCAAGGATACGTCGGGGACACGGGGGGACACTCGGGGACACGGGGGGACACTCAGGGACACAGGGAGGGACGTGGGGGGGTGACACTTGGGGACATGGGGACATGCCAGGGACATGGGGAGGTGATGCTCAAGGACATGGGGGGGGGACACTCAGGGACACGGGGGGACACGGCGGGTGACACTCGGGGACACAGGGGGGGTGATGCTCAAGGATACGTCGGGGACACGGGGGGACATTGGGGGGTGACTAACACGGGGACACTCAGGGACACAGGGAGGGACGTGGGGGGGTGACACTTGGGGACATGGGGACATGCCAGGGACATGGGGAGGTGATGCTCAAGGACATGGGGGGGACACTCAGGGACACAGGGGGACACGGCGGGTGACACTCAGGGACATGGGGGGGGTGATGCTCAAGGATACGTTGGGGACACGGGGGGACACGGGGGGACATTGGGGGGTGACTAACACGGGGACACTCAGGGACACAGGGAGGGACGTGGGGGGGTGACACTTGGGGACATGGGGACATGCCAGGGACATGGGGAGGTGATGCTCAAGGACATGGTGGGGGACACTCAGGGACACGAGGGGACACGGCGGGGTGATGCTCAAGGACACGTCGGGGACGCAGGGCGGGACATTGGGGGGCGACGCTCGGGGACACATCAGGGACATGGGGGACACATGGGAGGTGACACTCAGGGACACGTCAGGGACACGGGGGGGGTGACACACATCAGAGCATGTTGAGGGACCTGGGAGCCCCCCGGGGACACGCAGGGCCACAGGCAGAGGGGGGACACGAGGGGACAAAGGGACACCAGAGGCCACGCAGGGCTCCCAGGAGCCACTCACCGTCCCCGCCCTCCACGGGGTAAGCGAAGGTGACGAGGACACCGAAGGTGACGGGTTGGGGACAACCGGGGACACGCAGCGCCGTGGGGCCCGTCAGGGCGCGGGGCTCCACCTGCCGGGACAGGGAGGGGGGTTGGGGACAGTTTGGGGACAATTTGGGGACAAGTCTGGGGACAGGCGCTCACCTCCACGTCAGCCAGGGCGGAACGCAGGGCGCAGGACCAGGTGACGAGACGTCGGTCGCGGTGAATCAACCCGGCCTCGTGCAACCGCGCGAAAGCTTCCGCCACCGCCCGCGAGAAACCCTGAGGGGATGCAGTTGGGGACAGTTGGGGACATTTGGGGACATTTGGGGACATCTGAAGGGACAAGCCAGGCTTACGGGGTCCATGGTGAAGGCGCAGCGACTCCAGTCCAGCGACGCTCCCAGCGCCCGCAGCTGCTGCAGGATCTCGTCACCGTGCCTGTTGCGGGTGTTTTGGGGGGGGGGGGGAGTGACACGTTTTTGGGGTGTCACCCTGTCCCATTTTGTCACCCCTCCCTGTCCCCGTGTCCCCGTTGTCACCCTCACCGTTGTTTCCAGGTCCAAACTTCCTCCAGGAACTCGGAGCGGGTCAGATCCTGACGCCGTAAACCTCGTCGCTGCCACAGCCAGCGCTCCACCACCGCCTTGGGGACACGGGGGGGTGGATGGTGGGGACACGGGACGTTGGGGACATGGGGGGGGGGACGTTGGGGACACTCCCCACCCCCCCCCACCCCGGGTCTCACCTGGGTGGCGATGCCAGCGTGGTCGGTGCCCGGCACCCAAAGCACGGTCCAGCCCTGCATCCGTCGCCTGCCACGGCGCTGTTAGCACCCGTGTCGGGTGGGGGGCTGCGAGTGACACCCCCCTCCCCAGCACCCATGGGTGACACGCCCACACACACCCCCCCCCCCCCCGCACACATGGGTGGCCCCCCCCCCCCCCAACCCCCAAGGCACCCATGGGTGCCTCCACCCCCCCTCAAGGACCCCTCAGGGCTCTCCAGCCCCCCCAAATCTGCCCTCTGGGACCCAAATAACCCCCCTAACACCCCCGGGGGACCCCATGTGTCCCCCCCAGCCCCAAATACACCCTCAAGACCCCCCCAAATACCCCCCGGGGACCCCATGTGCCCCCCCCAGCCCCAAATACCACCCCCCAACACCCCAGACACCCCCAAGGGCTCCAATCGGGCCCCCCCAGACCCAAAGACCCCCTCCAAGACCCCCCCCAAATACCCCATAGGGGACCCCATCTGCCCCCCCAGCCCCAAAATAACCCCCCTACACCCCCCAAAATACATCCAAGTGTCCCAATTTGCCCCCCCCAGCCCCAAATACCCCCGAGGGACCCCAATTTGCCCCCCCCCACCCCACTAACCAGCGCACAAGGGCATCCTGGAGGGCGACAGTGAGTGCGTGGCCCAGGTGGAGGGAACCGGTGACGTTGGGGGGGGGCAGCACCACGCTGAGCACTTGGCCCCCCCCCGACACCTGCGGAACACACACACACACACACAGAGACATAGGCTGAGACCGGGCACAACTCGGCACAGGAGTGAGCCAAGCCCAGGCACCACTCCAGCACAGAAGTGGGCTGAGAACGGGCACAGCTCAGCGCAGGAATGTTGCATCAACTCGTCCTTGGGTGTATCAGCCCCCCCCCCTCCCCGGGTGTTTTCTGCCCCCCATGGGTGTATTTGACCCCCCCCACGGGTGTTTTCAGCCCCACTCACCGAGGCCGGGGGGGTGAAGAGACCCTGCCGCTCCCACCAGCTGTACCAGGCCGCTTCCACATAACGGGGGCTGTAGGCGGGGGGCAGCGGCACCCCCGTGGCTGCACCCCAAAAGTGTCACCATGTGTCACCGTCACACGCACACACACACACCCCCCCCGTCACCCACAGCCCCCCCACAGCACCCCGGGTCACCCCACAGCACCCCCCCCCACGTCACCCCTCGTACCCTTCTTGCCGTCGGGCTCCAGGGGGTGCTGATACTCCACAATGGTTTTTGGGGTCCAGCCCTTGGGGGGGGCTGTTGGTGCCTGTGGGGAAGCACTAAACCAGTATAAACCAGTATAAACTAGTATAAACCCATATCCTCCCCCCCAAAAACCCTCCAGCCCTCTCCAGGTACTCCCAGTGCCCCCCAGCTCCACCTCCTCTCCCAGTTGCCCCAGTATCCCACACCACAGTATACCCCAACCCCTCTCAGTCCTCCCAGCCCCTCCCAGTTGCCCCCAGTGCCCCAAACCCCCTCTCCCAGTACCCCTCAGTTGCCCCCAGTGTCCCCAGCCCATCTCTCAGTTCCCCCAGCCCCTCCCAGTGTCCCCCCAGACCCTTTCCCAGCTTCCCCAGTCCCTCTCCCAGCTCTCCCAGTCCCCCCAGACCCTCCCAGTTGCCCCCAGTATCCCCCAGCCCCTCTCCCAGTTGCCCCCCAGTGCCTCCAGTTCCTCTCCCAGTTCCTCCTGCCTCTCTCCCACCGTCCCCCCAGCCCCTCTCCCAGCTCCCCCAGTCGCACCCACCCCTCTCCCAGTTGCCCCCCAGCCCCTCTCAGTCCCTCCCAGTCCCCCCTGCCCCTCTCCCAGTATCCCCCCCAGCCCCTCGCAGTTGCCCCCCAGCCCCTCTCCCAGCTCCCCCAGTCGCACCCAGCCCCTCTCCCAGTTGCCCCCCAGTGCCCCCAGTCCCTCTCCCAGTTGCCCCCCAGCCCCTCTCCCAGTATCCCCCAGTCGCACCCAGCCCTTCTCCCAGTTGCCCCCCAGTGCCCCCAGTCCCTCTCAGTCGCCCCAGACCCTCTCCCAGTCCCTCCAGCCCCTCTCCCAGTGTCCCCCAGTCACCCCCAGCCCCTCTCCCAGTTGCCCCCCAGTGCCCCCAGTCCCTCTCAGTCTCCTCAGACCCTCTCCCAGTCCCCCCGAGTCACCCCCAGCCCCTCTCCCAGTGTCCCCCAGCCCCTCTCCCAGTGTCCCCCAGTCACCCCCAGCCCCTCTCCCAGTTGCCCCCCAGTGCCCCCCCCCCCCAGTCCCCCCAACCCCTCCCAGTCGCCCCAATGCCCCCGTACCCGCGGCCCGGCCCCCCCCAGCGCCGCTCTCTCCCGCCTCTCCCGTTGCCGCCTCTCCTTGTGCTCCCGGGCGCGGAGCCGGGCCTGCTCGGGGGGGTCCCGCGGCGGGGGTCCCACAGCGGGGGGGGACCCGGGCGGGACCCCGCTGCACCGGGCCCGCCTCCCCACGGGAGACCCCAGGGTGCGGGGGGCGGCCGTCAGGCCACGGACCAGCGCGGGGGTCGCCATTTCGGGGGGGGGGGGGGCGGCGCTACGGGCAACGAGCCCCAGGCGATCGATAGCCCCCCCCGGGGACCCAGGCGTCCGGGACCCCGGTCACGTGACTTTCCCCCGTCACGTGACTTTCCCCCGTCACGTGACTGTCCTCAGCGGGCCGGGGGCGTGGCCTGATGGGGGCGTGGCTTTGGAGGGGAGGGGCGTGGCAGCGGTCCGCCCCCACGTGGCGCGGCGCGGAGCAGGGCGGGAAAAAGAAGGGGCGGGGCTACGGCTGTGATTGACGGCGCGGGAGGGGGGGGGGCGCCCTCGCCGGTGGGTGACACGGGTGACAGGGTGGCACGGGTGGCGGCGGGGGGGTGCCGATGGAGGCCGTACCCCCCCCACGGCTGCAGCGGGGGCAGCTGCAGTGCAAGAACCTGCACGAGTTCCTGCGGGGGTTGAGCCCCTCCGTGCTCGATCGCCTCTACGGGCACCCCGCAACCTGCCTGGCTGTGTTCCGGTAAGCCCCCCCGACCCCGGGGCACCCTGACCCCCCCCAGCCACCCCCACACCCCCTGGGGCACCCTGACACCCCCCCCGGCCACCTTGACTCCCCCCCCGGGGCACCCTGACCCACCCCCGGCCACACCCACATCCCCGGGACACCTGACCCCCCCCCCCCGGGGCACCCTGACTCCCCCCCGGGGCACCCTGACCCACCCCCGGCCACCCCCCACACCCCCTGGGGCAGCCTGACCCCCCCCGGCCACCCTGACACCCCCAGCCACACCCACACCCCCTGGGGCACCCTGACCCCCCCCCCGGCCACCCTGAATCCCCCCCCCGGCCACCCTGACCCCCCCTAGCCACCCCCACACCCCTGGGGCACCCTGACCCCCCCCCCCCCGACATCCCAACCCCCCCCGGCCACCTTGACTACCCCCCGGGGCACCCTGACCCCCCCCCGGCCACACCCACATCCCCGGGACACCCTGACACCCCCCCCCGGGGCACCCTGACTCCCCCCCGGGGCACCCTGACCCACCCCCGGCCACCCCCACACCCCCTGGGGCAGCCTGACCCCCCCCGCCCACCCTGACACCCCCAGCCACACCCACACCCCCTGGGGCACCCTGACCCCCCCCCCGGCCACCCTGAATCCCCCCCCCCCGGCCACCCTGACCCCCCCTAGCCACCCCCACACCCCTGGGGCACCCTGACCCCCCCACCCCCGACATCCCAACCCCCCCCCCGGCCACCTTGACTGCCCCCCGGGGCACCCTGACCCCCCCCGGCCACACCCACATCCCCTGGGACACCCTGACCCACCCCCCCCGGGGCACCCTGACTCCCCCCCGGGGCACCCTGACTCCCACCTGGCCACCCCGACACCCCCTGGGGCACCCTGACCCCCCCCTCTGGTCACCCTGACACCCCCAGCCACACCCACACCACCTGGGGCACCCTGACCCCCCCCCCGGCCACCCTGAATCCCCCCCCCCGGCCACCCTGACCCCCCTAGCCACCCCCACACCCCTGGGGCACCCTGACCCCCCCCCCCCCGACATCCCAACCCCCCCCGGCCACCTTGACTACCCCCCGGGGCACCCTGACCCCCCCCCGGCCACACCCACATCCCCGGGACACCCTGATCCCCCCCCCCGGGGCACCCTGACTCCCCCCCGGGGCACCCTGACCCACCCCCGGCCACCCCCACACCCCCTGGGGCAGCCTGACCCCCCCCGCCCACCCTGACACCCCCAGCCACACCCACACCCCCTGGGGCACCCTGACCCCCCCCCCGGCCACCCTGAATCCCCCCCCCCCGGCCACCCTGACCCCCCCTAGCCACCCCCACACCCCTGGGGCACCCTGACCCCCCCACCCCCGACATCCCAACCCCCCCCCGGCCACCTTGACTGCCCCCCGGGGCACCCTGACCCCCCCCGGCCACACCCACATCCCCTGGGACACCCTGACCCACCCCCCCCGGGGCACCCTGACTCCCCCCCGGGGCACCCTGACTCCCCCCTGGCCACCCCGACACCCCCTGGGGCACCCTGACCCCCCCTCTGGCCACCCTGACACCCCCAGCCACACCCACACCACCTGGGGCACCCTGACCCCCCCCCCGGCCACCCTGACCCCCCCCTAGCCACCCCCACACCCCTGGGGCACCCTGACCCCCCCCCCCCGACATCCCAACCCCCCCCGGCCACCTTGACTACCCCCCGGGGCACCCTGACCCCCCCCCCCCCGGCCACACCCACATCCCCTGGGACACCCTGACACCCCCCCCCCCGGGCACCCTGACTCCCCCCCGGGGCACCCTGACTCCCCCCTGGCCACCCCGACACCCCCTGGGGCACCCTGACCCCCCCTCTGGCCACCCTGACACCCCCAGCCACACCCACACCACCTGGGGCACCCTGACCCCCCCCTGGCCACCCTGACCCCCCCCTAGCCACCCCCACACCCCTGGGGCACCCTGACCCCCCCTCTGGCCACCCTGACACCCCCAGCCACACCCACACCACCTGGGGCACCCTGACACCCCCCCCCGGCCACCCTGACCACCCCTAGCCACCCCCACACCCCTGGGGCACCCTGACACCCCCCCCCCCAGCTGCTCTGACCCCCCCCAGCCACCGCGACCCCCCCCTGGGGCACCCTGACCCCCCCAGCTACTCCAACCCCCACCCCCGGGGCACCCATGTTTTTTGGGGTGGGTGAGGGGGGCACCCACGGGTGACTGGGGGGGAGTGTTTTTTCGGGTGGGGGCACCTACGGGTGACCGGCGGGGTGGTTTTTTTGGGGTGGGGACATCAATGGGTGACCGGGGGGGGTGTTTTTTGGGGTGGGGGCACCCATGGGTGACGGGGGGGGTTCTTTTTGGGGTGCCCCCCAGGGAGCTGCCGGGGCTGGCGCAGGCCGGGGTGATGCGGATGCTGTTCCTGGAGCAGCCCCTGCCCCAGGCTGCCGTCGCCCTCTGGGTGAAGAAGGAGTACAGCAAGTGGGTGCTGGGAGGGGTCCCTGTGGGTGCTGGGGGGTCCCTGTGGGTGCTGGGGGGTCCCTGAGTGGGACTTGGAAGCTCTGGTGGGCTCCCTGAGGGTGCTGTGGGAGGCTCTGGGGGGTCCCTGTGGGTGCTGGGGCGGAGCCCTGTGGGTGCTGGGGGGTCCCTGGGGGGACCTGGAGGTGCTGGGGGGCTCCCTGAGGGTGTTGGGGATCTCCCTGAGGGTGCTGTGGGAGGCTCTGGGGGGTCCCTGTGGGTGCTGGGTGGGTCCCTGAGGGTGCAGGGGGGTCCTGTGGGTGCTGGGGGGGATCCCTGAGGGTGCTGCGGGGTCCCTGGGGGGACCTGGAGGTGCTGGGGGGGTCCCTGAGGGTGCTGGGGGGTCCCTGTGGGTGCTGGGGGGTCCCTGGGGGGACCTGGAGGTGCTGGGGGGGTCCCTGAGGGTGCTGGGGAGCTCCCTGGGGGGGGGGCCCTGAGGGTGCTGGGGTGGTCCCTAAGGGTACTGGGGGAGGCTCTGGGGGGACCCTATGGGTGCTGGGGGTGTCTCTGGGGGGGAACTGTAGGTGCTCGGAGATCCCTAAGTGTGCTGGGGGGGGCCCTGGGGGGGTCTCCAGTGATCCCAGTGACTGTGGGAGGGTCCCTCTTGCAGTTTGGGGGGCACTGTGGGGACCCCATGGGGGGCAGGGTCATCCCGGGGGTCCCGGTGGGTGGGCGGGGGGGTCAGAGGCTGAGTGGGAGCCCCCCCCGGTGGGTGCAGGGAGCAGGCGGAGAGCCAGGAGGTGCTGCTGGCGCTGCGGCTGTGGCACCCCCACACCCTGCCGGGGGGGCTGCCGGGGGTGGCCCTGCACCCCAACTTCCGCCAGAACCTGCGGGTCGCCCTGCTGGGGGGGTGAGTGAGGGGGGGGCGCAGGGGAGGGGACACGGGGTGACAGGGGGGTAGGAGGGGGTAATTTGGGGTGATGGGATAGGAGGGGGTAACTTGGGGTGACAGTGGGGTAGGAGGGGGCATTTTGGGGTGACAGTGGGGTAGGAGGGGGCAATTCGGGGTGACAGGGGTAGGAGGGGGTATTTTGGGGTGACAGTGGGGTAGGAGGGGGTAATTTGGTGTGATGGGGGTAGGAACGGGTATTTTGGGGTGATAGGGAATAGGAGGGGTAATTCGGGGTGACGGGGTAGGAGGAGGTAACTTGGTGTGATGGGGGTAAGGGGGTATTTTGGGGTGACATGAAGGTAGGAGGGGGTAACTTGGGGTGACGGGGTATAGGAGGAGGTAATTTGGGGTGATGGGTAGGAGGGGGTTTTTTGGGGTGACATGGGGGTAGAAAGGGGTAATTTGGGGTGACAGAGGGTAGGAGGAGGCAATTTGGGGTGATGAGGTGGGGGTCTATTTTGGGATGACAGGATAGGAGGGGTTAATTTGGGGTGACATGTGGGTAGGAGGGGGTATTTTGGGGTGATGGGAATAGGAGGGGGTATTTTGGGGTGACTGGGTAGGAGGGAGTAACTTGGGGTGTCGGGGATGGATAGAAGGGGGTATTTTGGGGTGACATGAAGGTAAGAGGGGGTGACGGGAATAGGAGAGGGTATTTTGGGGTGACATGGGTGCAGAAGAAGGTATTTTGGGGTGACAACGGGGTAAGAGAGGGTAATTTGGGGTGACAGGGGTTAGGAGGGGGTAACTTGGGGTGGTGGGGGTAGGAGGGGGTAATTTGGGGTGACGGAGTCATGGGGGGTGTAAGAGCGGGTGTGTTGGGTAACAGGGGTGCAGTGGGGGGTAATTTGGGGTGCCATGGTGTAATGGGGGGTACCGGAGTCACGGGGGGTGGGGTAACTTGGGGTGACGTGGGGCAATGAGAGGAAGCCGGGGTAACGAGGGGGCGAAGGGGGGGGTACCAGGGCAGGTACTGAGGTTTGGGGGGTACGGGGGGGGTATTGGGGGGCTCCTGCACGCCCACGGCGGGGTTTTGGGGGGCTGATTTAAAGGGCCGGCGCGCAGGGGTAAGGCTTGGTCGGACGACACGAGCCAGCTGGGGCCGGACAAGCACGCCCGCGACGTGCCGGCGCTGGATAAATACGCCGAGGAACGCTGGGAGGTGAGCCTCAGGGGGGGGTTTGGGGGGGTCTCGGGGGGACCCCCATATCCAGGGGGGTCTCCAGAACCCAGATATCCGGCTGCCCCCCGCTTTTAGGTGATTCTACACTTTATGGTGGGGTCTCCCAGCGCGGCCGTGAGTCAGGATCTGGCCCAGCTGCTCATTCAGGCTGGGCTCATGAAGAGGTGAGGGGGGGGGAGCTGGGGGATGGGGGGGTGGTGGAAGGATTTGGGGGGGCATAGGGGAATTTTGGGGAGCCTAGAGGGAAATTTAGGGGACCAGAGAAGACCCAGGAATGGATCTGGGGGGGGGGGTGGAGAGCAAGGAAGGGTCTTAGGGGGGGTCTCAGGAAGGTTGAGAGCCTGGGGAAGGGGTGTGGGGGGATTTGGGGGGGGCTGGAGGGATTTGGGGGGACATGGGGGGATTTGGGGGGGCCCAAGGGGGAAATTCAGGGAGCAGGGGAGACCCAGGAATGGATTGAGGGGGAGCAAGGGAGCATTTTGGGGGGGTCTCAGGAGAGTTGACAGCCAGGGGAAGGGCTGGGGGGAGACATGGGGTGATTTGGGGGGACACGGAGAGATTTGGGGGGGGCTGGTGGTTTGGGGGGGCTGGAGGATTTGGGGGGGCTCAACGGGGTAATTCAGGGGGCAGGGGAGGCCCAGGAATGGGTTGAGGGGGGCAGGGGCAAGGGAGGGTTTTAGGGGGGTCTCAGGAGAGTTGACAGCCCAGGGAAGGGATTTGGGGGGGTCCCCAGGAGTCTGGGGAGTCACAGAGGGGATTTTGGGGTGTCCTGGAGGGTTTGGGGGTCCCAGGGAAGGATTGGGGGGAGTCCAGAGGGGCGATTAATGGGGTTCAGAAGACTGAGAGGGGTGATTGGGGTGACTCTAGGGTATGGGGGTCCCAGGGAGGGATTTTGGGGGTTCACAGGGTGGGCGTTGGGGTCCCTGGAGAAGGCCTGGGGGGCTCTGGAGGTATTGGGGTCCCAGGGAGGGATTTTGGGGGTTCACAGGGTGGGCGTTGGGGTCCCTGGAGAAGGCCTGGGGGGCTCTGGGGGTATTGGGGTCCCAGGGAGGGATTTGGGGTGACCTTTAGGGGACCCCAGGAGGGATTCGGGGTTCCCTGACAAGCTCAGGGTAGGATCAGAGGCTCCCTGCAGAGGCGGGCAGCTCGGGGCAGGGGCACGTGGCTGGTTTTGGGGTCCCCCACTGGCTTGGGGACACCCCCGCCAGGTTTTGGGGGTCCCCCTGAGTTTGGGGGTGCACTGACACAGCGAGGGGGGGGAAGCACCGTGCATCACCTCGGCCGGGTTCCAGTTCCTCCTGCTCGACACCCCCGCCCAGCTCTGGTACTTCGTCCTCCAGTACCTGCGGGGGGCTGAGGTGAGATGGGGGGGTCCCCCAAAACCAGGGGGTCCCCCAAAACCAGGGACCCCCCCAAACCATCCCCTAGTGTCCCCCCAAACCTCTCACCCCCCTTCTTTTTAGGCCCGGGGCATGGATCTGGTGGAGATCCTCTCTTTCCTCTTCCAGCTCAGCTTCTCCACTCTCGGCAAGGTGGGGACCCCGGTGCCTTCGGGGGGGCCCCCAGCACCCCCAGGGGGGGCTGTGGGAGTCGGGGGGGGGACCCCGGCGCCTTGGGGGGGCTCCCACCACCCCCGGGTGGGGCTGTGGGAGTCGGGGGGGGGACCCTGGTGTCTGGGGGGGGCCCCCAGCACCTCCAGGGGGGGCTGTGGGAGTCGGGGGGGGGACCCCGGTGTTTTGGGGGGGCCCCCAGCACCCCCGGGTGGGGCTGTGGGAGTCGGGGGGGACGACCCCGGTGTCTGGGGGGGCCCCCAGCACCTCCAGGGGGGGCTGTGGGAGTCGGGGGGGGGACCCCGGTGTTTTGGGGGGGCCCCCAGCACCCCCGGGGGGGCCTGTGGGAGTTGGGAGGAGACCCAGGCATCCGGGAAGGTGACCCCCCCCACCCATGGCCCCCCTGGATTGTTCTGTGGAGGGCTGGGGATATACTGGGGGGGTGACTGGGGGTAACTGGGAGCTGCTGTCACTGCAACTACTCTGTGGGAGGGCTGGGGGGTGTTAGGGGTAACTGGGGGGTTACTGGGAGTAACTGGGGGTAACTGGGAGCGTCTGTCCCCAGGATTACTCTATGGGAGGGCTTGGGGGTGTTAGGGGTTAACTGGGAGTAACTGGGAGTAACTGGGGGTAACTGGGAGTGCCTGTTCCCAGGATTACTCGGTGGAGGGCTGGGGGGGTGTTAGGGGTAACTGGGGTTAACTGGGGGTAACTGGGAGTGCCTGTTCCCAGGATTACTCTGTGGGAGGACTGGGGGGTGTTAGGGGTTACTGGGAGTAACTGGGGGTAACTGGGAGTGCCTGTTCCCAGGATTACTCTGTGGAGGGCTGGGGGGTGTTAGGGTTACTGGGTGGTTACTGGGAGTAACTGGGAGCGCCTGTCCACAGGATTACTCAGTGGAGGGCATGAGCGAGTCCCTGCTCACCTTCCTGCAGCACCTGCGCGAGTTCGGGCTCGTCTTCCAGAGAAAGGTGACACGAGGGGACACAGGGTGACACGGGGGGGACAGCGGGTGACACGGGGTGACACGGGGAGGGGGCACAAGGGGCACACAGGGAGGGGGACGGGGGGCACTGGGGGGAGGGTGACAAGACCCCCTCGGGGCGGGGAGAGGATTGTCCCCATGGCCGTGTCCTTGATTCCTTGTCACTGTGTCACCCCCTTGTCCCCATCCTGGCCGTGTGTCGTGTCGTCCCCCCACCCCGCAGCGCAAGTCCCGCCGCTTCTACCCCACGCGCCTGGCCATCGCGCTGGCCTCGGGGACATCGGGGACCCCCCCGGAGCCCGACGCTCACGGCTTCGTCCTCGTCGAGACCAACTACCGCATCTACGCCTACACAGGTGGGAGCCCTGCCCCCTCCCCTGTCCCCTCCCTTGTCCCCAGGGGGGGTGACACAGGGGACGCAGGTGTCCAGCCCTCCCCTGTCCATCTGTCACTTGTCCCCGTGTCCCTTTGTGTCCCCAATCCTTCAATTCTGCCTCCCCTGTGTGTCCTGATCCCCTCGTTCCTGTGTCACCCTGCGCCCCGTGTCCCTTGTCCCCTTGCCCATCGTGTCCCCACGTCACCCGTTGTCCCCCGCCCCAGACTCGGAGCTGCAGATCGCCCTCATCGCCCTCTTCTCCGAGCTCCTCTATCGGTTCCCCAACCTGGTGGTGGCCCAGGTGACAAGGGACAGCGTGCAGGCGGCCATCGCCAACGGCATCACTGCCGACCAGGTGGGGACACGGCGGGGTCGGGGCGGGGGGCACACGGGGAAGTGCCTGGAGGGGGCCTGGGGACATTGGGGTGCCTCACAGGGGGATATTGGGGTCCCCTCGGAGGTGCTGGGGACATTGGGGTGCCTCACAGGGGGGTATTGGGGTCCCCTCGGATGCTGGGGACATTGGGGTGCCTTGGGGGGGTATTGGGGTCCCCTTGGAGGAGCTGGGGACATTGGGGTGCCTGAAAGAGGGATATTGGGATCCCCCTGGAGGTGCTGGGGACATTGGGGTGCCGTACGGGGAGGGTGCTGGGGACATTGTGGTGCCTTGGGGGGGGTATTGGGGTCCCCTCGGAGGTGCTGGGGACATTGGGGTGCCTCACAGGGGGGTATTGGGGTCCCCTCGGAGGAGCTGGGGACATTGGGGTGCCTGAAAGAGGGATATTGGGATCCCCTTGGAGGTGCTGGGGACATTGGGGTGCCGTACGGGGAGGGTGCTGGGGACATTGTGGTGCCTTGGGGGGGGTATTGGGGTCCCCTCGGAGGTGCTGGGGACTTTGGGGTGTCTCGGAGGGGGGTATTGGGGTGCCCCTGGGGGTACTGAGTTATCTCAAAGAGCAATATTGGGGTGCTCTGGGGATACTGGGGTCCCCCAGGTGCTATTGGGGTGTTTCAGAGAGGGATATTGGGGTGCCCCTGGGGGTGTTGGGGTCCCGCAGGGGGTGCTGGGGGATATTGGGGTGCCCTTGGGGGTGTTGGGGTCCCACAGGGGGTGCTGGGGGATATTGGGGTGCCCCCAGGGATACTGGGGTGCCCCCCACTAACATCCCCCCCGCCCCAGATCATCCACTTCCTCCGCACCCGGGCGCACCCCGTCATGGCCAAGCAGGTGGGTGCCCGAACACCGGGGTCCCCTGGGCAGTTGGGGGGGGGTCCCCAACACCTCGGTCCCCCCCCAGTGGCATTTCGGGGTGTCCCCAAAACCGGGGTCCCCAATGATTTGCACCCCCAGACCCCGGTGCTGCCCCCCACCATCACCGACCAGATCCGCCTGTGGGAGCTGGAGCGGGACCGGCTGCGCTTCTCCGAGGGTGAGGGAGCGGGGTGACACCCCACGGTGTCCCCTGGGGTCACCCCGCTGTCCCCAGGGCGGGAAGTGGCATCTCTGGGGTGTCCCCAGGGTCTTTAGGGGAGCCCCCAGGGGAATTGGTGTACTCTAGGGTGTCCCCAAGGGGGGACGTGACAGCCCTGGGAGGGGGACATCTAAGGGGAGGTGGCAGCCTCAAGGGTCCCAAAGCTGTCCCCAATGTCCCCAGGGCAGGGTGACAGCCCTGGGGAGGTCCCCAAGTGGAGGTGACAGGCCCTGAGGGGAGGTGACAGCACTGTGCAGGTCCCCAAGGGGAGGTGACAGGCCCTGAAGTCTCAAGGGGAGGTGACAGCCCTGGGGAGGTCCCCAAGGGGAGGTGACAGCCCTAGGGAGGTCCCCAAGGAGAGATGACAGCCCCTGAGGTCCCCAGGGAGGGGTGACAACCCTGGGGAGGTCCCCAAGGGGTGGTGACAGCCCTGTGCAGGTCCCCAAGGAGAGATGACAGCCCCTGAGGTCCCCAGGGAGGGGTGACAACCCTGGGGAGGTCCCCAAGGGGTGGTGACAGTCCCCAAGGAGAGGTGACAACCCTGGGGAGGTCCCCAAGGGGTGGTGACAGCCCCCAAGGTCCCCAAGGAGAGGTGACAGCCCTGTGCAGGTCCCCAAGGGGAGGTGACAGCCCCTGAGGTCCCCAGGGAGGGGTGACAACCCTGGGGAGGTCCCCAAGGGGTGGTGACAGTCCCCAAGGAGAGGTGACAACCCTGGGGAGGTCCCCAAGGGGAGGTGACAGTCCCTGAGGTCCCCAAGGGGTGGTGACAGCCCTGTGCAGGTCCCCAAGGGGAGGTGACAGTCCTTGAGGGGAGGTGACAACCCTGGGGAGGTCCCCAAGGGGACGTGACAGCCCCTGAGGTCCCCAACGGGTGACGGATCCCCCAGGAGAAGGTGGCCACCCCAGGGTACCCCCACAAGGTGACAGCGGGTCCCCAAGGGGAGGTGACAGTCCCCAGGGGGGTGTCCCCAACCGCACTGACACCCCCACCCCCCCCACCCAGGGGTGCTGTACAACCAGTTCCTGTCGCAGGTGGATTTCGAGGTGTTGCGGGACCACGCGCGGGCTTTGGGGGTGCTGGTGTTCGAGAACCCCGGCCGGCGGCTGATGGTGGTGACCCCCGGCGGGCACCCCGACGTCAAACGCTTCTGGAAGAGGCAGAAACACAACGCGTAACGCTGGCGGACCCGGGGGGGACCGTAACCCGCCCCCCCCGGCCCCCCAAAACCCCGGGCAAGCACATGAGGGCAGCCGGCTTTTGGGGTCCCCCAATTCCAGGCTGACCAGGCACCCCCTTTTCTGCCTGTGTCTTGGTGCCTTGATCCCTGGGTGCCCCCCGATCCCTGGGTGTTGGGACACCCCCATCCCTTGGGGCCTTGGCAACCGAATTTCTCAGGGCCCAGACACCCCCATTCTGGGCACCCCAATTCCTCATGACCCAGGAACCCCCATCTCTTGGGGCCCAGGCACCCCAATCCCAGGAACCTAAATCCCTTGGGACCCCAATCCCGTGGGGTCCAGGCACCCCAATCCCGAGTACCCCAATCTCTCATGGTCCAGGCACCCCAATCCCTTGGGACTCGGGCACCCCGATCCTGAGCACCCCAATCCCCTGGGGGCTGGGCACCCTGATCCCAGGCACCCCAAGCCTTTGGGGCCCCAGCACCCTGACCCCGAGCACCCCAATTTCTTGAGGCCAGGGCACCCTGATCCCTTGGGACCCGGCACCCTGACCCCCCACACCCTGATCCCTTGGGACCCCGACACCCCAATTCTGGGTGACGGAAAAGCAGGAATGTTCTCGGAGCCGTGGGGCCTCGCTGTGCTGGGGGGCGGGGGTGTGTGAAAAGTGATGTTTGAGGTAAAAAGGGGGGATTTTGAGGAAAAAAAAAGGTTATTTTTCCTAAAACTGAAGGGTTCTGAGGGGAAAAATGGAGAGTTGGGGCAAAAAAAGACAAAAGGGGCTTTTTATGAGGTAAAAGGGGGTTGAACAAAGAGCATTTTGGGGGGGTTCTGAGGGGAAAAGTGATATTTTTTTTTGAGAAATGAGGGGGTTTGGAGGAAAAAAGGATTTCTTTGCTAGAAGGCGGGGAGGGGGCTGAGAGAAAAAACATGGAGATTGAGTAAAAAGTGAGTTTTCCTGAGAAAAATCTGTGTTGCTCAGCCCTCCGCTTATTTTTTCACCGGAAAAAAATGACTTTTTTTGCTTCTTTTCTCCACGTTTCCCCTCGGATTGTTTTCATGGAAAAATAGGGGGTTCTGAGGAGAAAAATGGGGTTCTGAGAGGGAAAAAAAAGAGCTTTTGGTAGAAAATGGGGGATTCTGAGTAAAAAATCGGGGGGTTGAGGGGAAAAAGGTATTATTTAAAAAAGAAAAGTTTGCAGTGGTTTTTAAGGGGGAAAAAATGGGGATTTGAGCGGGAAAATCGTGTTTTCTGAGGATTTGCTAAAAATCACGGTTTCCTGAGGAGGGAAAAAAAATGTTTGTTGTGGGGTTTCGGGCTTGTTTTTTCCAAGAGGAGAATGTTTGGGAGAAAAGGTTTTTTTATATATAAAAATAGCATTTTCTGAGATTTTCTTTTTGTAATAAAAGCAGCAGTTTTTACTGTTACAACAGTTTTTGGTTGGAGACCGAAAAAAAGTGGGGTTGGGGGCGGAAAAAGCGGGGGTTTACTTTGTTTTTGGGGAGAAAAAGGGCATTTACTGGGGCGGGAACCTGTAATTTAATGATAAAGGAGGCGGAGCTGCCGGGGGCGGTGCCGGGGGCGTGGCCTCAGGGGGGCGTGGCATCGGCGGCACCTCCCGCTTCCTATAGGGCGGGGCCGGCGGCGGCGGGACCAATGGCAGCGCGCCCCCGGCGGGTTTCAATCAGGTCCGTCCCGTCCCGCCCGCACCGGCGTTGGGAGGTGCCGCGGGCTTCAATCAGGTCCGACCCCCTTGGGCCACACCCCCTCCGCTGGCCACGCCCTCTGAGGACCCCGCCGGGTCCTATAGCCCGAGCGCGCCGGCACCTATAGGTGCTTATAGGTATCGCACCTATGTGCGTCCGCGCAGCTCCCCGGATCCCAGTCCTCCCAGTAACTCCCTGGATCCCAGTTCCCCAGATCCCAGTCCCCCAGTACCTCTCCCGATCCCGGTTCCCCCAGTACCTCTGCAGGCTCCAGTGCCCCCAGTAGCTCTCCAGATCCCAGTGCCCCAGTTGCTTCCTGGATCCCAGTTCCCCCAGTAGCCTCTTGGATCCCAGTTCCCCCAGTACCTCCCTGGATCCCAGTGCCCCCAGGGTCCCAGTCCCCCCAGTACCTCCCTGGATCCCAGTGCCCCCAGTAGCTTACATGACCCCAGTACCTCCCTAGATCCCAGT
The DNA here is from genome assembly GCA_031468815.1 of Morus bassanus. Taxonomy (NCBI): domain Eukaryota; kingdom Metazoa; phylum Chordata; class Aves; order Suliformes; family Sulidae; genus Morus; species Morus bassanus. The sequence goes on along the minus strand of JAVHSO010000160.1, from coordinate 30,262 downwards.
CCCCCCAGTACCTCTCCAGATCCCAGTCCCGACCTCCTGCACCTCCACGCCCTCCTCGGGGTCCCCTCCCCCCCCAAGGATCCCCCCCCAAGGACCCCCCAATCCCCTCTGTGCCCCCCCAGGGACCCCCCCCCAGGGACCCCCCCCAAAGGATCCCCACACAAGGACCCCCCCAATCCCATCCGTGCCCCCCCCAGACCCCCCCACCCCGGGGACCCCCCCCCGCACCCCAACCTTGCGCTCCCCCCCATACCCCCCCCCACGCCCCCCCCAGGCAATGGGGGATCCCCTCTCCCCTCCCACCCAGCCCCCATGGGTGCTGCCCCCCCCCCCCGGGATCGCCCCTCCCCGTGGGTGGGGGAGGGGGGGTGGGTGCTGCGGGGGGGGGCCGTGGGTGGGGGAGGGGGGGTGGGTGCTGCCGGGGGGGGGGGCGGGGGGGTGAATCAGCGGCGCCCAGGGGCTGGGTGCTGCCAGACGCCCGGCAGCAGCAGCGGCGGCGGCGTGGCACCCAACCGGTAGGGACCCCCCCGACCAGTTCAGGGTGGGTACTGGGACCAGTACAGGAGGGATGCTGGGACCATTTTGGGGGGGGGATGCTGGGAGCAGTTTGGGGGGATGCTGGGACCAGTTTTGGGGGGATACTGGGAGCAGTTCAGGGAGGATAGTGGGGGTAGTTCAGGACACGGCGTATGCTGGCACCAGTTCAGGTCAAGGATGGGTACTGGGACCAGTACAGGGGGGATACAGGGACCAATTCAGGCCAGTGTGGATAGTGGGACCAGTTCAGGCCAAGAATGGGTACTGGGACCAGTTCAGGGGGGATACAGGGACCATTTCAGGGAGAGATGCTGGCAACAGTTCAAGGACCAGTTCAGGCCAGGGCGGATGCTGGCACCAGTTCAGGCCAAGAATGGGTACTGGGACCAGTTCAGGGGGAATACAAGGACCAGTAGACGAGGGATGCTTGGAGGAGTTCAGGGGGCATACTGGGAGCAGTTTGGGGGCATGCTGGGACCAGTTCAGGGGGGATACTGGGAGCAGTTCAGGACAGGGTGGATACTGGCACCAGTTCAAGTCAAGGGTGGATACAGGGACCAGTTCAGGGGGGGATGCTGGCACCTGTATAGGATGGATGCTGGGACCAGTTCAGGTGGGATACTGGGACCAGTTCAGGGCAGGGTAGATGATGGGACCAGTCCAGGGAGGATGATGGGACCAGTTCAAGCCAAGAATGGTACTGGGACCAGATTGGAGTAGATATGGAGACCAGTTTGGGGCTGATGCTGGGACCAGTTCAGGCCAGGGGGGATACTGGCACCAGTTCAGACCAAGAATGGGTACTGGGACCAGTTCAGGGTGGGTACAGAGACCAGTTCGGGGGGGATGCTGGGACCAGTTCAGGGTGGATACTGGGACCAATCCAGAGCAAATACTGGGAGGGGTCCTGGGTGGACAGATGCTGGAACCAGTCTGGAGGGGATACTGGGCCCAGCACGGGGGCGTTACTGGGCCCAGTGCGGGGGGGTTACTGGGCCCATTGGGTGCTGGGCGGGGCCGTGACGGGGTGTCTGGTTGCAGGGACCCCTCGGGTGGGGGGGCCATGGGGCAGAGGCAGGCGGCCACCGCGCCCAGCGGGGACCAGGGTACGGGGACTGGGAGGGACTGGGAGGGACTGGGAGGGACTGGAATGGGGTACGGGAGGACTGGGAGGGACTGGTGGGGACTGCGATGGGTTATCAGGGGACTGGGAGGGACTAGGATGCATTATGGGGGGACTGGGAGGGACCGGGGGGACTGGGATGGGTTATGGGGGACTGGGAGGGACTGGGGGGGACTGGGATGGGGGAGTGAAGAGACTGGATGGGACTGGGAGGGAGTGGGATGGGTTATGGCGGGACTGAAAGGGACTGGGGTGGACTAGGGGGGACTGGGATTGATTATGGGGGGAGTGGGAGGGACTGGGGGGGACTGGGCTGGGGGATGTGGGGACTGGGAGGGACTGGAAGGGACTGGGCTGGGGGGGTGTGGAGACTGGGGGGACTGGGGGGGAACTGGGCTGGGGAGCTGTAGAGACTACAAGGAAGTGGGAGGGACTGGGGGGGACTGGGCTGTGGGGCTGGGGGAACTGGGAGGGACTGGGAGGGACTGGGATGGGGGTAAGGGGGGACTGGGAAGACTGGGGGTACTGGAATGTGAGTAAAAGGGGACTGGGGGGACTGGGATGAGGGTATGGGGGGACTGGGAGGGAGTGGGGGGGGACTGGGATGGGTTATGGGGGGACTGGAAGGGACTGGGGGGACTGGGATGGGGTGACTGGGAGGGACTAGGGGGGACTGAGATGGGTTATGGGGGGAGTGGGAGGGACTGGGGGGAATGGGCTCGGGGGATGTGGGGGCTGGGAGGGACTGGGGGGAATTGGAATGGGGGTAAAAGGGGATTGGGGGGACTGGGATGGGGGTATGGGGGGACTGGGAGGGACTGGGAGGGACTGAGATGGGGATAAGGGGGGAGTGGGAGGGACTGGGAGGGACTGGGATGGGGGGATGTGGGGACTGGAGGGAGTGGAGGGAACTGGGATGGGTTATGGTGGGGCTGGGAGGGACTGCGGGGGACTGGGAGGGACTGGGATGGGGGTAAGGGGGGACTGGGAAGACTGGGGGGACTGGGATGGGTTATAGGGGGACTGGGGGGACTGGGAAGACTGGGGGGGACTGGGATGGGTTATGGGTGGACTGGGGGGACTGGGATAGGGCTGTGGGGGGACTGGGAAGACTGGGGGGCTGAGGCTGGGGGAGCCGTGGGGGGCCAACGGTGCCCCCGGGGTGGGGAAGGGGCACCGGGGGGGGGGGTGGGTGGGTCGGCCCCCCCCCACCCTAACGCCCCCCCCGCCGTGTCCCCCGTGTCCCCGTGGGTGGGCGCAGGGGGCCCCTCCGCGGGGGGCCGGGGGCCGTCGCCGCTGGAGCGGGGGCTCCACGCCGTGGTGGGCACCTTCTACCAGTACGCCCGGGCCCCGGGGGGGGGGCGGGAGGCCAGCCTGGACCCCCCCGCCTTCCAGCGCCTGCTGCGCCACGAGCTGGGCCACCAGCTCACCGTGAGTGTCCCCGAGGGTCCCCGGGGGTCCCCGGGGCGCCCCTGCCCGCGGCCCCCGGCCCCCGGCCCCGCGGAGGGACGCGGCCACGCGTGGGGCCACCCCCGTCCCCGCGGGACCCCCGGCCCTGAGCGCCCCGTGTCCCCTCGGCCACCCCCGTGTCCCCTCGGCCGTCCACATGTCCCCTCGGCCGTCCCCGTGTCCCTATGGCCATGCCCGTGTCCCCTCGGCCATCCACATGTCCCCTTCGGCCAGCCCCATGTCCCCTCGGCTGTCCCCATGTCCCCACGGCCGCCCCCGTGTCCCCAAGGCCGCCCCCGTGTCCCCTTGGGCATCCCGTGTCCCCTCGGCCGTCCCCGTGTCCCCACGGCCATGCCCGTGTCCCCTCGGCCATCCACATGTCCCCTCGGCCGCCCCCATGTCCCCAAGGCCGTCCCCGTGTCCCCACGGCCATGCCCATGTCCCCTTCGGCCATCCACATGTCCCCTCGGCCGCCCCCGGCCGCCCCCATGTCCCCACGGCCGCCCCCGTGTCCCCTCAGCCATCCACATGTCCCCTTGGCCAGCCCCGTGTCCCCTCGGGCATCCCCGTGTCCCCACGGCCGCCCCCGTGTCCCCACGGCCATCCCTGTGACCCCACGTGGCCCCATGTCCCCAGCCCCACGGCCCCCTGCCCCACCAAGAGACAGGGTCACAAGTGGGGCCACCACGTCACCACCAGTCCCCGTGTCCCCATGGCATCCCCCCACGTGTCCCCACGTCCCCTCATGTCCCCACGGCGTGTCCCAACGTGTCCCCATGGCCCCGTGTCCCCATGCCCCGTCGTGACCCCACGTGGCCCCATGTCCCAGCCCCACAGCCCCTTGCCCCACCAAGAGACAGGGTCACAAGTGGGGCCACCACGTCACCACCAGTCCCCGTGTCCCCATGGCATCCCCCCACGTGTCCCACGTCCCCTCATGTCCCCACGGCGTGTCCCAACGTGTCCCCATGGCCCGTGTCCCCATGCCCCGTCGTGACCCCACGTGGCCCCATGTCCCCAGCCCCACAGCCCCCTGCCCCACCAAGAGACAGGGTCACAAGTGGGGCCACCACGTCACCACCAGTCCCCGTGTCCCCATGGCATCCCCCCACGTGTCCCCACGTCCCCTCATGTCCCCACGGCGTGTCCCAACGTGTCCCCATGGCCCCGTGTCCCCATGCCCCGTCGTGACCCCACGTGGCCCCATGTCCCCAGCCCCACAGCCCCCTGCCCCACCAAGAGACAGGGTCACAAGTGGGGCCACCACGTCACCACCAGTCCCCGTGTCCCCATGGCATCCCCCCACATGTCCCCACGTCCCCTCATGTCCCCACGGCGTGTCCCAACGTGTCCCCATGGCCCCGTGTCCCCATGCCCCGTCGTGACCCCACGTGGCCCCATGTCCCCAGCCCCACAGCCCCCTGCCCCACCAAGAGACAGGGTCACAAGTGGGGCCACCATGTCACCACCAGTCCCGTGTCCCCATGGCATCCCCCCACATGTCCCCACGTCCCCTCATGTCCCCACGGCGTGTCCCAACGTGTCCCCATGGCCCGTGTCCCCATGCCCCGTCGTGACCCCACGTGGCCCCATGTCCCCAGCCCCACGGCCCCCTGCCCCACCAAGAGACAGGGTCACAAGTGGGGCCACCACGTCACCACCAGTCCCCGTGTCCCCATGGCATCCCCCCACGTGTCCCACGTCCCCTCATGTCCCCACGGCGTTGTCCCAACGTGTCCCCATGGCCCCGTGTCCCCATGGCATCCCCCCACGTGTCCCCACATCCCCACGGCGTCCCCCCACATGTCCCCACGTCCCCATGGCATGTCCCCACATCCCCACGGCGTCCCCCCACGTGTCCCCATGCCCTCGTGTCCCCATGCCCCGTCGTGACCCCACGTGGCCCCATGTCCCCAGCCCCACGGCCCCCTGCCCACCCACGGGACCCCCCCCACCAGCGCTGCCCCCACCTCCCCGCCCGTCCCCACGGCGTCCCCCCCCCGGCCCTGCCCTCCCCGCGCCCCCCGGCCGGCCCCGCGGCCCCGCGGCCCCCTGCCCACGTCCTGCCCGCAGGACACGGGGCAGCCCAAGGCGGTGGCCGCCATCTTCGCGCTGCTGGACGCCAACGGGGACCGGCGCATCTCCTTCGACGAGTACTGGCAGCTGGTGGCCTGGCTCTGCCACGTCCTGCGGCACCGCCACTACGGCGCCGCGCCGGCCCCCCCGCCGCCCACCCTCTGCGGGACCCCGACGGCACCCGCGGGCCCCCGCGGCCCCCGAGGCCGCCCCGCCGGCCCCAGCCCACGGGGACGGCCACCGGTGACCCCCGGCCACGCCGCGACGGGGACGTCCGTCCGTCACCGCCCCACGGTGACGGGGAACGACGATGGCCCCGCGGTGGGTGGCCCCCGCTCCCCACCCTCTCACGGGGACGGGGGCACCCGGAGGGACCCAGGGCTGGCGGGTGCCCCGATTCCCGGCTTTGTGACCCCAGATCGCCCCTGGCAGCGGGTCGGGGTGGCCGGGGTGGCCCCGGCCCCACGTTCGCCGGAGACGGGGTGAATCGGGCCCCGCGGGGACGTCCCCGGCCCCGTCCCCGGGGTGCTGTGGGGGGGGAGAAGTGTCTTAAAACCCCTTCAAGTATGGAAAATGTACTGTAGTAATAATAAGAATAATAATACGAGTACAAATACGAATAAGAACAAGAAAAAGAATAAGAAGAATAAGAATAAGAACAAGAATAAAATAAGAATAAGAATAAAAAAACAATAAAAATAAAAATAAAAATAAGAATAAGAGTAAGAATAAAAATAAAATAAAATTAAAAATAAAAATAATAAAAATAAAAACAATAAAAATAAAAATAAAAATAAAAAATACTAATAGACCTAAAAGGGGACCGTTGAGGTGGGGAATATGCAAATGTGGGGGTCAGGGGGAGGCGGCAAAGGTGGGCGCTGCCCCACAGGGATCTTCTGCCCCATAGGGTCCCCTTCTACTCTATACGGTCCTCTCCTCTCCCATAGGGTCCCTCTGCCCCATAGGGTCCTTTACTTCTACACGGGGACACCCGGCCCATAGTGACACCCCCGCCCCGAAACACAGAGACCCTTCCTGCCCCATAGGATTCTCCCCTGCCCCATATGGTCCTCCTGCCCCATAGGGACCCCTCCTGCCCCATAGAGGCCCCTCCTGCCCATAGTGTCCCTCTGCCCTATAGGGACCCCTCCTGCCCCATAGAGACCCCCCTGCCCCATAGGGACCCCTCCTGCCCCATAGGGACCCCCTTGCCCCATGACCCCCCATCGCATCCCCTCGACCCCAGCAGCTCTGCCCCATAGGGAACACTTCCTACCCCGTAGGGTCCCCTCCTGTTCTATAGGGTCCCTCTGCCCCCCATACGGTCCTTCCCCAACACACAGAGACACCCCCCCCAGCCCCATCGACCTATAGGGACCTGCTTGCCCATAGGATCCTTTCCTGCCCCACTAGGACCTGCCTGCCCCATAGGGCCCCCCCAACATATAGGGACCCTCCCTGCCCCACAGGATCCTCCCCTGCCCCATAGAGTCCTCCCCTGCCCCATAGGGACCCCTGCCCCATGCCCCATAGGGCTCCCCCTGCCCCATAGGGACCCCTCTTGCCCCACAGGAACCCCTTCCTGCCCCACAGCAGCTCCTCGTTGCCCCATGGTGGGGCCCTATCCTGCCGGGGGGCGGGGCTTGGGAGGGGGCGGGGCTTGGGCCACGGCATGAATGGGGCGTGGCTGTGGGCGGGGTCTGGGAGGGGCATGTCCCGGAGCCAGAGAGGGACGGGGCCAGACTCGGGCGGGGTCGAAAGGGGTGGGGTCTGAGATGGGCGTGGCATGCAAAGGGCGTGGCCAGGACGGCGCAGTGCCCACCCAGGAGCCCCAGAGCTGCCGGGGTCGAGGGGATGCGATGGGGGGGGTCATGGGGCAAGAGGGGTCCTATGGGGCTGGGGGGGGTCTCTATGGGGCATGGGAGGGGTCCCTATGGGGAAGGGAGCACCATATGGGGCAGGAGAGGATCCTACAGGGCAGGGAGGGTCTCTATGTGTTGGGGGGGCTGTCACTATGGGGCAAGGGGGGTCTCTAGTGGGGCAGGAGGGGTCCCTATAGGGCAGAGGGACACTATGGGGAAGGAGGGGCCTCTATGGGGCAGGAGGACCATATGGGGCAGGAGAGGATCCTACAGAGCAGGAAGGGTCTCTATGTGTTGGGGGGGCTGTAACTATGGGGCAAGGGGGGTCTCTATGGGGCAGGAGGGGTCCCTATAGGGCAGAGGGACACTATGGGGCAGGAGGGGCCTCTATGGGGCAGGAAGGGTCCCTATGGGGCAGGAGGACCATATGGGTCAGGAGGGATCCCTATGGGGCAGGAGGACCATATGGGGCAGGGGAGAATCCTATGGGGCAGGAAGGGTCTCTGTGTTTCGGGGCGGGGGTGTCACTATGGGCCGGGTGTCCCCGTGTAGAAGTAAAGGACCCTATGGGGCAGAGGGACCCTATGGGAGAGGAGAGGACCGTATAGAGTAGAAGGGGACCCTATGGGGCAGAAGATCCCTGTGGGGCAGCGCCCACCTTTGCCGCCTCCCCCTGACCCCCACATTTGCATGTTCCCCACCTCAACGGTCCCCTTTTAGGTCTATTAGTATTTTTTATTTTTATTTTTATTTTTATTGGTTTTATTTTTATTATTTTTATTTTTAATTTTATTTTTATTTTTATTCTTATTCTTATTCTTATTTTTATTTTTATTGTTTTTTTATTCTTATTCTTATTTTATTCTTGTTCTTATTCTTATTCTTCTTATTCTTTTTCTTGTTCTTATTCGTATTTGTACTCGTATTATTATTCTTATTATTACTACAGTACATTTTCCATACTTGAAGGGGTTTTAAGACACTTCTCCCCCCCCCCACAGCATCCCGGGGACGGGGCCGGGGACGTCCCCGCGGGGCCTGATTCACCCCGTCTCCGGCGAACGTGGGGCCGGGGCCACCCCGGCCACCCCGACCCGCTGCCAGGGGCGATCTGGGGTCACAAAGCCGGGAATCGGGGCACCCGCCAGCCCTGGGTCCCTCCGGGTGCCCCCGTCCCCGTGAGAGGGTGGGGAGCGGGGGCCACCCACCGCGGGGCCATCGTCGTCCCCGTCACCGTGGGGCGGTGACCGGGACGTCCCCGTCGCGGCGTGGCCGGGGGTCACCGGTGGCCGTCCCCGTGGGCTGGGGCCGGCGGGGCGGCCTCGGGGGCCGCGGGGGGCCCGCGGGTGCCGTCGGGGTCCCCGCAGAGGGTGGGCGGCGGGGGGGCCGGCGCGGCGCCGTAGTGGCGGTGCCGCAGGACGTGGCAGAGCCAGGCCACCAGCTGCCAGTACTCGTCGAAGGAGATGCGCCGGTCCCCGTTGGCGTCCAGCAGCGCGAAGATGGCGGCCACCGCCTTGGGCTGCCCCGTGTCCTGCGGGCAGGACGTGGGCAGGGGGGCCGCGGGGCCGCGGGGCCGGCCGGGGGGGCGCGGGGAGGGCAGGGCCGGGGGGGGGGACGCCGTGGGGACGGGCGGGGAGGTGGGGGCAGCGCCGGCGGGGGGGGTCCCGTGGGTGGGCAGGGGGCCGTGGGGCTGGGGACATGGGGCCACGTGGGGTCACGACGGGGCATGGGGACATGAGGGCCATGGGGACACGTGGGGGGACGCCGTGGGGATGTGGGGACACGTGGGGACATGCCATGGGGACGTGGGGACATGTGGGGGGACGCCGTGGGGATGTGGGGACACGTGGGGGGATGCCATGGGGACGTGGGGACATGTGGGGGGACGCCGTGGGGATGTGGGGACACGTGGGGGGATGCCATGGGGACACGGGGACTGGTGGTGACGTGGTGGCCCCACTTGTGACCCTGTCTCTTGGTGGGGCAGGGGGCCGTGGGGCTGGGGACATGGGGCCACGTGGGGTCACGACGGGGCATGGGGACACGGGGCCATGGGGACACGTTGGGACACGCCGTGGGGACATGAGGGGACGTGGGGACACGTGGGGGGATGCCATGGGGACACGGGGACTGGTGGTGACGTGGTGGCCCCACTTGTGACCCTGTCTCTTGGTGGGGCAGGGGGCTGTGGGGCTGGGGACATGGGGCCACGTGGGGTCACAGGGATGGCCGTGGGGACACGGGGGCGGCCGTGGGGACATGGGGACAGCCGAGGGGACATGGGGCTGGCCAAGGGGACATGTGGATGGCCGAGGGGACACGGGCATGGCCATGGGGACACGGGGGCGGCCGAGGGGACACGGGGGGCGGCCGAGGGGACACGGGGCGCTCAGGGCCGGGGGTCCCGCGGGGACGGGGGTGGCCCCACGCGTGGCCGTGTCCCTCCGCGGGGCCGGGGGCCGGGGGCCGCGGGCAGGGGTGCCCCGGGGACCCCCGGGGACCCTCGGGGACACTCACGGTGAGCTGGTGGCCCAGCTCGTGGCGCAGCAGGCGCTGGAAGGCGGGGGGGTCCAGGCTGGCCTCCCGCCCCCCCCCCGGGGCCCGGGCGTACTGGTAGAAGGTGCCCACCACGGCGTGGAGCCCCCGCTCCAGCGGCGACGGCCCCCGGCCCCCCGCGGAGGGGCCCCCTGCGCCCACCCACGGGGACACGGGGGACACGGCGGGGGGGGCGTTAGGGTGGGGGGGGGCCGACCCACCCACCCCCCCCCGGTGCCCCTTCCCCACCCCGGGGGTGGTGCCCCTTCCCCACCCCGGGGCACCGTTGGCCCCCCACGGCTCCCCAGCCTCAGCCCTCCAGTCTTCCCAGTCCCCCCAAGCCCTATCCAGTCCCCCAGTCCACCCATAACCCATCCCAGTCCCCCCCAGTCTTCCCAGTCCCCCCATAACCCATCCAGTCCCCCCATCTCCCAGTCCCCCCTTTCCCCCATCCCAGTCCCTCCCACTCCCCCTATAACCATCCCAGTCCCCCCAGTCCCTCCCAGTTCCCCCAGTCTTCCCAGTCCCACATCCCCCTATCCAGTCCCTCCCAGTTCTCCCCCGTTCCTCCCAGTCCCCCCAATCTTCCCAGTCCCCCCTTATCCCCATCTCAGTCCCCCCATCCCTCCCAGTCCCTACTTCCCCCCATTCAGTCCTCCCAGTCCCTCCCAGTCCCTTCACTCCCCCCATAACCCATCCCAGTCCACCCACTCCCCCATCCCCCCATCCCAGTTCCACCTTTACCCCCCATCCCAGTCCCCCCAGTCTTCCCAGTCCCCCTTCCCCATCCCAGTCCCTCCCACTCCCCTATAACCCATCCCAGTCCCCCAGTCCTCCCAGTCCCCCCAGTCTTCCCAGTCCCCCCTTTCCCCCATCCAGTCCTCCCACTCCCCCTATAACCCATCCCAGTCCCCCCAGTCCCTCCCAGTCCCCCCAAATCTTCCCAGTCCCCCCTTATCCCATCTCAGTCCCTCCCATTCCCTCCCAGTCCTACTTCCCCCCATTCCAGTCCTCCCAGTCCCTCCCAGTCCCTTCCACTCCCCCCATAACCCATCCCAGTCCACCCACTCCCCATCCCCCCATCCCAGTTCCCCTTTACCCCCATTCAGTCACCCCAGTCCCTCCCAGTCCCCCCATAACCCGTCGCAGTCCCCCGCACTCCCTCCCAGTCCCCCATAACCCATCCAGCCCCTCCCAGTCCCCCTTTACCCCCATTCCAGTCCCCCCCAGTCCCTCCCAGTCCCCCCATAACCCATCCCAGCCCCTCCCAATCCCTCCCAGTCCCCCCATAACCCATCCCAGTCCCTCCCAATCCCTCCCAGTCCCTCCCAGTCCCTCCCAGTCCCCCCCTACCCCATCCCACGGCCCCCATCACCCTGTCCCCCATATCTCCCAGTCCCCAGGTCCCATGTCCCCCCCCCCTTTGTCCCCCCCCCCCGCCCCCCCATGTCCCCGTTACCGTTGGGCTCCGGGGCGGTGACCCCCCCCTGGCTCTGCCCCATGTCACACTAACGAGGCCCTGACATAACGACAAACCCCGTTACCAACCCCATCCAGCCCCCCCCCCCACCCAGTACTCCCAGTATCCCCAGTAAAACCCACTCACTGGGACCACACCGAGGTCCCCAAGGACACCCCAGGGTCACTTTGGGGACGGGCTCGGCCACGTGGCCTCGGCTATTCCTGTCCCCGTCCCGATGGCTCTGGTGACAACTGCCACCACCCTCCCCGGACGCCTGGGTCCCCTTCCCCCCCCCTCAAAAATGATCCCAAATCCGCCCAAATTCACCCCAAAAATAACACCCCGCCCGGTTGTAATTAGCGGCGTTAATTTGGGGCTAATTGGGGTGGGGTGGGGGATGGATTTTGTCCAATCGCCGCCTGGACGCCGCAAAATCGCGCCTTTATTGACCCCAAATCGCCCGGTTTTGTGCTTCCCCCCCCCCAACCCAATTCAGAACCGGCGTCGCCCAACTGCCCTTTAATAGCTTTTTAATTTCATATAAACTAGTGTTAATTAATATTAATTAGTCAGGAGGCGGTGCTGCCCCGCGACGGCGTCTTTTTGCCCCTCGCGAGGGAGGAGCGCGCGTTGGCGTCTTCTCCGCTGGCTCGTACGAGGGTTGTGCGCCACGGCCCGCGGCGGGGGGGGACGACGACAACGCCCACCTCACCCAGCAGAGACCCCCCCCCCAAAAAAAAAAAAAACAAAAAAACCAAAAAAAAAACCAAGAAAAGGAGGAAACACCCCCATTTTGTGAGCGGAAATGATCCGAAACCACCAGATCCCGTCGACGGCGGGTGGGAAGCGTCGCAGGCCGGCACTTCAGCAGCTGTTTTTCCACCTCGGAGCCCCGCTTAACCGCCCCCACCGGAAATTTGTAGCTGCGATCGGATGCTGAAAGCTCCGGAAATGTTGTTTCGAATCGTTGGGTGATCGTGGGGGGAACCAGCGGATCCCCCCCGGTGGCAAGCGGCAGAGCCGGTTGGCTGCTTGCCCGGTGCCGGCGCCGGGACGAGGGGGTGCCCCTTGCAAATCTGCGCTTGATCCTTGCAAATCTCTATTGCGTCCTTGCAAATTTTCATTGCATCCTTGCAGATCCACATTGCATCCTTGCAGATCTCTATTGCATCCTTGCAGATCCACATTGCATCCTTGCAAATCTGGGCTGGATCCTTGCAAATCTCTATTGCATCCTTGCAAATCTCTATTGCATCCTTGCAAATCCACATTGCATCCTTGCAGATCCACATTGCATCCTTGCAAATCTGGGCTGGATCCTTGCAAATCTCTATTGCATCCTTGCAAATCCACATTGCATCCTTGCAGATCCACATTGCATCCTTGCAAATCTGGGCTGGATCCTTGCAAATCTCTATTGCATCCTTGCAAATCTCTATTGCATCCTTGCAAATCCACATTGCATCCTTGCAGATCCACATTGCATCCTTGCAAATCTGGGCTGGATCCTTGCAAATCTCTATTGCATCCTTGCAAATCCACATTGCATCCTTGCAGATCCACATTGCATCCTTGCAAATCTGGGCTGGATCCTTGCAAATCTCTATTGCATCCTTGCAGATCCACATTGCATCCTTGCAAATGTGGGCTGGATCCTGGCAAATCTCTATTGCATCCTTGCAAATCCACATTGCATCCTTGCAGATCCACATTGCATCCTTGCAAATCTGGGCTGGATCCTTGCAAATCTCTATTGCATCCGTGCAAATCCACATTGCATCCTTGCAAATGTGGGCTGGATCCTTGCAAATCTCTATTGCATCCTTGCAAATCTCTATTGCATCCTTGCAAATCCACATTGCATCCTTGCAAATCTGGGCTGGATCCTTGCAAATCTCTATTGCATCCTTGCAAATCTCTATTGCATCCTTGCAAATGTGGGCTGGATCCTTGCAAATAGCCGTTATCTCCTTGCAAATCTGGGCTGGATCTTTGCAAATCTATCTTGCATCCTTGCAAATCCACATTGCATCCTTGCAAATCTGCACCGGATCCTTGCAAATCTGGGCTGGATCTGTGCAAATCCACGTTGCATTCTGGCAAACCTGTGCTGGATCCTGGCAAATCTGTATTGCACCCTTGCAAATCCACATTGCATCCCTGCAGATCTGGGCTGGATCCTTGCAAATGCACAGCACTCCCTTGCAAATGCACATGGACTCCTTGCAAATCACGCTACATCCTTGCAAATCCACGCTGGATCCCTGCAAATTCCTGCCGTGCCCTTGCAAAGCCAGGTTGTCTCTTGCAAATCCACGCCATCACCTTGCAAATGCAGGTTGCATCTTTGCAAAGCCACATTGCATCCTTCCAAATTTATGGTACTTCCTTGCAAATCCACACCGAATCCTTGCAAATCCACACGGGATCCCTGGAAATCTACACTGTGTCCTTCCAAATTGGCCATGCAACCTTGCAAATCCACACTGCATCCTTGCAGATCCACACTGGATTCTTGCAAGTCCATGTTGGATCCTTGCAAATCCACACTGCATCTTTGCAGACCTGCACTGCATCCTTGCAAATCCACGCTGGATCCTTGCAAATCCATGCTGCACCCTTGCAAATTGGCCATGCATCCTCGCAAATCCACGCTGCAATCTTCCATATAGGCCGTGCGACCTTGCAGATCCGCACTGCATCCTTGCAGATCCGCACTGCGTCCTTGCAAATCCACGCCGCGTCCTTGCAAATCCACTCTGCATCCGTGCAAATCCACATTGCATCCTTGCAAATCCACGTTGCAGCCTTCCAAATCCACATTGCATCCTTGCAAATCCGTGCTGCAGCCTTGCAAATCCGTGCTGCAGCCTTACAAATTAGCACTGCATCCTTGCAAATCCACGCCGCATCCTTGCGAATCCACGTTGCGTCCTCACAAATCCGCCGACACTGCCGGGAATTCCAAATCCCTTGGGAAAACCGCTTGGCCCGGCCCACCCCAAACCCTTCCTGCATCCCTTTGTTTTTAGGGAAAACCCCCTTTTTTTAGGGGTGTTGGACTCCTTGAGGCGGAGCCGCTCGGACGAAAACGGCCGAGAAGGGGTTTTGCGAGCAAGAACCACTTTTTCCCCCTTTCCTGTGACCAATTTGGGGAATATTCATCCCAAAAAGTGTCCAAAGGGGGGGAGGGAGTGATGGGAAGTGGCGATGTTTCCCCTCCGGATGGATCCTGCTTTTTAAGAGGAAAAAAAAAATAAATAAATAGGTTTATTTTTGCATCTTTAAGTGTTTTATTGAGGCGGATTTTCCCCACGGGACGGCTCGACCCCGGTGGCACCAAAACCCACGAAAATCCCCCCAAATTCATTCCAAAACCCAACGGGTTTTCCCGCCTGGTGGTTCGTGGCGTTTCCTCCCCACCCCCCAAAATTAAATAAAAAAAAAAAAAAACAAAAAAAAAAACCCCCACGGTCGCACCCTCATTTCGGGAGCGTCCTCGTGATGAGCAAATCCAGGCCCAAAACTCATCCGGGGGCCGGTTTCGGAGGAGCTTTTTGAGGCCGAACATGCCATTTCCTGGAAAACTGGGGGTTTTGGGGTGGTTTTGGGTTTTTTTGCCCAACTCCCGGCAGCCCCCGGGGATGACGTGGTCCCCCCCCTCCCCGGGATGTGGGATGCGGGATGTGGCTGGCCGTGGGCATCCTCCCGGCCCCCCCCCCCCACGCCGCCATCACGCCGCTTCCCCCGGAGAAAAGCAGCTTTTTGCCCTAAAATGCATTGTTTCGCCCCAAAACGCATCGCCCCGGCGAGCGGCCCAGCTCGCAGCCGGCCAAACTGCGACGTTTTGCCCCAAAAATTCATCATTTCCAGCCAAAACTCATCGCCCCGCCCAAAGGCCCAGCTCGCAGCCAGCCAAATCGCGACTTTTTGCCCCAAAATTCATCGTTTCCACCCAAAATGCCTCACCCCGCCCCGAAAACCCAGCTCGCAGCCCCCCAGATTGGAACATTTTGCCCCCAAAATTAACAATTTCCACCCAAAGCGCATCACCCCACCCAACGACCCAGCTCGCAGCCCCCCAGATTGGAACATTTTGCCCCCAAAATTAACAATTTCCACCCAAAGCGCGTCACCCCACCCAACGACCCAGCTCGGAGTCCCCCAGATTGCGACATTTTGCCCCAAAAATTAATAATTTCCACCCAAAACGCGTCACCCCACCCAACGACCCAGCTCGGAGTCCCCCAGATTGCGACATTTTGCCCCAAAAATTAATAATTTCCACCCAAAACACGTCACCCCACCCAACGACCCAGCTCGGAGTCCCCCAGATTGCGACATTTTGCCCCAAACCTTCTCCTTTCACCCCAAACCTCCTCCTTTCGCCCCAAAATTCATCACCCTGCCCAACAACACAGCTCGTAGCCCCCCAAGTTGTGACATTTCCCCCCAAAACTCATCCTTTTGCCCCAAAACTCATAATTTTGCCCCAAAACTCATCATTTCGCCCCAAAACGCATCGCCCGGCCCAACGCCCCAGCTCAAAACCCCCCAAAATTGCAACATTTCCCCCCAAAACTCATCATTTTGCCCCAAAACTCATTATTTCCCCCCCAAAATTCATCATTTCGCCCCAAAACTTATCATTTCACCCCAAAACTCATCATTTCGCCCCAAAACGCATCACCCAGCCCAACGCCCCAGCTCAAAACCCCCCCCAAAATTGCAACATTTCCCCCCAAAACTCATCATTTCCCCCAACGTTTTGCCCGTTCGTGCCGCAGGGGCGGGGGGGGGGGGTTGGGAAGGTCGGGCGGGGGGGGGGCACGATAATATTTGGGGCGAAAAATGGCTATTTTGGGGGTGGGTTTAACCCTTTTTCGCTATTTTTGGCCCGCTGCTTTGCATGTCGCCGCTCGACCACTCGCGGAGGCAGCTTTTCGGGCGGGGGCGGGGGTATTTCAAGCAACCCCCCCAAAAAAAGAAGCCAAAAAACTTCCTTTTTACCCCAAAATCGGCACCAGCTCCCTAAAAAAAGACCGAAGAAAATGCCAAAAAC
Organism: Morus bassanus; assembly: GCA_031468815.1. NCBI lineage: Eukaryota > Metazoa > Chordata > Aves > Suliformes > Sulidae > Morus > Morus bassanus. The sequence goes on along the minus strand of JAVHSO010000160.1, from coordinate 14,153 downwards.
CACAATTTCCCCAAATCAACCCCAAATTTTCCTCCTCCCGCCTTTAATTTCACTCCGTCGCGTTCTTTCCACAACCGGACACACCTGGGCTCCTTTTTTTTTTTTGCATCGTCGCGTGTTTTCGCCCCGGAAAAAGGGAGATTTCGCGAGGTTTTGGGTTCATTTTTGGCAATTTGTCGCTTTTTTGGGAAAAACAAGTCGTCTTTTTGAGGGGAAAAAAATCAGGATTGGGCAGGGGGGGGGAGGGCCGGGGGATACCCAACACCAAGGCGCCCCCCCCCCCCCCCTTGGAAGGACCCCGGCTTCGCCGGCGGGACCCCGAACCCCCCCAAAATTGGGGTGCGGGTGGGGGAGGGGAGGGAGCCGGACGCCTGGGTCCCGTTTCCGTGGCGAAAGGCCCCAAAAAGGGGGGGGAGGGGGGGGTCCGGGGGGGGGGGGGGATGGGGGGGGGGAACCGGTGGCGTTTGCGGGTGCTGGGGGTGGGGTTTCCCCGTTGACGAAGCCCGTCGGCAACGGCGTTAACTTCTTTTTCGGGTTCGGGGAAGGTTTTGGGGTGAGTTTCTGGAGTTTTGGGGGTGGGGGTGGGGGGGAGGGGGAAACCGCAGGGCCTGGCTGGGGGGGGTGGGCGTATTTTGGGCCGAATGGGGTTTTTTTTTCCCCCAAAAAAACCCACCCATCGGGTAGGGTAGTCGCTGCCTCCCAGTGCAAGGGAGGGGACGGAGCTGGAGCACCCCTATTTTTGGGCTAAAATCCCCCATTTTTGGGGGGGAAATCTTCATTTTTTAGAGAAATATCTCCTTTTTTGGAAAAGATCCCCCTTTTTTTCCCAAAAACCCCAAAACTTCTGCGCAACTTCCCTCCTTTTTTTAGAAGGATCCCCCTTCTTGCAAAAAAAGCTCCCCCCTTCTGGGAGAAAACCTCCCTGTTTCTGCAAAATTCCTTTTTTGGGGGGATAAAAAACCTCCTTTTTCCACAGGAATCCCTTTTTTTCCTCCACAGAAACCCCTTTTTAACCCAAATCCCCTTTTTTTTTTCGCAAAAATTCCCCCTTTCCACCCAACACCAACCCTTTTCCCACCCCCACCCCCCCAACCCCAGCTCGTTTCCTGCATTTTCTGGGGTTTTTAACTTTTATCCTCACTTTTTTTGACACAAAATGGAGGATGGGATGGGGGGAAATGATCAAAAAGAGGGAAACAACCCCAAAATAGCGTCCTTTCCGTAGGTTATGGAGGGAACACACCAGGAGGGGCCGGAGGTGCGAGGCCGCCCGAGCAAACGGCGTCGTCGGCCGCCAGGTACGTGGGGTGGGGTGGGCTGAGACTGGGTGAAACTCGTGTCACGAGTGGTGGGACTAAAAAAAAGGGGACACGGGGAGGGGGACGGACGGGGGGGGGGGGACGGACGGGGGGACACGGGGACAGGACGGGGGTGACGCCGTGGCCTGTCCCGCCGCAGGCCGGATCCTGGTGGCCGCCGTTGCTACCGCTGCTGGGTTCGTCGCCGGTGCTGCCGCCGCCGCCGTCGTGCTGGCGGGTAGGAAGGACCCCCAAAAATGGGGCGGAATTGGGAAAAAATGGGAGTTTGGGGGACTCGGGGGGGGGGGAGGGGGTTGTTAGGGTGACAAGGGACACAAGGGGGGGGCGGGTGATGAGGACACCCCCCCCGCCCAGTGGTCCCGGCAGTGGGAAGCCCGTGGGGGAGGAGGGTTGGGATTTGGGTGGAAAAAGGTGGGTTTTGGGAAAATGGGGAGAGGGGAGGTGAAACCCAGCAGGAGGATATGGGGGGGACACGGTGGGGGACACGAGGGACAGCGTGAGGGGTGACACGGGGAGGGGACACAAAGGTGACAGGCACCCCAACCACCCCCGGGGTGGGGGGATCCCATGGGTGAGCCGGGCTGGGATTTGGGTGAAAAAACCACATTTTTGGGACAATGAGGAAATAGGGGTGAATCTCACGGGTTGGGGACACGGGGGGACACGAGGGACAGCGTGAGGGGTGACACGGGGAGGGGACACAAAGGTGACAGGCACCCAAACCACCCTTAGGGTGGGGGGATCCCGTGGGTGAGCCGGGCTGGGATTTGGGTGAAAAAACCACATTTTTGGGACAATGAGGAAATAGGGGTGAATCTCACGGGTTGGGGACACGGGGGGACACGAGGGACAGCCTGAGGGGTGACATGGGGAGGGGACACAAAGGTGACAGGCACCCCAACCACCCCCGGGGTGGGGGGATCCCGTGGGTGAGCCGGGCTGGGATTTGGGTGAAAAAACCACATTTTTGGGACAATGAGGAAATAGAGGTGAATCTCACGGGTTGGGGACACGGGGGGACACGAGGGACAGCGTGAGGGGTGACACGGGGAGGGGACACAAAGGTGACAGGCACCCCAACCACCCCCGGGGTGGGGGGATCCCGTGGGTGAGCCGGGCTGGGATTTGGGTGAAAAAACGACATTTTTGGGACAATGAGGAAATAGGGGTGAATCTCACGGGTTGGGGACACGGGGGGAAACGAGGGACAGCCTGAGGGGTGACACGGGGAGGGGACACAAAGGTGACAGGCACCCCAACCACCCCCGGGGTGGGGGGATCCCATGGGTGAGCCGGGCTGGGATTTGGGTGAAAAAACCACATTTTTGGGACAATGAGGAAATAGGGGTGAATCTCACGGGTTGGGGACACGGGGGGACACGAGGGACAGCGTGAGGGGTGACACGGGGAGGGGACACAAAGGTGACAGGCACCCCAACCACCCCCGGGGTGGGGGATCCCGTGGGTGAGCCGGGCTGGGATTTGGGTGAAAAAACCACATTTTTGGGACAATGAGGAAATAGGGGTGAATCTCACAGGTTGGGGACATGAGGGACAGCGTGAGGGGTGACACGGGGAGGGGACACAAAGGTGACAGGCACCCAAACCACCCTTAGGGTGGGGGGATCCCATGGGTGAGCCGGGCTGGGATTTGGGTGAAAAAACCACATTTTTGGGACAATGGGGACGGGGGGTGAATCTCACAGGTTGGGGACACGGGGGGACACGAGGGACAGCGTGAGGGGTGACACGGGGAGGTGACACAAAGGTGACAGGCACCCCAACCACCCCCGGGGTGGGGGGATCCCGTGGGTGAGCCGGGCTGGGATTTGGGTGAAAAAACCACATTTTTGGGACAATGAGGAAATAGGGGTGAATCTCACGGGTTGGGGACACGGGGGGACACGAGGGACAGCCTGAGGGGTGACATGGGGAGGGGACACAAAGGTGACAGGCACCCCAACCACCCCCGGGGTGGGGGGATCCCGTGGGTGAGCCGGGCTGGGATTTGGGTGAAAAAACCACATTTTTGGGACAATGAGGAAATAGGGGTGAATCTCACGGGTTGGGGACACGGGGGGACACGAGGGACAGCGTGAGGGGTGACACGGGGAGGGGACACAAAGGTGACAGGCACCCCAACCACCCCCGGGGTGGGGGGATCCCGTGGGTGAGCCGGGCTGGGATTTGGGTGAAAAAACGACATTTTTGGGACAATGAGGAAATAGGGGTGAATCTCACGGGTTGGGGACACGGGGGGACACGAGGGACAGCCTGAGGGGTGACACGGGGAGGGGACACAAAGGTGACAGGCACCCCAACCACCCCCGGGGTGGGGGGATCCCATGGGTGAGCCGGGCTGGGATTTGGGTGAAAAAACCACATTTTTGGGACAATGAGGAAATAGGGGTGAATCTCACGGGTTGGGGACACGGGGGGACACGAGGGACAGCGTGAGGGGTGACACGGGGAGGGGACACAAAGGTGACAGGCACCCCAACCACCCCCGGGGTGGGGGGATCCCGTGGGTGAGCCGGGCTGGGATTTGGGTGAAAAAACCACATTTTTGGGACAATGAGGAAATAGGGGTGAATCTCACAGGTTGGGGACATGAGGGACAGCGTGAGGGGTGACACGGGGAGGGGACACAAAGGTGACAGGCACCCAAACCACCCTTAGGGTGGGGGGATCCCATGGGTGAGCCGGGCTGGGATTTGGGTGAAAAAACCACATTTTTGGGACAATGGGGACGGGGGGTGAATCTCACAGGTTGGGGACACGGGGGGACACGAGGGACAGCGTGAGGGGTGACACGGGGAGGTGACACAAAGGTGACAGGCACCCCAACCACCCCCGGGGTGGGGGGATCCCGTGGGTGAGCCGGGCTGGGATTTGGGTGAAAAAACCACATTTTTGGGACAATGAGGAAATAGGGGTGAATCTCACGGGTTGGGGACACGGGGGGACACGAGGGACAGCGTGAGGGGTGACATGGGGAGGGGACACAAAGGTGACAGGCACCCCAACCACCCCCGGGGTGGGGGGATCCCGTGGGTGAGCCGGGCTGGGATTTGGGTGAAAAAACCACATTTTTGGGACAATGAGGAAATAGAGGTGAATCTCACGGGTTGGGGACACGGGGGGACACGAGGGACAGCGTGAGGGGTGACACGGGGAGGGGACACAAAGGTGACAGGCACCCCAACCACCCCCGGGGTGGGGGGATCCCGTGGGTGAGCCGGGCTGGGATTTGGGTGAAAAAAGCCCATTTTTGGGACAATGAGGAAATAGGGGTGAATCTCACGGGTTGGGGACATGAGGGACAGCGTGAGGGGTGACACGGGGAGGGGACACAAAGGTGACAGGCACCCCAACCACCCCCGGGGTGGGGGGATCCCGTGGGTGAGCCGGGCTGGGATTTGGGTGAAAAAACGACATTTTTGGGACAATGAGGAAATAGGGTTGAATCTCACGGGTTGGGGACACGGGGGGACACGAGGGACAGCGTGAGGGGTGACACGGGGAGGGGACACAAAGGTGACAGGCACCCCAACCACCCCCGGGGTGGGGGGATCCCGTGGGTGAGCCGGGCTGGGATTTGGGTGAAAAAAGCCCATTTTTGGGACAATGAGGAAATAGGGGTGAATCTCACGGGTTGGGGACATGAGGGACAGCTTGAGGGGTGACACGGGGAGGGGACACAAAGGTGACAGGCACCCCAACCACCCCCGGGGTGGGGGGATCCCGTGGGTGAGCCGGGCTGGGATTTGGGTGAAAAAACCACATTTTTGGGACAATGAGGAAATAGGGGTGAATCTCACGGGTTGGGGACATGAGGGACAGCGTGAGGGGTGACACGGGGAGGGGACACAAAGGTGACAGGCACCCCAACCACCCCCGGGGTGGGGGATCCCGTGGGTGAGCCGGGCTGGGATTTGGGTGAAAAAACCACATTTTTGGGACAATGAGGAAATAGGGGTGAATCTCACGGGTTAGGGACACAGGGGGACATGAGGGACAGCGTGAGGGGTGACACGGGGAGGGGACACAAAGGTGACAGGCACCCAAACCACCCTTAGGGTGGGGGGATCCCGTGGGTGAGCCGGGCTGGGATTTGGGCGAAAAAAGCCCATTTTTGGGACAATGAGGAAATAGGGGTGAATCTCACGGGTTGGGGACATGAGGGACAGCGTGAGGGGTGACACGGGGAGGGGACACAAAGGTGACAGGCACCCAAACCACCCTTAGGGTGGGGGGATCCCGTGGGTGAGCCGGGCTGGGATTTGGGTGAAAAAACCACATTTTTGGGACAATGAGGAAATAGGGGTGAATCTCACAGGTTGGGGACATGAGGGACAGCGTGAGGGGTGACACGGGGAGGGGACACAAAGGTGACAGGCACCCAAACCACCCTTAGGGTGGGGGGATCCCATGGGTGAGCCGGGCTGGGATTTGGGTGAAAAAACCACATTTTTGGGACAATGAGGAAATAGGGGTGAATCTCACGGGTTGGGGACACGGGGGGACACGAGGGACAGCGTGAGGGGTGACACGGGGAGGGGACACAAAGGTGACAGGCACCCCAACCACCCCCGGGGTGGGGGGATCCCGTGGGTGAGCCGGGCTGGGATTTGGGTGAAAAAACCACATTTTTGGGACAATGAGGAAATAGGGGTGAATCTCACGGGTTGGGGACACGGGGGGAAACGAGGGACAGCCTGAGGGGTGACATGGGGAGGGGACACAAAGGTGACAGGCACCCCAACCACCCCCGGGGTGGGGGGATCCCGTGGGTGAGCCGGGCTGGGATTTGGGTGAAAAAACCACATTTTTGGGACAATGAGGAAATAGGGGTGAATCTCACGGGTTGGGGACATGAGGGACAGCGTGAGGGGTGACACGGGGAGGGGACACAAAGGTGACAGGCACCCCAACCACCCCCGGGGTGGGGGGATCCCGTGGGTGAGCCGGGCTGGGATTTGGGTGAAAAAAACCACATTTTTGGGAAAATGGGGGCGGGGGGGGAGGTGAAACCCGTGGGAGAACATGGATTTGGGTGGGAACCCCCACCATTTTGGGGGACAACGAGGCCGTGGGGGTGAATCCCCCAGGATGGGGACACAGGGGATGGGCCGCAGGTTGCCGTTGGGTGGCGGGTGCTGCCTCCCGCCCTCCCTGTCGGTGACAGCCCGTTTTTGGGGTGAAAGGCGGGGATTTTGGTGCAGGTGCCGGGGGCTGCTGCTGCCCCCGGGGCTGGCTGGGTTTCGGGGGTCGCTGTTACCTCTTCTCGGAGGAGGAAGGCAACTGGAGCCGGGGCTTGGGGAGCTGCCGCGATTTGGGGGGGTCCCTCACCTCCCTCGACACCCCAGAAGAGAAGGTGGGGGCACCCAAGGGTGCTGGGGGGGACAAGGGGACACTGGGGACACTGGGGACACTGGGAGGGCACCCAAGGGTGGGTGGCTTTGGCGGGGGGGGAGTCACCTGGGAGGGGCTTAAGAGTTCTGGGAGGGTGTTGGGGGGGGGTCCCCGTCTTTCCGCGTCCCCTTATGGGTGTCCCCATGTCCCCACACCGATGCCCCCGTGTCCCCATATGGGTGTCCCCATGTCCTCGGGTGTCCCTTTGTCCCCTTGTCCCCCCATGTCCCCACACCAATGTCCCTGGGTCCCCATGTCCCCAGGTGTCCCCATGTGCCTGTGTCCCCACACCAATGTCCCCATGTCCCCAGGTGTCCCCATGTTCCCAAAGCCCCATGTCCCCATGTCCCTAGGTATTCCCCATGTCCCTGGCTGTCCCCCATGTCCCCAGATGTCCCTGTGTCCCCATGTCCCTGTGTCCCCATGTCCCCATATCCCCAAGTGTCCTCCATGTCCCCAGGTCCCTGAGTGTCCCCCATGTCCCCGAGTGTCCCCCATGTCCCTGTGTCCCCACGTCCCCACATCCCTGAGTGTCCCCCATGTCCCCACGTCCCCAAGTGTCCCCACGTCCCCAAGTGTCCCCATGTCCCCACATCCCTGAGTGTCCCCCATGTCCCCACGTCCCCGAGTGTCCCCATGTCCCTGTGTCCCCATGTCCCCACATCCCCAGGTATCCCCCATATCCCCGCGTCCCTGCATGTCCCCATGTCCTCGAGTGTCCCCATGTCCCCATATCCCTGGCTGTCCCCGATGTCCTCACATCCCTGAGTGTCCCCACGTCCCCGAGTGTCCCTCATGTCCCCGCATCCCTGGCTGTCTCCAATGTCCCCATGTCCCCGAGTGTCCCGAGTGTCCCCACGTCCCCAAGTGTCCCCCATGTCCCCAGGGGCTGCTGGCGCGTCACAAGGGTCTTCCCCACCACTGGGTCGGGCTCCGGAGGGACCTGCAGCAAGGATGGCACTGGGCCAACGGCTCCCGCTCCCAGCCCTGGTGAGGGACGGGGACATCACGGGGGACACGGGGGACAGCGGGGACACGGGGCGGGGACGGGGGAAGGAGGAGGGAGAGGGTGGGGGGGAGGAGGAGGAGGGGTGGAGGGAGGGAATGAGGGATGAAGGAGGGTTGGAGGGATTGGGGAGGATGAGGAGGGAGGGAGGGATTGGGGAAGATGAGGAGGGAGGGAGGGATTGGGGAAGATGAGGAGGGAGGGAGGGAGGGAGAGCTTGGGAAGGAGGGGTGGAGAGATGAAGAAGGGGAGGAAGAGGAGGGATGAAGGAAGGAGGGAGGGAGGAATGAAGGGATGGAGGGATTGGGGAGGATGAGGAGGTTGGAGGGAGGTCGGAGGGAGGGACTGGGGGGGGAAGGGTGGAGGGATGAAGAAGGGGAGAAAGTGGAGGGAGGAAGGATGGAGGGAGAGGAATGGAGGGATGAGGGACTGGGAGGAAGAGGAGGGATGAAGGAGGGATGGAGTAGGGAGGGAGGGACTGGGAAGGAGGAGGGAGGGAGGGATTGGGGAGGAGGGGTGGAGGGATGAAGGAGGGGAGGAAGAGGAGGGAGGAAGGAAGGATAGACGGATCAGGGAGGAGGAGGAGGGATGAAGGATGGAGGGACGGATGGAAGGATTGGGGAGGAGGAGGGATGAAGAAGGAGGAGGAAGAGGAGGGATGAAGGAAGGATGGAAGGAGGGAGGGATGAAGGAGGAGGGATGAAGTAGGGATGGAGAGGTGGATGGAGGGATTGGGGAGGAGGAGGAGGGCTGAGGGAGGAGGAGGAGGGCTGGAGGGATGAAGGAGGACGAGGAGGGATGGTGGAGGGATCCGGGAGGAGGAGGAGGAGGAAGGAGGGCTGGAGGAAGAGGAGGCCGGCGGGTCCCGGCAGGTTCGCGGTGCGCGGCGCGGCCGATTGCGCCTACCTTGGGGACGGGGACGTGCAGACGGCCAGCTGCGCCTCCGAGAAGCACTGGATCTGCGCCCGCCCGCCCGCCTGAGCACCCATGGGTGCCCCCCCCACCCCCACCCATGGGTGCCCCCCCCCCCACCCATGGGTGCCCCCCCAAAATAAAGGAGCTAGAGCAGGAGGGCGTCGCGGCGACAGAGCCAGCGCAGCTCGGCCCCGCAGCTCTCCAACGCCGAGTGACCCCGTCGTAGCACCCCGCAATCCCGGCCCTGGCCGCCGCGCTGCCCGGGCCTATGGGGGGCACCCCAAAAAATGTCAGGGGGGGGCACCCCAAAAAATGTCGGGGGGGTGGGGTGGGGACCCCAAAATCGGGGGAGGGTTACCCCAAATTTTGGGGAGGGGAGAAGTGGAGGGTGCTGGGCATGGGGGAGGATGAGTGGGGATGGAGAGAGGGGGACCCCGGTATGGGTGGGGGGATGCGGGGTACCCCAATATGGATGGGGGGAGAGGGGGACCCCGATATGGGTGGGGGGGGAGGGGTACCCCGATATGGATGGGGAGGGGGAGGAGGGAGCACCCCAATATGGGTGGGGGGAGAGGGGGCACCCCGATATGGGTGGGGGGAGAGGGGGCACCCCAATATGGATGGGGAGGGGGAGGAGGGAGCACCCCAGTATGGGTGGGGGGAGAGGGAGCACCCCGATATGGATGGGGGAGAGGGGGCACCCCAATATGGGTGGGGGGGAGAGGGAGCACCCCGATATGGATGGGGAGGGGGAGAGGGGCACCCCGATATGGATGGGGGAGAGGGGGACCCCGATATGGGTGGGGAGGGGGAGAGGGAGCACCCCGATATGGATGGGGGGAGAGGGGGCACCCCAATATGGGTGGGGGGGAGAGGGAGCACCCCGATATGGATGGGGAGGGGGAGAGGGGCACCCCGATATGGATGGGGGAGAGGGGGACCCCGATATGGGTGGGGAGGGGGAGAGGGAGCACCCCGATATGGATGGGGGGAGAGGGGGCACCCCAATATGGGTGGGGGGGAGAGGGAGCACCCCGATATGGATGGGGAGGGGGAGAGGGGCACCCCGATATGGATGGGGGGAGAGGGGGCACCCCAATATGGGTGGAGGGGAGAGGGAGCACCCCGATATGGATGGGGAGGGGGAGAGGGGGCACCCCGATATGGATGGGGGAGAGGGGCACCCCGATATGGGTGGGGAGGGGGAGAGGGAGCACCCCGATATGGGTGGGGATGGGAAGAGGGGTCCCCCGGGGACACGCCCCCCCCCCTCGCCCCCCCCGGGGTCCCCCCCAAAGCCGGACTCACGGCGGGGGCTGCTGGGAGCCGTCGGGCCAGACCCAGGCGCGGGCGCGGGGGCAAAAGCGCAGCCCCACCCACAGGGGGTTCGGCTCCCCCAGCACCCCCTCGAGGGAGCCCTGGGGGGGCCGGGGGGGGTCAGGCTTGGGGGGACCCCCCCCCTGCACCCCCAAACCCGCCCTGGCGACCCCCAGCCCGGGCTGCCCCAAACCCCCCACTCACGGGTATTTTGGGGGATGTTACAGCGTCAGGTGCCCCAAGCCCCCCCAAATGGCTATTTTTTGGGGTGCTGCTGCCTGGGACGCCCCAAGCCCCCCCAAGCCCCCCCAAGACCAGATTTTTTTGGGGTGCTGCTGCCTGGGACACCCCAAGCCCCCAATAATGGCTATTTTTTGGGGTGCTGCTGCCTGGGATGCCCCAAGCCCCCCCAAGCCCCCCCAAACCAGATTTTTCTGGGGTGTTGCTGCCTGGGACACCCCAAGCCCCCCCAAGCCCTCAATAATGGTTATTTTTTGGGGTGCTGCTGCCTGGGACACCCCAATCCCCCCCCAAGCCCCCCCAAAACCAGATTTTTTTGGGGTGCTGCTGCCTGGGATGCCTCAATTCCCCCCCAAGCCCCCCCAAAACCAGATTTTTTTGGGGTGCTGCTGCCTGGGACACCCCAATCCCCCCCCAAGCCCTCAATAATGGCTATTTTTTGGGGTGCTGCTGCCTGGGACAGCCCAATCCCCCCCAAATCCCCCCCAAAACCAGATTTTTTGGGGTGCTGCTGCCTGGGATGCCCCAATTCCCCCCCAAGCCCCCCCAAAATGGCTATTTTTTGGGGTGCTGCTGCCTGGGACACCTCAATCCCCCCCAAAACCAGATTTTTTGGGGTGCTGCTGCGTGGGACACCCCAATTCCCCCCAAATCCCCCCCAAAACCAGATTTTTTTGGGGTGCTGCTGCCTGGGATGCCCCAATCCCCCCCAAAACCGGATTTTTTTGGGGTGCTGCTGCCTGGGACACCCCAATCCCCCCCCAAGCCCCCCCAAAACCAGATTTTTTTGGGGTGCTGCTGCCTGGGACACCCCAATCCCCCCCAAAGCCCCCCCAAAACCAGATTTTTTTGGGGTGCTGCAGCCTGAGATGCCCCAATCCCCCCTAAAGTTGCTATTTTTTGGGGTGCTGCTCCCTGGGATGCCCCACCCCACCCCCGCCAGGCAGATATTTGGGGGTGCATCACTTTGGGGGTGCTGGGGGGGGGGTGTCTCACCACGGCCGCGAGGTCGCGGGGGCCGAGCAGTCGGGCAGCGCGGGCAGCGCAATCGCGGGCAGCGTCGTCCCAGGTGCGGGCAGCCGCCGAGAGCCGGTAGCAGGCAGCGGCTCGGGGGGTCCAACCGGGGGGGCAGAGCTCGCAGGGAGCCTTCGGCCTCCCCCGGCCACCGCCATCCTCGTCGTCGTCGTCGTCGTCGCCTTCCTCGCACAGGCCGCGACGAAGGGCGGCCGCCAGCTCGGCCGCGCTCCCGTTGCAAGCGGGCGCCGTCGGTGTCGGGGTCCCCGTCGGCCGCCGACTCGCTGCATCAAAAACCCCCTGAATTCAACCCAAAAACCAGTTTGCCGGGACACCCCCCCCCCCAATTTTTGACGTCATCACCCCATTTCTGACGTCATCGCCCCGCTTTTTTAACCTCCTCGCCCCTTTCTTGACGTCCTCGCCCCTTTCTTGACGTCCTCGCCCCGCTTTTTACCTCCGCGCCCCAGTTTTCACGTCGTCGCCCCGGTTTTCACATCATCACCCCATTCCCCCCCCCCCCTTCTTTTTTGGGCACCCCACCCCCCCACCTCGGGGCGCCCCTGGGTGTCCCCCCACCCTGAGGGGGGTGGGGGTGGGGGTGGGGTGGGGGGTGGGGTTCGGAGCAGGCGTCAAACGGCTCCGCGGGGGCGAGAGGGAAACCCGCGAAAACGGTGATTCAGCCCCAAACGGTTGCGGCGGAGCTGGGGGGGGGGGGGGCGGGGGGGGCCCAAGCTCCCCCCCTATACAAGCCGTACCCATATAGGGCCTATTCCCTTATATATCAGCTCTGCTCCTATATATAAGCTCCCCACCCTATAGGACGCCCCCCCATAGAACACCCCCCCCCATAGAACCCCTCCACACGACCCCCCGCATAGGACCCCACCCTATAGGACTCCCCCTATAGGACTCCCCCCATAGGACCCCCCTGCAACACCCCTCCCATAGGACCCCACCCTATAGGACCCCCTCCATAGGACCCCAATATAGGCCCCCCCGCAAGACCCCTCCCATAAGACCCCGCCCTACAGGAACCCCCCCATGGACCCCTCCCATAGGAGCCCTCTATAGGACCCCCCCGCAAGACCCCTCCCATAAGACCCCGCCCTATATGACCCACCCTATAGGACCCCTCCCATAGGACCCCCCCACAAGACCCCTCCCATAGGACCCCACCCTATATGACCCACCCTATAGGACCCCTCCCATAGGACTCCCCCACACGACCCCCCCATAGGACCCCTCCCATAGGACCCCCCATAGGACCCAACCCTATAGGACACCCCCCATAGGACCCCTCTATAGCCCCGCCCCTGCACGACCCCCCCATAGGACCCCACCCTATAGGCCCCCCCATAGCCCCCCACTCACCCAGCACCCCCAGGGCGCCGATGGCCACCCCCAGGATCAGGCCCCGGCCAGGGCCAGGCGGGGGGACAGGGGACACGCCCGGGGACAGCGGCCTGGGGGGGGGGGGGCACACCCGGGGGGGGGGGGCTTTGAGCTGCAGGTGTCCTCCCCTCCCTCCTCATCCTCCTCCTTCATCCACCGTCCCTCCTCCTTCTCCCTCTCTCCCTCCATCCCTCCTCCCTCCCCTCTCCCATCCCTCCTCACCCCTCTTCCATCCCTCCTCTTCCTCCCTCCTCCTCCTCCCTCTCCCACCCCTCCTCATCCTCACCCTCTTCCATCCCTCCTCTTCCTCCCTCCATCCCTCCTTCTCATCCTCTCTCCCATCCTTCCCCCTCCCTCCCTCTTCATCCCTCTCCCATCCCTCCTCTTCCTCCCTCCATCCCTCTCCCATCCCTCTTCCTCTTCATCCCTCTCCCATCCCTCCTCTTCCTCCTCCATCCTCTCCCATCCCTCTTCCTCTTCATCCCTCTCCCATCCCTCCTCTTCCTCCCTCCATCCCTCTCCATCCCTCTTCCTCTTCATCCCTCTCCCATCCCTCCTCTTCCTCCCTCCATCCCTCTCCCATCCCTCTTCCTCTTCATCCCTCTCCCATCCCTCCTCTTCCTCCCTCCATCCCTCTCCCATCCCTCTTCCTCTTCATCCCTCTCCCATCCCTCCTCTTCCTCCCTCCATCCCTCTCCCATCCCTCTTCCTCTTCATCCCTCTCCCATCCTCCTCTTCCTCCCTCCATCCCTCTCCCATCCCTCCTCCTCTTCATCCCTCTCCCATCCCTCCTCTTCCTTCCTCCATCCCTCTCCCATCCCTCTTCCTCTTCATCCCTCTCCCATCCCTCCTCTTCCTCCCTCCATCCCTCTCCCATCCCTCTTCCTCTTCATCCCTCTCCCATCCCTCCTCTTCCTCTCTCCATCCCTCTCCCATCCCTCTTCCTCTTCATCCCTCTCCCATCCCTCCTCTCCTCCTCCATCCCTCTCCCATCCCTCCTCCTCTTCATCCCTCTCCCATCCCTCCTCTTCCTCCCTCATCCCTCTCCCATCCCTCTTCCTCTCATCCCTCTCCATCCCTCTCTTCCTCCCTCCATCCTCTCCCATCCCTCTTCCTCTTCATCCCTCTCCCATCCCTCCTCTTCCTCTCTCCATCCCTCTCCCAGTCCCTCCTTCCTCGTCAGTCCCTCTCCCATCCCTCCTCTTCCTCCTCCATCCCTCTCCCATCCTCTTCCTCTTCATCCCTCTCCCATCCCTCCTCCTCCCTCCGTCCCCCCTCCCTCTTCATCCCTCTCCCATCCCTCCTCTTCCTCCCTCCATCCCTCCTCTCCCTCCCTCTTCATCCCTCTCCCCTCCCTCCTCTTCCTCCCTCCCTCCTCCCACCTCGGCGGGGGTCCCGGCCGTCCCCCCCGGGACCCTCAGGTCAGCGTACACGACCTCCTCGGCCATGTCACCAGCGCTGTCACCGCCGTGTCCCCCGTCACCCCCCCGCGCGTGTCACCCCACGTGTGTCACCCCCCCCGTGCCCCCCCA
>JAVHSO010000159.1:0-42950 GCA_031468815.1 Morus bassanus | reverse complement strand
TGGTATCATTCTGCTCAGGTAGTGCTCTGCTCAACTAGCACTCTCCTCAGCTAGCACTCTGCTCACCTAGCACTTTGCTCATCTAGCACTCTGCTCAGCTAGCAGGCTGCACAGCTAGCACTCTGCTCAGCTAGCGCTCTCCCTCACCTAGCACTCTCCTCAGCTAGCACTCTGCTGAGCCAGCACTCTGCTCAGCTATCACTCTTCTCAGCTAGCACTATGCTCACCTAGCACTCTGCTCAGCTAACACTCTGATCAACTAGCACTCTGCTCAGCTAGCACTCTGCTCAGCCAGCACTCTGCTCACCTAGCATTCTGCTCAGCTAGCACTCTGCTCAGCCAGCACTCTGCTCAGCTAGCACTCTGCTCAGCAAGCACTCTCCTCAGCTAGCACTATGCTCAGCTAGCGCTATGCTCAGCTAGCACTCTGTTCAGCTAGCGCTATGCTCAGCTAGCACTCACTCAGCTAGCACTCTGTTCAGCTAGACGTCTGCTCATCTAGCACTCTGCTCAGCTAGCACTCTGCTCAGCCAGCACTCTCCTGACCCAACACTCTGCTCACCTAGCGCTCTGCTCAGTTAGCACTATGCTCAGCTAGCGCTCTGCTCAGCTAGCACTCTGATCAACTAGCACTCTGCTCAGCTAGCACTCTGCTCAGCCAGCACTCTGCTCACCTAGCACTCTGCTCAGCTAGCACTCTGCCTAGCTAGCTCTCACCTCACCTAGCACTCTGCTCACCTAGCACTCTACTCAGCTAACACTCTGCTCAAGTAGCGCTCTGCTCAACTAGCACTCTGCTCACCTAGCACTCTGCTCAGCCAGCACTCTGCTCAGCCAGCAGACTACTCAGCTAGCACTCTCATCAGCCAGCACTCTGCTCATCTAGCATTCTGTTCAGCTAGACGTCTGCTCAGCTAGCACTCACTCAGCTAGCACTCTGTTCTCAGCTAGACGTCTGCTCAGCAAGCACTCTGCTCAGGTAGCGCTCTGCTCAACTAGCACTCTGCTCAGCCAGCACTCTGCTCAGCTAGCTCTCTGCTCAGCTAGCGCTCTCCTCACCTAGCACTCTACTCAGCTAGCACTCTGCTCAGCCAGCGCTCTGCTCAACTAGCACTCTGATCAGCTAGCACCCTGCTCAGCTAGCACTCACTCAGCTAGCACTCTGTTCAGCTAGACGTCTGCTCAGCTAGCACTCTGCTCACCTAGCATTCTGCTCATCTAGCACACTGCTCAGCTAGCACTCTGCTCAGCTAGCACTCTGATCAGCCAGCACTCTGCTCACCTAGCGCTCTGCTCAGCTAGCACTCTGCTAAGGTAGCACTCTGCTCAGCTAGCACTCTGCTCACCCTGCAATCTGCTCAGCAAGCTCTCTGTTCAGCCAGCACTATGCTCAGCTAGACCTCTGCTCAGCTAGCACTCTGCTCACCTAGCACTATGCTCACCTAGCACTCTGCTCAGGTAGCACTCTGCTCAGCTAGCAATCTGATCACCTAGCACTCTGCTCACCTAGCACTCTTTCAGCTATCACTCTCTTCAGCTAGCGCTATGCTCAGCTAGCACTCTGTTCAGCTAGCACTCTGTTCAGCTAGACGTCTGCTCAGCTATCACTCTGCTCAGCTAGCACTTTGCTCACCTAGCATTCTGCTCATCTAGCACTCTGCTCAGCTAGCACTCTGATCAACTAGCACTCTGCTCAGCTAGCACTCTGCTCAGCCAGCACTCTGCTCACCTAGCACTCTGCCTAGCTAGCTCTCACCTCACCTAGCACTCTGCTCACCTAGCACTCTACTCAGCTAGCACTCTGCTCAGGTAGCGCTCTGCTCAACTAGCACTCTGCTCAGCTAGCACTCTGCTCAGCTAGCACTCTGCTCCTCTAGCAGGTTGCTCAGCTAGCACTCTGCTCAGCTAGCGCTCTCCTCACCTAGCACTCTCCGCAGCTAGCACTCTGCTCAGCCAGCACTCTGCTCAGCTAGCACTCTGCTCAGCTAGCGCTCTGCTCAGCTAGAGCTCTGCTCATCTAGCAGGTTGCTCAGCTAGCACTCTGCTCAGCCAGCACTCTGCTCAGCTAGCACTCTGCTCAGCTAGCACTCTGCCTAGCTAGCGCTCTCCTCACCTAGCACTCTGCTCAGCTAGCACTTGCTCAGCTAGCACTCTGATCACCTAGCACTCTGCTCAGCAAGCACTCTGCTCAGCTAGCACTCTGTTCAGCTAGCGCTATGCTCAGCTAGCACTCACTCAGCTAGCACTCTGTTCAGCTAGACGTCTGCTCAGCAAGCACTCTGCTCAGCTAGCACTCTGCTCAGGTAGCGCTCTGCTCAACTAGCAATCTGGTCACCTAGCACTCTTCTCAGGTAGCGCTCTGCTCACCTAGCACTCTGCTCAGCAAGCACTATGCTAAGCTAGCACTCTGCTCAGCAAGCACTCTCCTCAGCTAGCACTCTCCTCAGCCAACACTCTGCTCAACTAGCTCTCTGTTCAGCTAGCACTCTGTTCAGCTAGCACTCTGCTCAGCAAGCACTCTGCTCAGCTAGCACTCTGCTCAGCAAGCACTCTCCTCAGCTAGCACTATGCTCAGCTAGCGCTATGCTCAGCTAGCACTCTGTTCAGCTAGCGCTATGCTCAGCTAGCACTCACTCAGCTAGCACTCTGTTCAGCTAGACGTCTGCTCATCTAGCACTCTGCTCAGCTAGCACTCTGCTCAGCCAGCACTCTGCTGACCCAACACTCTGCTCACCTAGCGCTCTGCTCAGTTAGCACTATGATCAGCTAGCTCTCTGCTCTACTAGCACTCTATTCAGCTAGCGCTATGCTCACCTAGCACTCTGCTCAGCTAGCACTCTGCTCAGCTAGCACTCTCCTCAGCAAACACTCTGCTCAGGTAGCACTCTGCTCAGCTAGCACTCTGCTCACCCTGCAATCTGCTCAGCAAGCTCTCTGCTCACCTAGCACTCTGCTCAGCTAGCACTCTGCTCAGCTAGCGCTATGCTCAACTAGAACTCTCCTCAGCTAGCACTCTGCTCAGCTAGCACTCTGCTCAGCTAGCACTCGGCTGCTCATCTAGCATTCTACTCAGCTAGCACTCTGCTCAGCTAGCACTCTGATCAACTAGCACTCTGCTCAGGTAGCACTCTGCTCAGCTAGCACTCTCCTCACCAACAGTCTGCTCAGCTAGCAATCTGATCACCTAGCACTCTGTTCAGCTATCACTCTCTTCAGCTAGCGCTATGCTCAGCTAGCACTCTGTTCAGGTAGCACTCTGTTCAGCTAGACGTCTGCTCAGCTAGCACTCTGCTCAGCTAGCACTCTGCTCACCTAGCATTCTGCTCATCTAGCACTCTGCTCAGCTAGCACTCTGCTCAGCCAGCACTCTGCTCACCTAGCACTCTGCTCAGCTAGCACTCTGCCTAGCTAGCGCTCACCTCACCTAGCACTCTGCTCACCTAGCACTCTGCTCAGCCAGCACTCTGCTCAGCTAGCACTCTGCTCAGCAAGCACTCTCCTCAGCTAGCACTCTGCTCAGCTAGCGCTATGCTCAGCTAGCACTCTGTTCAGCTAGCGCTATGCTCAGCTAGCACTCTGTTCAGGTAGACGTCTGCTCAGCAAGCACTCTGCTCAGCTAGCACTCTGCTCAGGTAGCGCTCTGCTCAACTAGCACTCTGCTCAGCCAGCACTCTGCTCAGCTAGCACTCTGATCAACCAGCACTCTGCTCACCCAACACTCTGCTCACGTAGCGCTCTGCTCAGCTAGCACTATGTTCAGCTAGCGCTCTGCTCAACTAGCAATCTATTCAGCTAGCACTATGCTCACCTAGCACTCTGCTCAGCTAGCACTCTGATCACCTAGCACTATGCTCACCTATCACTCTGCTCAGCCAGCGCTCTGCTCAGCTAGTACTCTGCTCAGCTAGAGCTCTCCTCACTAGCACTCTGTTAAGCTAGCGCTCTCCTCACCTAGCACTCTGCTCAGCTAGCACTCTGCTCAGCAAGCACTCTGCTCAACTAGCACTCTGATCAGCTAGCACCCTGCTCAGCTAGCACTCTGCTCAGCAAGCACTCTGTTCAGCTAGCGCTATGCTCAGCTAGCGCTATGCTCAGCTAGCACTCTGTTCAGCCAGCGCTATGCTCAGCTAGCACTCTGCTCAGCTAGCACTCTGTTCAGCTAGACGTCTGCTCAGCTAGCACTCTGCTCAGCTAGCACTCTGCTCACCTAGCATTCTGCTCATCTAGCACTCTGCTCAGCTAGCACTCTGCTCAGCTAGCACTCTGCCTAGCTAGCGCTCTCCTCACTTAGCACTCTGCTCAGCTAGCACTCTGCTCAGCTAGCACTCTGATCACCTAGCACTCTGCTCAGCAAGCACTCTGCTCAGCTAGCACTCTGTTCAGTTAGCGCTATCCTCAGCTAGCACTCACTCAGCTAGCACTCTGCTCAGCAAGCAGTCTGCTCAGCTAGACGTCTGCTCAGCAAGCACTCTGCTCAGCTAGCACTCTCCTCAGGTAGCGCTCTGCTCACCTAGCACTCTGCTCAGCAAGCACGCTGCTCAGCTAGCATTCTGCTCAGCCAAAACTCTGCTCAGCCAGCACTCTCCTCAACCAACACTCTGCTCAACTAACTCTCTGTTCACCTATCACTCTGCTCAGATAGCACTCTGCTCAGCTAGCACTCTGCTCAGGTATCACTCTGCTCAGGTAGTGCTCTGCTCAGCTAGCACTCTGCTCACCTAGCACTTTGCTCATCTAGCACTCTGCTCACCTAGCACTCTGCTCATCTAACAGGCTGCTCAGCTAGCACTTTGCTCAGCTAGCACTATGCTCAGCTAGACGTCTGCTCAGCTAGCACTCTCCTCAGCTAGCACTCTGCTCAACTAGCACTCTCCTCAGCTAGAACTCTGCTCATCTAGCAGGTTACTCAACTAGCACTCTGCTCAGCTAGCACTCTGCTCACCTAGCACTCTGCTCAGCTAGCACTCTGATCAACTAGCACTCTGCTAAGCAAAAACTCTGCTCAGCTAGCACTCTGCTCAGCCAGCACTCTGCTCACCTAGCACTCTGCTCAGCTAGCACTCTGCCTAGCTAGCGCTCTCCTCACCTAGCACTCTGCTCAGCTAGCACTCTGATCACCTAGCACTCTGCTCAGCAAGCACTCTGCTCAGCTAGCACTCTGTTCAGCTAGCGCTATGCTCAGCTAGCACTCACTCAGCTAGCACTCTGTTCAGCTAGACGTCTGCTCAGCAAGCACTCTGCTCAGCTAGCACTCTGCTCAGGTAGCGCTCTGCTCAACTAGCAATCTGATCACCTAGCACTCTGCTCAGGTAGCGCTCTGCTCACCTAGCACTCTGCTCAGCAAGCACTCTGCTCAGCTAGCACTCTGCTCAGCCAGCACTCTCCTCAACCAACACTCTGCTCAACTAACTCTCTGTTCACCTATCACTCTGCTCAGCTAGCACTCTGCTCAGCTAGCACTCTGCTCAGATATCACTCTGCTCAGGTAGTGCTCTGCTCAGCTAGCACTCTGCTCACCTAGCACTTTGCTCATCTAGCACTCTGCTCACCTAGCACTCTGCTCATCTAACAGGCTGCTCAGCTAGCACTTTGCTCAGCTAGCACTATGCTCAGCTAGACGTCTGCTCAGCTAGCACTCTCCTCAGCTAGAACTCTGCTCATCTAGCAGGTTACTCAGCTAGCACTCTGCTCAGCTAGCACTCTGCTCAGCTAGCACTCTGCTCAGCTAGCACTCTGATCAACTAGCACTCTGCTCAGCAAAAACTCTGCTCAGCTAGCACTCTGCTCAGCCAGCACTCTGCTCACCTAGCACTCTGCTCAGCTAGCACTCTGCCTAGCTAGCGCTCTCCTCACCTAGCACTCTGCTCAGCTAGCACTCTGCTCAGCTAGCACTCTGATCACCTAGCACTCTGCTCAGCAAGCACTCTGCTCAGCTAGCACTCTGTTCAGCTAGCGCTATGCTCAGCTAGCACTCACTCAGCTAGCAGTCTGTTCAGCTAGACGTCTGCTCAGCAAGCACTCTGCTCAGCTAGCACTCTGCTCAGGTACCGCTCTGCTCAACTAGCAATCTGATCACCTAGCACTCTGCTCAGGTAGCGCTCTGCTCACCTAGCACTCTGCTCAGCAAGCACTATGCTAAGCTAGCACTCTGCTCAGCAAGCACTCTCCTCAGCTAGCACTCTCCTCAGCCAACACTCTGCTCAACTAGCTCTCTGTTCAGCTAGCACTCTGTTCAGCTAGACGTCTGCTCAGCTAGCGCTCTGCCCCGCCAGCACGCTGCTCAGGTAGCACTCTGCTCAGCTAGCACTCTGCTCACCTAGCATTCTACACATCTAGCACTCGGCTCAGCTAGCGCTCTCCTCACCTATCACTCTGCTCAGCTAGCACTCTGCTCAGCTAGCATTCTGCTCAGCTAGCACTCTCCTCAGCTAGCACTCTGCTCAACTAGCACTCTCCTCAGCTAGCACTCTGCTCACCTAGCACTCTGCTCAGCTAGAACTCTGCTCATCTAGCAGGTTGCTCAGCTAGCACTCTGCTCAGCTAGCACTCTGCTCAGCTAGCACTCTGATCAACTAGCACTCTGCTCAGCAAAAACTCTGCTCAGCTAGACTCTGCTCAGCCAGCACTCTGCTCACCTAGCACTCTGCTCAGCTAGCACTCTGCCTAGCTAGCGCTCTCCTCACCTAGCACTCTGCTCAGCTAGCACTCTGCTCAGCTAGCACTCTGATCACCTAGCACTCTGCTCAGCAAGCACTCTGCTCAGCTAGCACTCTGTTCAGCTAGCGCTAGGCTCAGCTAGCACTCACTCAGCTAGCACTCTGTTCAGCTAGACGTCTGCTCAGCAAGCACTCTGCTCAGGTAGCGCTCTGCTCAACGAGCAATCTGATCACCTAGCACTCTGCTCAGGTAGCGCTCTGCTCACCTAGCACTCTGCTCAGCAAGCACTATGCTAAGCCAGCACTCTGCTCAGCAAGCACTCTCCTCAGCTAGCACTCTCCTCATCCAACACTCTGCTCAACTAGCTCTCTGTTCAGCTAGCACTCTGTTCAGCTAGACGTCTGCTCAGCTAGCGCTCTGCTCAGCCAGCACGCTGCTCAGGTAGCACTCTGCTCAGCTAGCACTCTGCTCACCTAGCATTCTACTCATCTAGCACTCTGGTCAGCTAGCGCTCTCCTCACCTATCACTCTGCTCAGCTAGCACTCTGCTCAGCAAGCACTCTGCTCAGGTATCACTCTGCTCAGGTAATGCTCTGCTCAACTAGCACTCTCCTCAGCTAGCACTCTGCTCAGCTATCACTCTTCTCAGCTAGCACTATGCTCACCTAGCAGTCTGCTCAGCTAACACTCTGATCAACTAGCACTCTGCTCAGCTAGCACTCTGCTCAGATAGCACTCTGCTCAGCCAGCACTCTGCTCACCTAGCACTCTGCTCAGCCAGCACTCTGCTCAGCTAGCACTCTGCTCAGCAAGCACTCTGCTCAGCTAGCACTCTGCTCAGCTAGCACTCTGATCAGCTAGCACTCTGCTCAGCAAGCACTCTGCTCAGCTAGCACTCTGCTCAGCAAGCACTCTCCTCAGCTAGCGCTATGCTCAGCTAGCACTCTGTTCAGCTAGCGCTATGCTCAGCTAGCACTCTGTTCAGCTAGACGTCTGCTCATCTAGCACTCTGCTCAGCCAGCACTCTGCTGACCCAACACTCTGCTCACCTAGCTCTCTGCTCAGTTAGCACTACGCTCAGCTAGCGCTCTGCTCAACTAGCACTCTATTCAGCTAGCGCTATGCTCACCTAGCACTCTGCTCAGCTAGCACTCTGCTCAGCTAGCACTCTCCTCAGCAAACACTCTGCTCAGGTAGCACTCTGCTCAGCTAGCACTCTGCTCACCCTGCAATCTGCTCAGCAAGCTCTCTGCTCAGCTAGCACTCTGCCTAGCTAGCTCTCACCTCACCTAGCACTCTGCTCACCTAGCACTCTACTCAGCTAGCACTCTGCTCAGCTAGCACTCTCCTCAGCAAACACTCTACTCAGGTAGCACTCTGCTCAGCTAGCACTCTGCTCACCCTGCAATCTGCTCAGCAAGCTCTCTGCTCAGCTAGCACTCTGCCTAGCTAGCACTCTGATCACCTAGCACTCTCCTCAGCAAGTACTCTGCTCAGCTAGCACTCTGCTCAGCTAGCACTCTTCTTAGCTAGCACTATGCTCACCTAGCACTCTGCTCAGCTAGAACTCTGATCAACTAGCACTGTGCTCAGCTAGCACTCTGCTCAGCTAGCACTCTGCTCACCTAGAATTCTGCTCAGCTAGCACTCTGCCTAGCTAGCGCTCTCCTCACCTAGCACTCTGCTCAGCTAGCACTCTGCTCAGCTAGCACTCTGATCACCTAGCACTCTGCTCAGCAAGCAGTCTGCTCAGCTAGACGTCTACTCAGCAAGCACTCTGCTCAGCTAGCACTCTGCTCAGGTAGCGCTCTGCTCAGCTAGCACTCTGCCTAGCTAGCACTCTGATCACCTAGCACTCTGCTCACCTAGCACTCTACTCAGCTAGCACTCTGCTCAGGTAGCGCTCTGCTCAACTAGCACTCTGCTCAGCTAGCACTCTGCTCAGCCAGCACTCTGCTCAGCTAGCACTCTTCTTAGCTAGCACTATGCTCACCTAGCACTCTGCTCAGCTAGAACTCTGATCAACTAGCACTCTGCTCAGCTAGCACTCTGCTCAGCTAGCACTCTGCTCACCTAGAACTCTGCTCAGCTAGCACTCTGCCTAGCTAGCGCTCTCCTCACCTAGCACTCTGCTCAGCTAGCACTCTGCTCAGCTAGCACTCTGATCACCTAGCACTCTGCTCAGCAAGCAGTCTGCTCAGCTAGACGTCTACTCAGCAAGCACTCTGCTCAGCTAGCACTCTGCTCAGGTAGCGCTCTGCTCAACTAGCACTCTGCTCAGCTAGCACTCTGATCAGCCAGCACTCTGCTCACCCAACACTCTGCTCACCTAGCACTCTGCTCAGCTAGCACTATGCTCATCTAGCGCTCGTCTCAACTAGCACTCTATTCAGCTAGCGCTATGCTCACCTAGCACTCTGTTCAGCTAGACGTCTGCTCAGCTAGCACTCTGATCACCTAGCAGTCTGCTCACCTAGCATTCTGCTCAGCAAGCTCTCTGCTCAGCTAGCACTCTGCCTAGCTAGCTCTCACCTCACCTAGCACTCTGCTCACCTAGCACTCTGCTCAGCTAGCACTCTGCTCAGCAAAAACTCTGCTCAGCTAGACTCTGCTCAGCCAGCACTCTGCTCACCTAGCACTCTGCTCAGCTAGCACTCTGCCTAGCTAGCGCTCTCCTCACCTAGCACTCTGCTCAGCTAGCACTCTGCTCAGCTAGCACTCTGATCACCTAGCACTCTGCTCAGCAAGCACTCTGCTCAGCTAGCACTCTGTTCAGCTAGCACTCTGTTCAGCTAGACGTCTGCTCAGCTAGCGCTCTGCTCAGCCAGCACGCTGCTCAACGAGCAATCTGATCACCTAGCACTCTGCTCAGGTAGCGCTCTGCTCACCTAGCACTCTGCTCAGCAAGCACTATGCTAAGCTAGCACTCTGCTCAGCAAGCACTCTCCTCAGCTAGCACTCTCCTCATCCAACACTCTGCTCAACTAGCTCTCTGTTCAGCTAGCACTCTGTTCAGCTAGACGTCTGCTCAGCTAGCGCTCTGCTCAGCCAGCACGCTGCTCAGGTAGCACTCTGCTCAGCTAGCACTCTGCTCACCTAGCATTCTACTCATCTAGCACTCTGGTCAGCTAGCGCTCTCCTCACCTATCACTCTGCTCAGGTATCACTCTGCTCAGCCAGCACTCTGCTCACCTAGCACTCTGCTCAGCTAGCACTCTGCTCAGCCAGCACTCTGCTCAGCTAGCACTCTGCTCAGCAAGCACTCTGCTCAGCTAGCACTCTGCTCAGCTAGCACTCTGATCAGCTAGCACTCTGCTCAGCAAGCACTCTGCTCAGCTAGCACTCTGCTCAGCAAGCACTCTCCTCAGCTAGCACTATGCTCACCTAGCAGTCTGCTCAGCTAACACTCTGATCAACTAGCACTCTGCTCAGCTAGCACTCTGCTCAGATAGCACTCTGCTCAGCCAGCACTCTGCTCACCTAGCACTCTGCTCAGCTAGCACTCTGCTCAGCCAGCACTCTGCTCAGCTAGCACTCTGCTCAGCAAGCACTCTGCTCAGCTAGCACTCTGCTCAGCTAGCACTCTGATCAGCTAGCACTCTGCTCAGCAAGCACTCTGCTCAGCTAGCACTCTGCTCAGCAAGCACTCTCCTCAGCTAGCACTATGCTCAGCTAGCGCTATGCTCAGCTAGCACTCTGTTCAGCTAGCGCTATGCTCAGCTAGCACTCACTCAGCTAGCACTCTGCTCAGCCAGTACTCTGCTGACCCAACACTCTGCTCACCTAGCTCTCTGCTCAGTTAGCACTATGCTCAGCTAGCGCTCTCCTCAACTAGCACTCTATTCAGCTAGCGCTATGCTCACCTAGCACTCTGCTCAGCTAGCACTCTGCTCAGCTAGCACTCTCCTCAGCAAACACTCTGCTCAGGTAGCACTCTGCTCAGCTAGCACTCTGCTCACCCTGCAATCTGCTCAGCAAGCTCTCTGCTCAGCTAGCACTCTGCCTAGCTAGCTCTCACCTCACCTAGCACTCTGCTCACCTAGCACTCTACTCAGCTAGCACTCTGCTCAGCTAGCACTCTCCTCAGCAAACACTCTGCTCAGGTAGCACTCTGCTCAGCTAGCACTCTGCTCACCCTGCAATCTGCTCAGCAAGCTCTCTGCTCAGCTAGCACTCTGCCTAGCTAGCACTCTGATCACCTAGCACTCTGCTCACCTAGCACTCTGCTCAGCTAGCACTCTGCTCAGGTAGCGCTCTGCTCAACTAGCACTCTGCTCAGCTAGCACTCTGCTCAGCCAGCACTCTGCTCAGCTAGCACTCTCCTTAGCTAGCACTATGCTCACCTAGCACTCTGCTCAGCTAGAACTCTGATCAACTAGCACTCTGCTCAGCTAGCACTCTGCTCAGCTAGCACTCTGCTCACCTAGAACTCTGCTCAGCTAGCACTCTGCCTAGCTAGCGCTCTCCTCACCTAGCACTCTGCTCAGCTAGCACTCTGCTCAGCTAGCACTCTGATCACCTAGCACTCTGCTCAGCAAGCAGTCTGCTCAGCTAGACGTCTACTCAGCAAGCACTCTGCTCAGCTAGCACTCTGCTCAGGTAGCGCTCTGCTCAGCTAGCACTCTGCCTAGCTAGCACTCTGATCACCTAGCACTCTGCTCACCTAGCACTCTACTCAGCTAGCACTCTGCTCAGGTAGCGCTCTGCTCAACTAGCACTCTGCTCAGCTAGCACTCTGCTCAGCCAGCACTCTGCTCAGCTAGCACTCTTCTTAGCTAGCACTATGCTCACCTAGCACTCTGCTCAGCTAGAACTCTGATCAACTAGCACTCTGCTCAGCTAGCACTCTGCTCACCTAGAACTCTGCTCAGCGCTAGCACTCTGCCTAGCTAGCGCTCTCCTCACCTAGCACTCTGCTCAGCTAGCACTCTGCTCAGCTAGCACTCTGATCACCTAGCACTCTGCTCAGCAAGCAGTCTGCTCAGCTAGACGTCTACTCAGCAAGCACTCTGCTCAGCTAGCACTCTGCTCAGGTAGCGCTCTGCTCAACTAGCACTCTACTCAGCTAGCACTCTGATCAGCCAGCACTCTGCTCACCCAACACTCTGCTCACCTAGCACTCTGCTCAGCTAGCACTATGCTCATCTAGCGCTCTGCTCAACTAGCACTCTATTCAGCTAGCGCTATGCTCACCTAGCACTCTGTTCAGCTAGCACTCTGTTCAGCTAGACGTCTGCTCAGCTAGCACTCTGATCACCTAGCAGTCTGCTCACCTAGCATTCTGCTCAGCAAGCTCTCTGCTCAGCTAGCACTCTGCCTAGCTAGCTCTCACCTCACCTAGCACTCTGCTCACCTAGCACTCTGCTCAGCTAGCACTCTGCTCAGCTAGCACTCTCCTCAGCAAACACTCTGCTCAGGTAGCACTCTGCTCAGCTAGCACTCTGCTCAGACTGCAATCTGCTCAGAAAGCTCTCTGCTCAGCTAGCACTCTGCCTAGCTAGCACTCTGTTCAGCTAGCACTCTGCTCAGCAAGCACTCTGCTCAGCTAGCACTCTGTTCAGCTAGCGCTATGCTCAGCTAGCACTCACTCAGCTAGCACTCTGTTCAGCTAGACGTCTGCTCAGCAAGCACTCTGCTCAGCTAGCACTCTGCTCAGCTAGTACTCTGCTCAACTAGCAATCTGATCACCTAGCACACTTCTCAGGTAGCGCTCTGCTCACCTAGCACTCTGCTCAGCAAGCACTATGCTAAGCTAGCACTCTGCTCAGCAAGCACTCTCCTCAGCTAGCACTCTCCTCAGCCAACACTCTGCTCAACTAGCTCTCTGTTCAGCTAGCACTCTGTTCAGCTAGACGTCTGCTCAGCTAGCGCTCTGCTCAGCCAGCACGCTGCTCAGGTAGCACTCTGCTCAGCTAGCACTCTGCTCACCTAGCATTCTACTCATCTAGCACTCTGCTCAGCTAGCGCTCTCCTCACCTATCACTCTGCTCAGCTAGCACTCTGCTCAGCAAGCACTCTGCTCAAGTATCACTCTGCTCAGGTAGTGCTCTGCTCAACTAGCACTCTCCTCAGCTAGCACTCTGCTCACCTAGCACTTTGCTCATCTAGCACTCTGCTCATCTAGCAGGCTGCACAGCTAGCACTCTGCTCAGCTAGCGCTCTGCTCACCTAGCACTCTTCTCAGCTAGTACTCTGCTCAGCCAGCACTCTGCTCAGCTAACACTCTGATCAACTAGCACTCTGCTCAGCTAGCACTCTGCTCAGATAGCACTCTGCTCAGCCAGCACTCTGCTCACCTAGCACTCTGCTCAGCTAGCACTCTGCTCAGCCAGCACTCTGCTCAGCTAGCACTCTGCTCAGCAAGCACTCTGCTCATCTAGAACTCTGCTCAGCAAGCACTCTCCTCAGCTAGCACTATGCTCAGCTAGCGCTATGCTCAGCTAGCACTCTGTTCAGCTAGCGCTATGCTCAGCTAGCACTCACTCAGCTAGCACTCTGTTCAGGTAGCACTCTGTTCAGCTAGACGTCTGCTCAGCAAGCACTCTGCTCAGCTAGCACTCTGCTCACCTAGCATTCTGCTCATCTAGCACTCTGCTCAGCTAGCACTCTGATCAACTAGCACTCTGCTCAGCTAGCACTCTGCTCAGCCAGCACTCTGCTCACCTAGCACTCTGCTCAGCTAGCACTCTGCCTAGCTAGCGCTCACCTCACCTAGCACTCTGCTCACCTAGCACTCTGATCAACTAGCACTCTGCTCAGCCAGCACTCTGCTCAGCTAGCACTATGCTCACCTAGCACTCTGCTCAGCTAGTACTCTGCTGAGCTAGAGCTCTCCTCACCTAGCGCTCTGCTCAGCTAGGACTCTGCTCAGCAAGCGCTCTGCTCAGGTAGCACTATGCTCAGCTAGCAATCTGATCACCTAGCACTCTGCTCACCTAGCACTCTGTTCAGCTATCACTCTCTTCAGCTAGCGCTATGCTCAGCTAGCACTCTGTTCAGCTAGCACTCTGTTCAGCTAGACGTCTGCTCAGCTAGCACTCTGCTCAGCTAGCACTCTGCTCACCTAGCATTCTGCTCATCTAGCACTCTGCTCAGCTAGCACTCTGATCAACTAGCACTCTGCTCAGCCAGCACACTGCTCACCTAGCACACTGCTCAGCTAGCACTCTGCCTAGCTAGCTCTCACCTCACCTAGCACTCTGCTCACCTAGCACTCTACTCAGCTAACACTCTGCTCAAGTAGCGCTCTGCTCAACTAGCACTCTGCTCACCTAGCACTCTGCTCAGCCAGCACTCTGCTCAGCCAGCAGACTACTCAGCTAGCACTCTCATCAGCCAGCACTCTGCTCATCTAGCATTCTGTTCAGCTAGACGTCTGCTCAGCTAGCACTCACTCAGCTAGCACTCTGTTCAGCTAGACGTCTGCTCAGCAAGCACTCTGCTCAGGTAGCGCTCTGCTCAACTAGCACTCTGCTCAGCCAGCACTCTGCTCAGCTAGCTCTCTGCTCAGCTAGCGCTCTCCTCACCTAGCACTCTACTCAGCTAGCACTCTGCTCAGCCCAGCGCTCTGCTCAACTAGCACTCTGCTCAGCTAGCACCCTGCTCAGCTAGCACTCTGATCAGCTAGCACCCTGCTCAGCAAGCACTCTGCTCAGCTAGCACTATGCTCAGCAAGCACTCTGTTCAGCTAGCGCTATGCTCAGCTAGCGCTATGCTCAGCTAGCACTCTGTTCAGCTAGCGCTATGCTCAGCTAGCACTCACTCAGCTAGCACTCTGTTCAGCTAGACGTCTGCTCAGCTAGCACTCTGCTCAGCTAGCACTCTGCTCACCTAGCATTCTGCTCATCTAGCACACTGCTCAGCTAGCACTCTGCTCAGCTAGCACTCTGATCAGCCAGCCCTCTGCTCACCTAGCACTCTGCTAAGGTAGCACTCTGCTCAGCTAGCACTCTGCTCACCCTGCAATCTGCTCAGCAAGCTCTCTGTTCAGCCAGCACTATGCTCAGCTAGACCTCTGCTCAGCTAGCACTCTGCTCACCTAGCACTATGCTCACCTAGCACTCTGCTCAGCCAGCGCTCTGCTCAGCTAGCGCTCTCCTCACCTAGCACTCTGCTCAGCTAGGACTCTGCTCAGCAAGCGCTCTGCTCAGGTAGCACTCTGCTCAGCTAGCAATCTGATCACCTAGCACTCTGCTCACCTAGCACTCTGTTCAGCTATCACTCTCTTCAGCTAGCGCTATGCTCAGCTAGCACTCTGTTCAGCTAGCACTCTGTTCAGCTAGACGTCTGCTCAGCTATCACTCTGCTCAGCTAGCACTCTGATCAACTAGCACTCTGCTCAGCCAGCACTCTGCTCACCTAGCACTCTGCTCAGCTAGCACTCTGCCTAGCTAGCTCTCACCTCACCTACCACTCTGCTCACCTAGCACTCTACTCAGCTAGCACTCTGCTCAGGTAGCGCTCTGCTCAACTAGCACTCTGCTCACCTATCACTCTGCTCAGCTAGCACTCTGCTCCTCTAGCAGGTTGCTCAGCTAGCACTCTGCTCAGCCAGCACTCTGCTCAGCTAGCACTCTGCTCCTCTAAGAGGTTGCTCAGCTAGAACTCTGCTCAGCTAGCGCTCTCCTCACCTAGCACTCTCCGCAGCTAGCACTCTGCTCAGCCAGCACTCTGCTCAGCTAGCACTCTGCTCACCTAGCACTCTGCTCAGCTAGAACTCTGCTCATCTAGCAGGTTGCTCAGCTAGCACTCTGCTCAGCCAGCACTCTGCTCAGCTAGCACTCTGCTCAGCTAGCACTCTGCCTAGCTAGCGCTCTCCTCACCTAGCACTCTGATCAGCTAGCACTCTGCTCAGCTAGCACTCTGATCACCTAGCACTCTGCTCAGCAAGCACTCTGCTCAGCTAGCACTCTGTTCAGCTAGCGCTATGCTCAGGTAGCACTCACTCAGCTAGCACTCTGTTCAGCTAGACGTCTGCTCAGCTAGCACTCTACTCAGCTATCACTCTTCTCAGCTAGCACTATGCTCACCTAGCACTCTGCTCAGCTAACAC
The DNA here is from genome assembly GCA_031468815.1 of Morus bassanus. Classification (NCBI taxonomy): domain Eukaryota; kingdom Metazoa; phylum Chordata; class Aves; order Suliformes; family Sulidae; genus Morus; species Morus bassanus. The sequence goes on along the minus strand of JAVHSO010000159.1, from coordinate 27,241 downwards.
TCTGATCAACTAGCACTCTGCTCAGCTAGCACTCTGCTCAGATAGCACTCTGCTCAGCCAGCACTCTGCTCACCTAGCACTCTGCTCAGCTAGCACTCTGCTCAGCCAGCACTCTGCTCAGCTTGCACTCTGCTCAGCAAGCACTCTGCTCAGCTAGCACTCTGCTCAGCAAGCACTCTCCTCATCTAGCACTATGCTCAGCTAGCGCTATGCTCAGCTAGCACTCTGCCTAGCTAGCTCTCACCTCACCTAGCACTCTGCTCACCTAGCACTCTACTCAGCTAGCACTCTGCTCAGGTAGCGCTCTGCTCAACTAGCACTCTGCTCAGCTAGCACTCTGCTCCTCTAGCAGGTTGCTCAGCTAGCACTCTGCTCAGCTAGCGCTCTCCTCACCTAGCACTCTCCGCAGCTAGCACTCTGCTCAGCCAGCACTCTTCTCAGCTAGCACTCTGCTCACCTAGCACTCTGCTCAGCTAGAACTCTGCTCATCTAGCAGGTTGCTCAGCTAGCACTCTGCTCAGCCAGCACTCTGCTCAGCTAGCACTCTGCTCAGCTAGCACTCTGCCTAGCTAGCGCTCTCCTCACCTAGCACTCTGCTCAGCTAGCACTCTGCTCAGCTAGCACTCTGATCACCTAGCACTCTGCTCAGCAAGCACTCTGCTCAGCTAGCACTCTGTTTAGCTAGCGCTATGCTCAGCTAGCACTCACTCAGCTAGCACTCTGTTCAGCTAGACGTCTGCTCAGCAAGCACTCTGCTCAGCTAGCACTCTGCTCAGGTAGCGCTCTGCTCAACTAGCAATCTGATCACCTAGCACTCTTCTCAGGTAGCGCTCTGCTCACCTAGCACTCTGCTCAGCAAGCACTATGCTAAGCTAGCACTCTGCTCAGCAAGCACTCTCCTCAGCTAGCACTCTCCTCAGCCAACACTCTGCTCAACTAGCTCTCTGTTCAGCTAGCACTCTGTTCAGCTAGACGTCTGCTCAGCTAGCGCTCTGCTCAGCCAGCACGCTGCTCAGGTAGCACTCTGCTCAGCTAGCACTCTGCTCACCTAGCATTCTACTCATCTAGCACTATGCTCAGCTAGCGCTATGCTCAGCTAGCACTCTGTTCAGCTAGCGCTATACTCAGCTAGCACTCACTCAGCTAGCACTCTGTTTAGCTAGACGTCTGCTCATCTAGCACTCTGCTCAGCTAGCACTCTGCTCAGCTAGCACTCTGTTCAGCTAGACGTCCTGCTCAGCTAGCACTCTGCTCAGCTAGCACTCCTGCTCACCTAGCATTCTGCTCATCTAGCACTCCTGCTCAGCTAGCACTCTCCTGATCAGCCAGCGCTCTGCTCACCTAGCGCTCTGCTCAGCTAGGCACTCTGCTCAGGTAGCACTCTGCTCAGCTAGCACTCTGCTTCACCCTGCAATCTGCTCAGCAAGCTCTCTGTTCAGCCAGCACTATGCTCAGCTAGACCTCTGCTCAGCTAGCACTCTGCTCACCTAGTACTATTCTCACCTAGCACTCTGCTCAGCCAGCGCTCTGCTCAGCTAGCACTATGCTAAGCTAGCACTCTGCTCAACCAGCACTCTGCTCAGCAAGCGCTCTGCTCAGCTAGCACTCTTATCAGCCAGCGCGCTCTGCTCACCTAGCGCTCTGCTCAGGTAGCAACTCTGCTCAGCTAGCAATCTGATCACCTAGCACTCTGCTCACCTAGCACTCTGTTTCAGCTAGACGTCTGCTCAGCTAGCACTCTGCTCACCTAGCACTCTGCTCACCTAGCATTCTGCTCATCTAGCACTCTGCCTCAGCTAGCACTCTGATCAAATAGCACTCTGCTCAGCCAGCACTCTGCTCACCTAGCACTCTGCTCAGCTAGCACTCTGCCTAGCTAGCTCTCACCTCACCTAGCACTCTGCTCACCTAGCACTCTACTCAGCTAGCACTCCTGCTCAGGTAGCGCTCTGCTCAACTAGCACTCCTGCTCAGCTAGCACTCTGCTCAGCTAGCACTCTGCTCATCTAGCAGGCTGCTCAGCTAGCACTCTGCTCAGCTAGCGCTCTCCTCACGTAGCACTCTCCCTCAGCTAGCACTCTGATCAGCCAGCACTCTGCTCAGCTAGCACTCTGATCAGCTAGCACTCTGCTCAGCTAGCACTCTGCTCAGCCAGCACTCTGCTCACCTAGCTCTCTGCTCAGCTAGCACTCTGCCTAGCTAGCAGTCTCCTCACCTAGCACTCTGCTCAGCTAGCACTCTGCTCAGCAAGCACTCTGTTCAGCAAGCACTCTCCTCAGCTAGCACTCTGCTCGGCTAGCGCTATGCTCAGCTAGCACTCTCTTCAGCTAGCGCTATGCTCAGCTAGCACTGACTCAGCTAGCACTCTGTTTCAGCTAGACGTCCTGCTCAGCAAGCACTCTGCTCAGCTAGCACTCTGCTCAGGGTAGCGCTCTACTCAACTAGCCACTGTGCTCACCTAGCACTCTGTTCAGCTATCACTCTCTTCAGCTAGCGCTATGCTCACCTAGCACTCTGTTTCAGCTAGGACGTCTGCTCAGCTAGCACTCTGATCTACACCTAGCACTCTGCTCACCTAGCATTCTGCTCATCTAGCACTCTGCTCAAGCTAGCGCTCTCCTCACCTATCACTCTGCTCAGCTAGCAATCTGCTCAGCTAGCACTCTCCTCAGCTAGCGCTCTGCTCAGCTAGCACTCTACTCAGGTAGCGCTCTGCTCAACTAGAAACTCTCCTCAGCTAGCACTCTGCTCAGCTAGCACTCTGCTCAGCTAGCCACTCTGCTCATCTAGCAGGCTGCTCAGCTAGCACTCTCCTCAGCTAGGCAACTCTGCTCAACTAGCACTCTGATCAACTAGCACTCTGCTCAGCTAGCACTCTGCTCACCTAGCACTCTGCTCATCCAGCACTCTGCTCACCTAGCACTCTGCTCAGCTAAGACTCTGCCTAGCTAGCGCTCTCCTCACCTAGCACTCTGCTCAGCTAGCACTCTGCTCAGCTAGCACTCTGCTCAGCTAAACACTCTGATCAGCAAGCACTCTGCTCAGCTAGCACTCTGCTCAGGTAGCGCTCTGCTCAGCTAGAACTCTGCTCAGCAAGCACTCTGCTCCAGCTTAGCATTCTGCTCAGCCAAAAACTCTGCTCAGCCAGCACTCTCCTCAACCAACACTCTGCTCAACTAGCTCTCTGTTCAGCTAGCAATCTGATCACCTAGGCACTCTGCTCAGGTAGCGCTCTGCTCACCTAGCACTCTGCTCAGCAAGCACTCTGCTCAGCTAGCATTCTGCTCAGCCAGCACTCTCCTCAACCAACACTCTGCTCAACTAGCACTCTGTTCATCTAGCACTCTGTTCAGCTAGCACTCTGTTCAGCTAGACGTCTGCTCAGCTAGCACTCTGCTCAGCTAGCACTCTGCTCACCTAGCATTCTGCTCAACTAGCACTCTCCTCAGCTAGCACTCTGCTCACCTAGCACTTTGCTCATCTAGCACTCTGCTCATCTAGCAGGCTGCTCAGCTAGAACTCTGCTCAGCTAGCGCTCTCCTCACCTAGCACTCTGCTCAGCTAGCACTCTGCTCAGCCAGAACTCTGCTCAAGCTAGCACTATGCTCACCTAGCACTCTGCCTCAGGTAACACTCTGATCAACTAGCACTCTGCTCAGCTAGCACTCTGCTCAGATAGCACTCTTCTCAGCCAGCACTCTGCTCACCAAGCACTCTGGTCAGGTAGCACTCTGCCTAGCTAGCGCTCTCCTCACCAAGCACACTGCTCACGTAGCACTCTGCTCAGCTAGCACTATGGCTCATCCAGCGCTCTGCTCAGCTAGCACTCTGCTCAGCTAGCGCTATGCTCAGCTAGCATTCTGTTCAGCTAGCGCTATGCTCAGCTAGCACTCACTCAGCTAGCACTCTGTTCAGCTAGACGTCTGCTCAGCAAGGCACTCTGCTCAACTAGCACTCTGCTCAGCCAGCACTCTGCTCAGCTAGCTCTCTGCTCAGCTAGCGCTCTCCTCACCTAGCACTCTGCTCAGCTAGCACTCTGTTCAGCTAGGACGTCTGCTCAGCTAGCACTCTGCTCACCTAGCATTCTGCTCATCTAGCACTCTGCTCAGCTAGCACTCTGCTCAGCTAGCACCTCTGCTCAGCCAGCACTGTGCTCACGTAGCGCTCTGCTCAGGTAGCTCTTTGCTCAGCTACTACTATTCTCGCCTAGCACTCTGCTTAGCTAGCACTCTGCTCAGCTAGCACTCTGTTCAGCCAGCGCTCTCCTCACCTAAACACTCTGCTCAGCTAGCACTACACTCAGCTAGCGCTCAGCTAACCTAGCACTCGCCTCAGCTAACACTCTGCTCAGCATGCGCTCTGCTGAGCTAGCACTCTGCTCAGCTAGCGCTAGCTGAGTAGAGTGCTTGCTGAGCAGAGTGCTGGCCTAGCAGATTGCAAGATGAGCAGAGTGCATGCTGAGCAGAGTGCTTGCTGAGCATATTGCAACGTGCGCAGAGTGATACGTGATTAGAGTGCTTGCTGAGCAGAGTGCTGGCAGAAGAGAGTGCTAGGTGAGGAGAGCGCTAGTGAGCAGGACTGCTGGCTGAGCAGAGTGCTAGGTGAGCAGAGCGCTACCTAAGCAGAGTTTCTAGCTGAGTAGAGTGCTGGCTGAGCAGAGTGCTGGCTGAGCAGAGTGCTAGCTGAGCAGAGCGCTAGCTGAGCAGAGTGCTGGCTGAGCAGAAAGCTGGCTGATGAGAGTGTTAGGTGAATAAACTGCTAGCTGAGCAGTCTGCTGGCTGAGCAGAGTGCTAGCTGAGCAGAGTGCTGGCTGAGCAGAGCGCTGGCTGAGCAGAGTCCTAGCTGAGCAGAGAGCTGGCTGAGCAGAGTGCTACCTGAGCAGTGAGCTGGCTGGGCAGAGTTCTAGGTGATCAGAGTGATAGCTGACCAGAGTGCTAGCTGAGCAGAGTGCTTGCTGAGCAGAGTGCTGGCTAAGCAGAGTGCTACCTGAGCAGAGTGTTAGGTGAGCAGAGCGCTAGCTGAGTAGAGTGGTAGCTGAACAAAGGTGTCGTTGAGCAGAGCGCTAGCTGAGCAGAGTGCTGGCTGATCAGAGTTCTAGGTAAGCAGTGTGCTACCTGAGCAGTCTGCTGGCTGAGCAGAGCGCTAGCTGAGCGGAGTGCTTGCTGAGCAGAGTGCTAGCTGAGCAGAGTGCTAGCTGAGCCAGAGTGCTAGGTGAGGAGAGTGCTAGCTGAGCAGAGTGCTACCTGAGCAGTGTGCTGGGCTGAGCAGAGTTCTAGCTAATCAGAGTGATAGCTGAGCAGATCTTTGGCTGAACAGACTGCTAGTTGAGCAGAGCCATACCTGAACAGAGCGCTAGCTCAGCAGAGTGCTGGCTGAGCATACTGCTAGCTGAGCAGTGTGCTGGCTGAGCAGAGCGCTACCTGATCAGAGCGCTAGCTGAGCAGAGTGCTAGGTGAGCAGAGTGCTGGCTGAGCAGAGTGCTACCTGAGCAGAGGTCTAGATGAGCATAGTGCTAGCAGAGCAGTCTGCTGGCTGAGCAGAGTGCTAGCTCAAGCAGAGTGCTTGCTCAGCAGAGTGCTAGGTGAGCAGAGTGCTGGCTGATCAGAGTGCTAGCTGAGCAGAGTGCAAGGTGAGCAGTGTGCTAGCTGAGCAGAGCGCTACCTGATCAGAGCGATAGCTGAGCAGAGTTCTAGGTGAGTAGAGTGCTACCTGAGCAGAGGTCTAGATGAGCATAGTGCTACCAGAGCAGTCTGCTGGCTGAGCAGAGTGGCAGCTGAACAGAGTTACTTGCTGAGAAGAGTGCTTGCTGAGCACAGTGCTAGCTGAGGGGGAGTGCTAGGTGAGGAGAAGCGCTAGCTGAGCAGAGTGCTAGCTGAGCGGAGTGCTAGGTGAGGAGAGCGCTAGCTTAGCAGAGAGTGCTACCTCGGCAGCGTGCTGGCTGAGCAGAATTCTAGGTGATCAGAGTGCTAGCTGAGCAAGTGCTAGGTGAGCAGAGCGCTAGCTGAGCAGAGTGCTACCTGAGCAGAGTGCTAGGTGAGCAGAGTGTTGCCTGAGCAGAGCGCTACCTGAGTAAGAGTGCTACCTGAGCAGAGTGCTAGCTCATCAGTGTGGCAACCTGAGCAGTGTGCTGGCTGAGCAGAGTGCTAGCTGAGCAGAGTGCTGGCTAAGGAGAGCTCTATGTGAGCAGAGTGTTGGCTGAGCAGAGTGCTAGCTGAGCGGAGTGCTAGGTGAGGAGAGCGCTAGCTTAGCAGAGTGCTAGCTGAGCAGAGTGCTAGCTGAGCGGAGTGCTAGGTGAGGAGAGCGCTAGCTTAGCAGAGTGCTACCTCAGCAGTGTGCTGGCTGAGCAGAGTGCTGGCTGAGCAGAGTGCTATCTGAGCAGGAGTGCTAGCTGAGCAGTGCGCTGGCTGAGCAGAGTTCTAGGTGATCAGAGTGCTAGCTGAGTAGAGTGCTGCCTGAGCAGAGTTCTAGGTGATCAGAGTGCTAGCTGAGGCAGAGTGCTGGCTGAGCAGAGTGCTTGCTGAGCAGAGTGCTAGCTGAGCAGTCTGCTGGCTGAGTAGAGCGCTAGCTGAGCAGAGAGCTGGATGAAACAGAGTGCTAGCTGAGCAGAGCGGCTAGCTGAGCATAGTGCTAGCTGAGCAGTGTGCTGACTGAGCAGAGTGCTACCTGAGCAGAGACTGGCTGAGCTGAGTGCTACCTGACCAGAGTGCTAGGTGAAGCATTGTGCTAGCTGAGCACAGCGCTAGCTGAGCAGTGTGCTGCCTGATCAGAGTGCTAGTTGAGCAGAGCGCTTGGTGAGCAGAGCGCTGGCTGATGAGAGTGCTAGCTGAGTAGAGTGCAAGCTGAGCAGGACTGCTGGCTGAGAAACATCGCTTCCTGAGAGGAGTGCTAGCTGAGCAGAGCGCTAGGTCAGGAGAGCGCTAGGTGAGCAGAGTGCTGGCTGAGCAGAGTTCTAGGTGATCAGATAGCTGAGCAGAGTGTTAGCTGAACAGAGTGCTAGCTGAGCAGAGTGCTAGGTGAGCAGAGTGCTGGCTGAACAGAGTGCTAGGTGAGCAGACTGCTGGCTGAGCAGAGTGCTGGCAGAACAGAGTGCTAGGAGAGCAGAGACTGGCTGAATCAGAAGCGCTAGCTGAGCAGAGTGCTAGGTGAGCAGAAGTGCTGGCTGAGCAGACTACTACCTGAGCAGAGTGCTAGCTGAGCAGAGTGCTGGCTGAGCAGAGTGCTCGGAGAGCAGAGACTGGCTGAGCTGAGTTCTACCTGACCAGAGTGCTAGGAGAGCAGAGTGCTGGCTGATCAGAGTGCTAGCTGAGCAGAGTGCTAGGTGAGCATTTTTGCTAGATGAGCAGAGTGCTGGCTTAGCAGTGTGCTGGCTGAGCAGTGGTGCTGGCTGAGCAGAGTTCTAGGTGATCAGAGTGATAGCTGAGCAGAGTGTTAGCTGAACAGAGTGCTAGCTGAGCAGAGTGCTAGGTGAGCAGAGTGATACCTGAGCAGAGTGCTGGCTGAGCAGACTTCTAGGTGATCAGAGTGATAGCTGAGCAGAGTGCTAGCTGAGCAGGGAGCGCTAGCTGAAAAGAGTGCTAGTTGAGCAGAGCGCTACCTGAGCAGAGCACTAGCTGAGCAGAGTGCTACCTGAGCAGTGTGCTGGCTGAGCAGAGTTCTAGGTGATCAGAGTGCTAGCTGAGCAGAGTGCTAGCTGAGCAGTGCGCTGGCTGAGGCAGAGTTCTAGGTGATCAGAGTGCTAGCTGAGTAGAGTGCTGCCTGAGCAGAGTCCTTGCTGAGCAGAGTTCTAGCTGAGCAGTGTGCTGGCTGAGTAGAGCGCTAGCTGAGCAGAGAGCTGGATGAACAGAGTGCTAGCTGAGCAGAGTGCCTGCTGAGCAGAGTGCTAGCTGAGCAGTGTGCTGACTGAGCAGATTGCTCGTTGAGCGGAGCGCTACCTGATCAGAGCGCTAGCTGAGCAGAGTGCTAGGTGAGAAGAGTGCTGGCTGAGGCAGAGTGCTAACCTGAGCAGCGTGCTGGCTGAGCAGAAATTCTAGGTGATCAGAGTGCTAGCTGAGCAAGTGCTAGGTGAGCAGAGCGCTAGCTGAGCAGAGTGCTACCTGAGCAGAGTGTTAGGTGAGCAGAGTGTTGCCTGAGCAGAGCGCTAGCTGAGCAGAGTTGAGCAGAGCGCTAGCTGAGCAGAGCGCTAGCGGAGCAGAGTGCTAGCTCATCAGAGTGCAACCTGAGCAGTGTGCTGGCTGAGCAGAATGCTAGCTGAGCAGAGTGCTGGCTAAGGAGAGCTCTATGTGAGCAGAGTGTTGGCTGAGCAGAGTGCTAGCTGAGCAGAGTGCTAGCTGAGCAGTGTGCTGACTGAGCAGAGTGCTAGTTGAGCAAAGCGCTACATGATCAGAGCGCTAGCTGAGCAGAGTGCTGGCTGAGCAGAGTGCTACCTGAGAAGAGTGCTAGCTGAGCAGAGTGCTGGCTGAGCAGAGTGCTAGTTGAGCAGAGCGCTACCTGAGCAGAGTGCTAGCTGAGCAGAGCGCTAGGTGAGCAGAGTGCCTGCTGAGCAGAGTGCTAGCTGAGCAGTGTGCTGACTGAGCAGAGTGCTAGTTGAGCAGAGCGCCACCTGATCAGAGCGCTAGCTGAGCAGAATTCTAGGTGATCAGAGTGCTAGCTGAGCAAGTGCTAGGTGAGCAGAGCGCTAGCTGAGCAGAGTGCTACCTGAGCAGAGTGCTAGGTGAGCAGAGTGTTGCCTGAGCAGAGCGCTACCTGAGCAGAGCGCTAGCTGAGCAGAGTGCTAGCTCATCAGAGTGCAACCTGAGCAGTGTGCTGGCTGAGCAGAGTGCTAGCTGAGCAGAGTGCTGGCTAAGGAGAGCTCTATGTGAGCAGAGTGTTGGCTGAGCAGAGTGCTAGCTGAGCAGAGTGCTAGCTGAGCAGAGTGCTGGCTGAAAAGAGTGCTAGTTGAGCAGAGCGCTACCTGAGCAGAGCGCTAGCTGAGCAGAGTGCTACATGAGCACTGTGCTGGCTGAGCAGAGTTCTAGGTGAGCAGAGTGCTAGCTGAGCAGAGTGCTAGCTGAGCAGTGGGCTGGCTGAGCAGAGTTCTAGGTGATCAGAGTGCTAGCTGAGTAGAGTGCTGCCTGAGCAGAGTTCTGGTTGATCAGAGTGATAGCTGAGCAGAGTGCTGGCTGAGCAGAGTGCTTGCTGAGCAGAGTGCTAGCTGAGCAGTCTCCTGGCTGAGTAGAGCGCTAGCTGAGCAGAGAGCTGGATGAACAGAGTGCTAGCTGAGCAGAGCGCTAGGTGAGCAGAGTGCTAGCTGAGCAGAGTGCCAGCTGAGCAGTGTGCTGACTGAGCAGAGTGCTAGTTGAGCAGAGCGCTACCTGATCAGAGCGCTAGCTGAGCAGAGTGCTAGGTGAGCAGAGTGCTGGCTGAGCAGAGTGCTAAATGAGAAGAGTGCTAGCTGAGCAGAGTGCTGGCTGAGCAGACTGCTAGGAGAGCAGAGACTGGCTGAGCTGAGTGCTACCTGAGCAGAGTGCTAGGTTAGCAGAGTGCTGGCTGAGCAGAGTGCTAGGTGAGCATTGTGCTAGCTGAGCAGAGCGCTAGCTGAGCAGTCTGCTGCCTGAGCACAGCGCTAGATGATCAGAGTGCTAGGTGAGCAGAGTGCTGGCTGAGCAGAGTGCTAGGTGAGCAGAGTGCTGGCTGAGCAGAGTGCTGGCAGAACAGAGTGCTAGTTGAGCAGAGCGCTACCTGATCAGAGCGCTAGCTGAGCAGAGTGCTGGCTGAGCAGAGTTCTAGGTGGTCAGAGTGCTATCTGAGCAGAGTGCTAGCTGAGCAGAGCGCTAGCTGAGCAGAGTGCTGGCTGAGCAGTCTGCTGGCTGAGCAGAGTGCTAGCTGAGCAGAGTGCTGGCTGAGCAGAGTGCTAGGAGAGCAGAGACTGGCTGAGCTGAGTGCTACCTGACCAGAGTGCTAGGAGAGCAGAGTGCTAGGTGAGGAGAGCGCTAGCTGAGCAGAGTGCTACCTGAGGAGTGTGCTGGCTGAGAGGAGTTCTAGGTGATCAGAGTGCTAGCTGAGCAGAGTGCTAGGTGAGCAGAGTGCTAGCTGGGCAGATCGCGGGCTGAGCAGAATGCTAGGTGAGCAGAGTAGTGGCTGAGCAGAGTGCTTGCTGAGCAGAGTGCTAGCTGAGCAGAGCGCTAGGTGAGCAGATGCTAGCTGAGCAGAGTTCAGGCTGAGCAGAGTGCTGGCTGAACAGAGTGCTAGTTGAGCAGAGTGCTAGCTGAGCAGAGTGCTAGCTGAGCAGAGTGCTGGCTGAGCAGTGCGCTAGCTAGGCAGAGTGCTAGCTGAGCAGAGTGCTAGGAGAGCAGAGACTAGCTGAGCTGAGTTGCTACCTGAGCAGAGTGCTAAGTGAGTAGAGTGCTGGCTGAGCAGAGTGCTAGCTGAGCAGAGCGCTAGGTGAGCAGAGCGCTAATTGAGCAGAGTGCTAGCTGAGCAGTGTGCTGACTGAGCAGAGTGCTAGTTGAGCAGAGCGCTACCTGATCAGAGCGCTAGCTGAGCAGAGTGCTAGGTGAGCAGAGTGCTGGCTGAGCAGAGTGCTACCTGAGAAGAGTGCTAGCTGAGCAGAGTGCTGGCTGAGCAGACTGCTAGGAGAGCAGAGACTGGCTGAGTTGAGTGCTACCTGAGCAGAGTGCTAGGTTAGCAGAGTGCTGGCTGAGCAGAGTGCTAGGTGAGCATTGTGCTAGCTGAGCATAGCGCTAGCTGAGCAGTCTGCTGCCTGAGCACAGCGCTAGATGAGCAGAGTGCTAGGTGAGCAGAGTGCTGGCTGAGCAGAGTGCTAGGTGAGCAGAGTGCTGGCTGAGCAGAGTGCTGGCAGAACAGAGTGCTAGTTGAGCAGAGCGCTACCTGATCAGAGCGCTAGCTGAGCAGAGTGCTGGCTGAGCAGAGTTCTAGGTGGTCAGAGTGCTATCTGAGCAGAGCGCTAGCTGAGCAGAGTGCTGGCTGAGCAGTCTGCTGGCTGAGCAGAGTGCTAGCTGAGCAGAGTGCTGGCTGAGCAGAGTTCTAGGAGAGCAGAGACTGGCTGAGCTGAGTGCTACCTGACCAGAGTGCTAGGAGAGCAGAGTGCTAGGTGAGGAGAGCGCTAGCTGAGCAGAGTGCTACCTGAGGAGTGTGCTGGCTGAGAGGAGTTCTACGTGATCAGAGTGCTAGCTGAGCAGAGTGCTAGGTGAGCAGAGTGCTAGCTGGGCAGATCGCGGGCTGAGCAGAATGCTAGGTGAGCAGAATACTGGCTGAGCCGAGTGCTTGCTGAGCAGAGTGCTAGCTGAGCAGAGTGCTAGGTGAGCAGAGCACTAGGTGAGCAGATGCTAGCTGAGCAGAGTTCTGGCTGAGCAGAGTGCTGGCTGAACAGAGTGCTAGCTGAGCAGAGTGCTGGCTGAGCAGAGAGCTAGATGAGCAGAGTGCTAGCTGAGCAGAGTGCTGGCTGAGCAGAGTGCTAGCTGAGCAGAGCGCTAGGTGAGCAGAGCGCTAGCTGAGCAGACTGCTAGGTGAGGAGAGCGCTACCTGAGCAGAGTGCTACCTGAGTAGTGTGCTGGCTGAGCAGAGTGCTAGGTGAGGAGAGCGCTATCTGAGCAGAGTGCTAGGTGAGGAGAGTGCTAGCTGAGCAGAATGCTAGGTGAGCAGAGTGCTAGGTGATCAGAGTGCTAGCTGAGCAGAGTGCTAGCTGAGCAGTGTGCTAGCTAAGCAGAGTGCTAGGTGAGCACAGTGCTAGGTGAGCAGAGTGCTGGCTGATCAGAGTGCTAGGTGAGCAGAGTGCTGGCTGAGCAGAGTGCTGGCTGAACAGAGTGCTAGCTGAGCACAGTGCTAGGTGAGGAGAGCGCGAGCTGATCAGAGTGCTAGCTGAGCAGAGCGCTAGGTGAGGAGAGCGCTAGCTGAGCAGAGTGCTACCTGAGCAGTGTGCTGGCTGAGCAGAGTGCTAGGAGAGCAGAGACTGGCTGAGCTGAGTGCTACCTGACCAGAGTGATAGGTGAGCAGAGTGCTGGCTGATCAGAGCGCTAGCTGATGAGAGTGCTAGCTGAGCAGAGTGCTAGGTGAGGAGAGCGCTAGCTAAGCAGAGTGCTACCTGAGCAGTGTGCTAGCTGAGCAGAGCGCTAGGTGAGCAGAGTGCTGGCTGAGCAGAGTGCTAGCTGAGCAGAGTGCTAGCTGAGCAGAGTGCTAGGTGAGGAGAGTGCTAGCTGAGCAGAGTGCTACCTGAGCAGAGTGCTAGGTGAGCAGAGTGCTAGCTGAGCAGAGTGCTAGCTGAGCAGTTTACTGCCTGAGCAGAGCGCTAGCTGAGCAGACTGCTACCTGAGCAGAGTGTTAGGTGAGCAGAGTGCTTGCTGAGCAGAGTGCTAGCTGAGCAGAGTGCTAGGTGATCAGAGTGCTAGCTGAGCAGAGTGCTAGCTGAGCAGAGTGCTAGGTGAGGAGAGCGCTAGCTGAGCAGAGTGCTACCTGAGCAGTGTGCTGGCTGAGCAGAGTTCTATGTGAGCAGAGTACTGGCTGATCAGAGTCCTAGCTGAGCAGAGTGCTGGCTGAGCAGAGTGCTTGCTGAGCAGAGTGCTAGCTGAGCAGAGTGCTAGGTGACCAGAGTGCTGGCTGAGCAGAGTACTACCTGAGCAGAGTGCTGGCTGAGCAGAGTGCTAGTTGAGCAGAGTGCTAGATGAGCAGAGTGCTGGCTGATGATAGTGCTAGCTGAGAAGAGTGCTAGCTGAGCAGTCTGCTGGCTGAGCAGAGCGCTAGCTGAGCAGTGTGCTATCTGAGCAGAGTGTTAGGTGAGCAGAGTGCTGGCTGAGCAGAGTGCTACCTGAGCAGAGTGCTAGGTCAGCAGAGTGCTAGGAGAGCAGAGACTAGCTGAGCTGAGTGCTACCTGAGCAGAGTGCTGGCTGAGCAGAGTGCTATCTGAGCAGAGTGCTAGGTCAGCAGAGTGCTGGCTGATCAGAGTGCTAGCTGGGCAGAGTGCTAGGTGAGCAGTGTGCTAGCTGAGCAGAGCGCTAGCTGAGCAGTGTGCTGCCTGAGCAGAGCGCTAGCTGAGCAGAGTGCTACCTGAGCAGAGTGCTAGGTGAGCAGAGTGCTGGCTGATGAGAGTGCTAGCTGAGCAGTCTGCTGGCTGAGCAGAGCGCTAGCTGAACAGTGTGCTGGCTGAGCAGTGTGCTAGCTGAGCAGTCTGCTGGCTGAACAGAGTACTAGCTGAGTAGTCTGCTGGCTGACCAGAGCGCTAGCTGAGTAGAGTGCTAGCTGAGCAGAGTGCTAGGTGAGTAGAGTGCTAGGTCAGCAGAGTGCTACCTGAGCAGAGTGCTAGCTGAGCAGAGTGCTGGCTGAGCAGAGAGCTAGGAGAGCAGAGACTGGCTGAGCAGAGTGCTACCTGAGCAGAGTGCTAGCTGAGCAGTTTACTGCCTGAGCAGAGCGCTAGCTGAGCAGACTGCTACCTGAGCAGAGTGTTAGGTGAGCAGAGTGCTGGCTGATGAGAGTGCTAGCTGAGTAGAGTGCTAGCTGAGCAGTCTGCTGGCTGAGCAGAGCGCTAGCTGAGCAGTGTGCTAGCTGAGCAGAGTGCTAGCTGAGCAGAGTGCTTGCTGAGCAGAGTGCTAGCTGAGCAGAGTGCTAGGTGATCAGAGTGCTAGCTGAGCAGAGTGCTAGCTGAGCAGAGTGCTAGGTGAGGAGAGCGCTAGCTGAGCAGAGTGCTACCTGAGCAGTGTGCTGGCTGAGCAGAGTACTGGCTGATCAGAGTCCTAGCTGAGCAGAGTGCTGGCTGAGCAGAGTGCTTCCTGAGCAGAGTGCTAGCTGAGCAGAGTGCTAGGTGACCAGAGTGCTGGCTGAGCAGAGTACTACCTGAGCAGAGTGCTGGCTGAGCAGAGTGCTAGCTGAGCAGTGTGCTAGCTGAGCAGAGCGTTGCCTGAGCAGAGTGCTAGCTGAGCAGAGTGCTGGCTGACCAGAGTGCTGGCTGAAAAGAGTGCTAGTTGAGCAGAGCGCTACCTGATCTGAGCGCTAGTTGAGCAGAGTGTTAGATGAGCAGAGTGCTGGCTGAAGAGAGTGCTAGCTGAGAAGAGTGCTAGCTGAGCAGTCTGCTGGCTGAGCAGAGCGCTAGCTGAGCAGTGTGCTATCTGAGCAGAGTGCTAGGTGAGCAGAGTGCTGGCTGAGCAGAGTGCTACCTGAGCAGAGTGCTAGGTCAGCAGAGTGCTAGGAGAGCAGAGACTAGCTGAGCTGAGTGCTACCTGAGCAGAGTGCTAAGTGAGCAGAGTGCTGGCTGAGCAGAGTGCTATCTGAGCAGAGTGCTAGGTCAGCAGAGTGCTGGCTGATCAGAGTGCTAGCTGGGCAGAGTGCTAGGTGAGCAGTCTGCTGGCTGAGCAGAGCGCTAGCTGAGCAGTGTGCTGGCTGAGCAGTGTGCTAGCTGAGCAGAGCGCTAGCTGAGCAGTGTGCTGCCTGAGCAGAGTGCTGGCAGAGCAGAGTGCTGGCTCTTCAGAGTGCTAGCTGAGCAGAGTGCTAGGTGAGGAGAGCGCTAGCTAAGCAGAGTGCTGGCTGAACAGAGTGCTAGTTGAGCAGAGCGCTACCTGATCAGAGCGCTAGCTGAGCAGAGTGCTAGCTGAGCAGAGTGCTGGCTGAGCAGAGTACTACCTGAGCAGAGTGCTACCTGAGCAGAGTGCTAGGTCAGCAGAGTGCTGGCTGATCAGAGTGCTAGCTGGGCAGAGTGCTAGGTGAGCAGTGTGCTAGCTGAGCAGAGCGCTAGCTGAGGCAGTGTGCTGCCTGAGCAGAGCGCTAGCTGAGCAGAGTGCTAGCTGAGCAGAGTGCTAGGTGAGCAGAGTGCTGGCTGATGAGAGTGCTAGCTGAGCAGTCTGCTGGCTGAGCAGAGCGCTAGCTGAACAGTGTGCTGGCTGAGCAGTGTGCTAGCTGAGCAGAGTGCTAGGTGAGGAGAGCGCTAGCTGAGCAGAGTGCTAGCTGAGCAGAGTGCTAGGTGAGCAGAGTGCTAGCTGAGCAGATCACGGGCTGAGCAGAGTGCTAGCTGAGCAGAGTGCTAGCTGAGCAGTCTGCTGGCTGAACAGAGTACTAGCTGAGCAGTCTGCTGGCTGAGCAGAGCGCTAGCTGAGTAGAGTGCTAGCTGAGCAGAGTGCTAGGTGAGTAGAGTGCTAGGTCAGCAGAGTGCTACCTGAGCAGAGTGCTAGCTGAGCAGAGTGCTGGCTGATCAGAGTGCTAGCTGAGCAGAGTGCTAGGTGAGGAGAGCGCTAGCTGAGCAGAGTGCTGGCTGAACAGAGTGCTAGTTGAGCAGAGCGCTACCTGATCAGAGCGCTAGCTGAGCAGAGTGCTAGCTGAGCAGAGTGCTGGCTGAGCAGAGTACTACCTGAGCAGAGTGCTACCTGAGCAGAGTGCTAGGTCAGCAGAGTGCTGGCTGATCAGAGTGCTAGCTGGGCAGAGTGCTAGGTGAGCAGTGTGCTAGCTGAGCAGAGCGCTAGCTGAGCAGTGTGCTGCCTGAGCAGAGCGCTAGCTGAGCAGAGTGCTAGCTGAGCAGAGTGCTAGGTGAGCAGAGTGCTGGCTGATGAGAGTGCTAGCTGAGCAGTCTGCTGGCTGAGCAGAGCGCTAGCTGAACAGTGTGCTGGCTGAGCAGAGTGCTAGCTGAGCAGAGTGCTAGGTGAGCAGAGTGCTAGCTGAGCAGATCACGGGCTGAGCAGAGTGCTAGCTGAGCAGAGTGCTAGCTGAGCAGAGTGCTAGCTGAGCAGTCTGCTGGCTGAACAGAGTACTAGCTGAGCAGTCTGCTGGCTGACCAGAGCGCTAGCTGAGTAGAGTGCTAGCTGAGCAGAGTGCTAGGTGAGTAGAGTGCTAGGTCAGCAGAGTGCTACCTGAGCAGAGGGCTAGCTGAGCAGAGTGCTGGCTGAGCAGAGTGCTATCTGAGGAGAGTGCTAGGTCAGCAGAGTGCTAGGTCAGCAGAGCGCTAGCTGAACATTGTGCTGCCTGAGCAGAGCGCTAGCTGAGCAGAGTGCTACCTGAGCAGAGTGCTGGGTGAGCAGAGTGCTGGCTGATGAGACTGCTAGCTGAGTAGAGTGTTAGCTGAGCAGTCTGCTGGCTGAGAAGAGCGCTAGCTGAGCAGTGTGCTAGCTGAGTAGAGTGCTTCCTGAGCAGAGTGCTAGCTGAGCAGAGTACTAGGTGAGGAGAGCGCTAGCTGAGCACAGTGCTAGCTAAGCAGAGTGCTAGGTGAGGAGAGCGCTAGCTGAGTAGAGTGCTAGCTAAGCAGAGTTCTAGGTGATCAGAGTGATAGCTTAGCAGAGTGCTAACTGATCAGGGTGCTGGCTGAGCAGACTGCTGGCTGATCAGAGTGCTAGCTGAGCAGAGTGCTAGGTGAGGAGAGCGCTAGCTGAGCAGAGTGCTGGCTGAACAGAGTGCTAGTTGAGCAGAGCGCTACCTGATCAGAGCGCTAGCTGAGCAGAGTGCTAGCTGAGCAGAGTGCTGGCTGAGCAGAGTACTACCTGAGCAGAGTGCTAGCTGAGCAGAGTGCTACCTGAGCAGAGTGCTAGGTCAGCAGAGTGCTGGCTGATCAGAGTGCTAGCTGGGCAGAGTGCTAGGTGAGCAGTGTGCTAGCTGAGCAGAGCGCTAGCTGAGCAGTGTGCTGCCTGAGCAGAGCGCTAGCTGAGCAGAGTGCTACCTGAGCAGAGTGCTAGGTGAGCAGAGTGCTGGCTGATGAGAGTGCTAGCTGAGTAGAGTGCTAGCTGAGCAGTCTGCTGGCTGAGCAGAGCGCTAGCTGAGCAGTGTGCTACCTGAGCAGTGTGCTAGCTGAGCAGAGTGCTAGCTGAGCAGAGTGCTTGCTGAGCAGAGTGCTGGCAGAGGAGAGTGCTGGCTCTTCAGAGTGCTAGCTCAGCAGAGTGCTAGGTGAGCAGAGTGCTAGCTGAACAGAGTGCTAGTTGAGCAGAGCGCTACCTGATCAGAGCGCTAGCTGAGCAGAGTGCTAGGTGAGCAGAGTGCTGGCTGAGCAGAGTACTACCTGAGCAGAGTGCTACCTGAGCATAGTGCTACCTGAGCAGAGTGCTAGGTCAGCAGAGTGCTGGCTGATCAGAGTGCTAGCTGGGCAGAGTGCAGGGTGAGCAGTGTGCTAGCTGAGCAGAGCGCTAGCTGAGCAGTGTGCTGCCTGAGCAGAGCGCTAGCTGAGCAGAGTGCTAGCTGAGCAGAGTGCTAGGTGAGCAGAGTGCTGGCTGATGAGAGTGCTAGCTGAGCAGTCTGCTGGCTGAGCAGAGCGCTAGCTGAACAGTGTGCTGGCTGAGCAGTGTGCTAGCTGAGCAGAGTGCTAGCTGAGCAGTCTGCTGGCTGAACAGAGTACTAGCTGAGCAGTCTGCTGGCTGACCAGAGCGCTAGCTGAGTAGAGTGCTAGCTGAGCAGAGTGCTAGGTGAGTAGAGTGCTAGGTCAGCAGAGTGCTACCTGAGCAGAGTGCTAGCTGAGCAGAGTGCTGGCTGAGCAGAGAGCTAGGAGAGCAGAGACTGGCTGAGCAGAGTGCTACCTGAGCAGAGTGCTAGCTGAGCAGTTTACTGCCTGAGCAGAGCGCTAGCTGAGCAGACTGCTACCTGAGCAGAGTGTTAGGTGAGCAGAGTGCTGGCTGATGAGAGTGCTAGCTGAGTAGAGTGCTAGCTGAGCAGTCTGCTGGCTGAGCAGAGCGCTAGCTGAGCAGTGTGCTAGCTGAGGAGAGTGCTAGCTGAGCAGAGTGCTTGCTGAGCAGAGTGCTAGCTGAGCAGAGTGCTAGGTGATCAGAGTGCTAGCTGAGCAGAGTGCTAGCTGAGCAGAGTGCTAGGTGAGGAGAGCGCTAGCTGAGCAGAGTGCTACCTGAGCAGTGTGCTGGCTGAGCAGAGTTCTATGTGAGCAGAGTACTGGCTGATCAGAGTCCTAGCTGAGCAGAGTGCTGGCTGAGCAGAGTGCTTGCTGAGCAGAGTGCTAGCTGAGCAGAGTGCTAGGTGACCAGAGTGCTGGCTGAGCAGAGTACTACCTGAGCAGAGTGCTGGCTGAGCAGAGTGCTAGCTGAGCAGTGTGCTAGCTGAGCAGAGCGTTGCCTGAGCAGAGTGCTAGCTGAGCAGAGTGCTGGCTGACCAGAGTGCTGGCTGAACAGAGTGCTAGTTGAGCAGAGCGCTACCTGATCTGAGCGCTAGTTGAGCAGAGTGCTAGATGAGCACAGTGCTGGCTGATGAGAGTGCTAGCTGAGAAGAGTGCTAGCTGAGCAGTCAGCTGGCTGAGCAGAGCGCTAGCTGAGCAGTGTGCTATCTGAGCAGAGTGCTAGGTGAGCAGAGTGCTGGCTGAGCAGAGTGCTACCTGAGCAGAGTGCTAGGTCAGCAGAGTGCTAGGAGAGCAGAGACTAGCTGAGCTGAGTGCTACCTGAGCAGAGTGCTAAGTGAGCAGAGTGCTGGCTGAGCAGAGTGCTATCTGAGCAGAGTGCTAGGTCAGCAGAGTGCTGGCTGATCAGAGTGCTAGCTGGGCAGAGTGCTAGGTGAGCAGTGTGCTAGCTGAGCAGAGCGCTAGCTGAGCAGTGTGCTGCCTGAGCAGAGCGCTAGCTGAGCAGAGTGCTACCTGAGCAGAGTGCTAGGTGAGCAGAGTGCTGGCTGATGAGAGTGCTAGCTGAGTAGAGTGCTAGCTGAGCAGTCTGCTGGCTGAGCAGAGCGCTACCTGAGCAGAGTGCTAGGTGAGCAGTGTGCTAGCTGAGCAGAGTGCTAGCTGAGCAGAGTGCTTGCTGAGCAGAGTGCTGGCAGAGCAGAGTGCTGGCTCTTCAGAGTGCTAGCTGAGCAGAGTGCTAGGTGAGGAGAGCGCTAGGTGAGCAGAGTGCTGGCTGAACAGAGTGCTAGTTGAGCAGAGCGCTACCTGATCAGAGCGCTAGCTGAGCAGAGTGCTAGGTGAGCAGAGTGCTGGCTGAGCAGAGTACTACCTGAGCAGAGTGCTACCTGAGCAGAGTGCTAGGTCAGCAGAGTGCTGGCTGATCAGAGTGCTAGCTGGGCAGAGTGCTAGGTGAGCAGTGTGCTAGCTGAGCAGAGCGCTAGCTGAGCAGTGTGCAGCCTGAGCAGAGCGCTAGCTGAGCAGAGTGCTAGCTGAGCAGAGTGCTAGGTGAGCAGAGTGCTGGCTGATGAGAGTGCTAGCTGAGCAGTCTGCTGGCTGAGCAGAGCGCTAGCTGAACAGTGTGCTGGCTGAGCAGTGTGCTAGCTGAGCAGAGTGCTAGGTGAGGAGAGCGCTAGCTGAGCAGAGTGCTAGCTGAGCAGAGTGCTAGGTGAGCAGAGTGCTAGCTGAGCAGATCACGGGCTGAGCAGAGTGCTAGCTGAGCAGAGTGCTAGCTGAGCAGAGTGCTAGCTGAGCAGTCTGCTGGCTGAACAGAGTACTAGCTGAGCAGTCTGCTGGCTGACCAGAGCGCTAGCTGAGTAGAGTGCTAGCTGAGCAGAGTGCTAGGTGAGTAGAGTGCTAGGTCAGCAGAGTGCTACCTGAGCAGAGGGCTAGCTGAGCAGAGTGCTGGCTGAGCAGAGAGCTAGGAGAGCAGAGACTGGCTGAGCAGAGTGCTACCTGAGCAGAGTGCTAGGTGAGCAGAGTGCTGGCTGAGCAGAGTGCTATCTGAGGAGAGTGCTAGGTCAGCAGAGTGCTAGGTGAGCAGAGCGCTAGCTGAACATTGTGCTGCCTGAGCAGAGCGCTAGCTGAGCAGAGTGCTACCTGAGCAGAGTGCTGGGTGAGCAGAGTGCTGGCTGATGAGACTGCTAGCTGAGTAGAGTGTTAGCTGAGCAGTCTGCTGGCTGAGAAGAGCGCTAGCTGAGCAGTGTTGTAGCTGAGTAGAGTGCTTCCTGAGCAGAGTGCTAGCTGAGCAGAGTACTAGGTGAGGAGAGCGCTAGCTGATCAGAGTGCTAGCTAAGCAGAGTGCTAGGTGAGGAGAGCGCTAGCTGAGTAGAGTGCTAGCTAAGCAGAGTTCTAGGTGATCAGAGTGATAGCTTAGCAGAGTGCTAACTGATCAGGGTGCTGGCTGAGCAGAGTGCTAGCTGAGCAGAGTGCTAGCTGAGCAGAGTGCTAGTTGAGCAGAGCGCTAGCTGAGCAGAGTGCTAGCTGAGCAGAGTGCTAGCTGAGCAGAGTGCTGGCTGAGCAGAGTACTACCTGAGCAGAGTGCTAGCTGAGCAGAGTGCTACCTGAGCAGAGTGCTAGGTCAGCAGAGTGCTGGCTGATCAGAGTGCTAGCTGGGCAGAGTGCTAGGTGAGCAGTGTGCTAGCTGAGCAGAGCGCTAGCTGAGCAGTGTGCTGCCTGAGCAGAGCGCTAGCTGAGCAGAGTGCTAGCTGAGCAGAGTGCTGGCTGATGAGAGTGCTAGCTGAGCAGTCTGCTGGCTGAGCAGAGCGCTAGCTGAACAGTGTGCTGGCTGAGCAGTGTGCTAGCTGAGCAGAGTGCTAGGTGAGGAGAGCGCTAGCTGAGCAGAGTGCTAGCTGAGCAGAGTGCTAGCTGAGCAGAGTGCTAGGTGAGCAGAGTGCTAGCTGAGCAGATCGCGGGCTGAGCAGAGTGCTAGCTGAGCAGAGTGCTAGCTGAGCAGTCTGCTGGCTGAACAGAGTACTAGCTGAGCAGTCTGCTGGCTGACCAGAGCGCTAGCTGAGTAGAGTGCTAGCTGAGCAGAGTGCTAGGTGAGTAGAGTGCTAGGTCAGCAGAGTGCTAGCTGAGCAGAGTGCTAGCTGAGCAGAGAGCTAGGAGAGCAGAGACTGGCTGAGCAGAGTGCTACCTGAGCAGAGTGCTAGGTCAGCAGAGTGCTGGCTGATCAGAGTGCTAGCTGGGCAGAGTGCTAGGTGAGCAGTGTGCTAGCTGAGCAGAGCGCTAGCTGAGCAGTGTGCTGCCTGAGCAGAGCGCTAGCTGAGCAGAGTGCTAGCTGAGCAGAGTGCTAGGTGAGCAGAGTGCTGGCTGATGAGAGTGCTAGCTGAGCAGTCTGCTGGCTGAGCAGAGCGCTAGCTGAACAGTGTGCTGGCTGAGCAGTGTGCTAGCTGAGCAGAGTGCTAGGTGAGGAGAGCGCTAGCTGAGCAGAGTGCTAGCTGAGCAGAGTGCTAGGTGAGCAGAGTGCTAGCTGAGCAGATCACGGGCTGAGCAGAGTGCTAGCTGAGCAGAGTGCTAGCTGAGCAGTCTGCTGGCTGAACAGAGTACTAGCTGAGCAGTCTGCTGGCTGAGCAGAGCGCTAGCTGAGTAGAGTGCTAGCTGAGCAGAGTGCTAGGTGAGTAGAGTGCTAGGTCAGCAGAGTGCTACCTGAGCAGAGTGCTAGCTGAGCAGAGTGCTGGCTGAGCAGAGAGCTAGGAGAGCAGAGACTGGCTGAGCAGAGTGCTACCTGAGCAGAGTGCTAGGTGAGCAGAGTGCTGGCTGAGCAGAGTGCTATCTGAGGAGAGTGCTAGGTCAGCAGAGTGCTAGGTGAGCAGAGCGCTAGCTGAACATTGTGCTGCCTGAGCAGAGCGCTAGCTGAGCAGAGTGCTACCTGAGCAGAGTGCTGGGTGAGCAGAGTGCTGGCTGATGAGACTGCTAGCTGAGTAGAGTGTTAGCTAAGCAGTCTGCTGGCTGAGAAGAGCGCTAGCTGAGCAGTGTGCTAGCTGAGTAGAGTGCTTCCTGAGCAGAGTGCTAGCTGAGCAGAGTACTAGGTGAGGAGAGCGCTAGCTGATCAGAGTGCTAGCTAAGCAGAGTGCTAGGTGAGGAGAGCGCTAGCTGAGTAGAGTGCTAGCTAAGCAGAGTTCTAGGTGATCAGAGTGATAGCTTAGCAGAGTGCTAACTGATCAGGGTGCTGGCTGAGCAGAGTGCTGGCTGATCAGAGTGCTAGCTGAGCAGAGTGCTAGGTGAGGAGAGCGCTAGCTGAGCAGAGTGCTGGCTGAACAGAGTGCTAGCTGAGCAGTCTGCTGGCTGAGCAGAGTGCTAGCTGAACAGTGTGCTGGCTGAGCAGTGTGCTAGCTGAGCAGAGTGCTAGGTGAGGAGAGCGCTAGCTGAGCAGAGTGCTAGCTGAGCAGAGTGCTAGCTGAGCAGAGTGCTAGGTGAGCAGAGTGCTAGCTGAGCAGATCGCGGGCTGAGCAGAGTGCTAGCTGAGCAGAGTGCTAGCTGAGCAGTCTGCTGGCTGAACAGAGTACTAGCTGAGCAGTCTGCTGGCTGACCAGAGCGCTAGCTGAGTAGAGTGCTAGCTGAGCAGAGTGCTAGGTGAGTAGAGTGCTAGGTCAGCAGAGTGCTACCTGAGCAGAGTGCTAGCTGAGCAGAGAGCTAGGAGAGCAGAGACTGGCTGAGCAGAGTGCTACCTGAGCAGAGTGCTAGGTCAGCAGAGTGCTGGCTGATCAGAGTGCTAGCTGGGCAGAGTGCTAGGTGAGCAGTGTGCTAGCTGAGCAGAGCGCTAGCTGAGCAGTGTGCTGCCTGAGCAGAGCGCTAGCTGAGCAGAGTGCTAGCTGAGCAGAGTGCTAGGTGAGCAGAGTGCTGGCTGATGAGAGTGCTAGCTGAGCAGTCTGCTGGCTGAGCAGAGCGCTAGCTGAACAGTGTGCTGGCTGAGCAGTGTGCTAGCTGAGCAGAGTGCTAGGTGAGGAGAGCGCTAGCTGAGCAGAGTGCTAGCTGAGCAGAGTGCTAGGTGAGCAGAGTGCTAGCTGAGCAGATCACGGGCTGAGCAGAGTGCTAGCTGAGCAGAGTGCTAGCTGAGCAGTCTGCTGGCTGAACAGAGTACTAGCTGAGCAGTCTGCTGGCTGAGCAGAGCGCTAGCTGAGTAGAGTGCTAGCTGAGCAGAGTGCTAGGTGAGTAGAGTGCTAGGTCAGCAGAGTGCTACCTGAGCAGAGTGCTAGCTGAGCAGAGTGCTGGCTGAGCAGAGAGCTAGGAGAGCAGAGACTGGCTGAGCAGAGTGCTACCTGAGCAGAGTGCTAGGTGAGCAGAGTGCTGGCTGAGCAGAGTGCTATCTGAGGAGAGTGCTAGGTCAGCAGAGTGCTAGGTGAGCAGAGCGCTAGCTGAACATTGTGCTGCCTGAGCAGAGCGCTAGCTGAGCAGAGTGCTACCTGAGCAGAGTGCTGGGTGAGCAGAGTGCTGGCTGATGAGACTGCTAGCTGAGTAGAGTGTTAGCTGAGCAGTCTGCTGGCTGAGAAGAGCGCTAGCTGAGCAGTGTGCTAGCTGAGTAGAGTGCTTCCTGAGCAGAGTGCTAGCTGAGCAGAGTACTAGGTGAGGAGAGCGCTAGCTGATCAGAGTGCTAGCTAAGCAGAGTGCTAGGTGAGGAGAGCGCTAGCTGAGTAGAGTGCTAGCTAAGCAGAGTTCTAGGTGATCAGAGTGATAGCTTAGCAGAGTGCTAACTGATCAGGGTGCTGGCTGAGCAGAGTGCTGGCTGATCAGAGTGCTAGCTGAGCAGAGTGCTAGGTGAGGAGAGCGCTAGCTGAGCAGAGTGCTGGCTGAACAGAGTGCTAGTTGAGCAGAGCGCTACCTGATCAGAGCGCTAGCTGAGCAGAGTGCTAGCTGAGCAGAGTGCTAGCTGAGCAGAGTACTACCTGAGCAGAGTGCTACCTGAGCAGAGTGCTAGGTCAGCAGAGTGCTGGCTGATCAGAGTGCTAGCTGGGCAGAGTGCTAGGTGAGCAGTGTGCTAGCTGAGCAGAGCGCTAGCTGAGCAGTGTGCTGCCTGAGCAGAGCGCTAGCTGAGCAGAGTGCTAGCTGAGCAGAGTGCTAGGTGAGCAGAGTGCTGGCTGATGAGAGTGCTAGCTGAGCAGTCTGCTGGCTGAGCAGAGCGCTAGCTGAACAGTGTGCTGGCTGAGCAGTGTGCTAGCTGAGCAGAGTGCTAGGTGAGCAGAGTGCTGGCTGAGCAGAGTGCTACCTGAGCAGAGTGCTAGGTCAGCAGAGTGCTAGGAGAGCAGAGACTAGCTGAGCTGAGTGCTACCTGAGCAGAGTGCTAAGTGAGCAGAGTGCTGGCTGAGCAGAGTGCTATCTGAGCAGAGTGCTAGGTCAGCAGAGTGCTGGCTGATCAGAGTGCTAGCTGGGCAGAGTGCTAGGTGAGCAGTGTGCTAGCTGAGCAGAGCGCTAGCTGAGCAGTGTGCTGCCTGAGCAGAGCGCTAGCTGAGCAGAGTGCTAGCTGAGCAGAGTGCTAGGTGAGCAGAGTGCTGGCTGATGAGAGTGCTAGCTGAGCAGTCTGCTGGCTGAGCAGAGCGCTAGCTGAACAGTGTGCTAGCTGAGCAGAGTGCTAGCTGAGCAGAATGCTAGGTGAGCAGAGTGCTAGCTGAGCAGATCACGGGCTGAGCAGAGTGCTAGCTGAGCAGAGTGCTAGGTGAGCAGAGTGCTAGCTGAGCAGTCTGCTGGCTGAACAGAGTACTAGCTGAGCAGTCTGCTGGCTGACCAGAGCGCTAGCTGAGTAGAGTGCTAGCTGAGCAGAGTGCTAGGTGAGTAGAGTGCTAGGTCAGCAGAGTGCTACCTGAGCAGAGGGCTAGCTGAGCAGAGTGCTGGCTGAGCAGAGAGCTAGGAGATCAGAGACTGGCTGAGCAGAGTGCTACCTGAGCAGAGTGCTAGGTGAGCAGAGTGCTGGCTGAGCAGAGTGCTATCTGAGGAGAGTGCTAGGTCAGCAGAGTGCTAGGTCAGCAGAGCGCTAGCTGAACATTGTGCTGCCTGAGCAGAGCGCTAGCTGAGCAGAGTGCTACCTGAGCAGAGTGCTGGGTGAGCAGAGTGCTGGCTGATGAGACTGCTAGCTGAGTAGAGTGTTAGCTGAGCAGTCTGCTGGCTGAGAAGAGCGCTAGCTGAGCAGTGTGCTAGCTGAGTAGAGTGCTTCCTGAGCAGAGTGCTAGCTGAGCAGAGTACTAGGTGAGGAGAGCGCTAGCTGATCAGAGTGCTAGCTAAGCAGAGTGCTAGGTGAGGAGAGCGCTAGCTGAGTAGAGTGCTAGCTAAGCAGAGTTCTAGGTGATCAGAGTGATAGCTTAGCAGAGTGCTAACTGATCAGGGTGCTGGCTGAGCAGACTGCTGGCTGATCAGAGTGCTAGCTGAGCAGAGTGCTAGGTGAGGAGAGCGCTAGCTGAGCAGAGTGCTGGCTGAACAGAGTGCTAGTTGAGCAGAGCGCTACCTGATCAGAGCGCTAGCTGAGCAGAGTGCTAGCTGAGCAGAGTGCTGGCTGAGCAGAGTACTACCTGAGCAGAGTGCTAGCTGAGCAGAGTGCTACCTGAGCAGAGTGCTAGGTCAGCAGAGTGCTGGCTGATCAGAGTGCTAGCTGGGCAGAGTGCTAGGTGAGCAGTGTGCTAGCTGAGCAGAGCGCTAGCTGAGCAGTGTGCTGCCTGAGCAGAGCGCTAGCTGAGCAGAGTGCTAGCTGAGCAGAGTGCTGGCTGATGAGAGTGCTAGCTGAGCAGTCTGCTGGCTGAGCAGAGCGCTAGCTGAACAGTGTGCTGGCTGAGCAGTGTGCTAGCTGAGCAGAGTGCTAGCTGAGCAGAGTGCTAGCTGAGCAGAGTGCTAGGTGAGCAGAGTGCTAGCTGAGCAGATCGCGGGCTGAGCAGAGTGCTAGCTGAGCAGAGTGCTAGCTGAGCAGTCTGCTGGCTGAACAGAGTACTAGCTGAGCAGTCTGCTGGCTGACCAGAGCGCTAGCTGAGTAGAGTGCTAGCTGAGCAGAGTGCTAGGTGAGTAGAGTGCTAGGTCAGCAGAGTGCTACCTGAGCAGAGTGCTAGGTCAGCAGAGTGCTGGCTGATCAGAGTGCTAGCTGGGCAGGAGTGCTAGGTGAGCAGTGTGCTAGCTGAGCAGAGCGCTAGCTGAGCAGTGTGCTGCCTGAGCAGAGCGCTAGCTGAGCAGAGTGCTAGCTGAGCAGAGTGCTAGGTGAGCAGAGTGCTGGCTGATGAGAGTGCTAGCTGAGCAGTCTGCTGGCTGAGCAGAGCGCTAGCTGAACAGTGTGCTGGCTGAGCAGTGTGCTAGCTGAGCAGAGTGCTAGGTGAGGAGAGCGCTAGCTGAGCAGAGTGCTAGCTGAGCAGAGTGCTAGGTGAGCAGAGTGCTAGCTGAGCAGATCACGGGCTGAGCAGAGTGCTAGCTGAGCAGAGTGCTAGCTGAGCAGTCTGCTGGCTGAACAGAGTACTAGCTGAGCAGTCTGCTGGCTGAGCAGAGCGCTAGCTGAGTAGAGTGCTAGCTGAGCAGAGTGCTAGGTGAGTAGAGTGCTAGGTCAGCAGAGTGCTACCTGAGCAGAGTGCTAGCTGAGCAGAGTGCTGGCTGAGCAGAGAGCTAGGAGAGCAGAGACTGGCTGAGCAGAGTGCTACCTGAGCAGAGTGCTAGGTGAGCAGAGTGCTGGCTGAGCAGAGTGCTATCTGAGGAGAGTGCTAGGTCAGCAGAGTGCTAGGTGAGCAGAGCGCTAGCTGAACATTGTGCTGCCTGAGCAGAGCGCTAGCTGAGCAGAGTGCTACCTGAGCAGAGTGCTGGGTGAGCAGAGTGCTGGCTGATGAGACTGCTAGCTGAGTAGAGTGTTAGCTGAGCAGTCTGCTGGCTGAGAAGAGCGCTAGCTGAGCAGTGTGCTAGCTGAGTAGAGTGCTTCCTGAGCAGAGTGCTAGCTGAGCAGAGTACTAGGTGAGGAGAGCGCTAGCTGATCAGAGTGCTAGCTAAGCAGAGTTCTAGGTGATCAGAGTGATAGCTTAGCAGAGTGCTAACTGATCAGGGTGCTGGCTGAGCAGAGTGTTGGCTGATCAGAGTGCTAGCTGAGCAGAGTGCTAGGTGAGGAGAGCGCTAGCTGAACAGTGTGCTGGCTGAGCAGTGTGCTAGCTGAGCAGAGTGCTGGCTGATCAGAGTGCTAGCTGAGCAGAGTGCTAGCTGAGCAGTCTGCTGGCTGAACAGAGTACTAGCTGAGCAGTCTGCTGGCTGACCAGAGCGCTAGCTGAGTAGAGTGCTAGCTGAGCAGAGTGCTAGGTGAGTAGAGTGCTAGGTCAGCAGAGTGCTACCTGAGCAGAGTGCTAGCTGAGCAGAGTGCTGGCTGAGCAGAGAGCTAGGAGAGCAGAGACTGGCTGAGCAGAGTGCTACCTGAGCAGAGTGCTAGCTGAGCAGTTTACTGCCTGAGCAGAGCGCTAGCTGAGCAGACTGCTACCTGAGCAGAGTGTTAGGTGAGCAGAGTGCTGGCTGATGAGAGTGCTAGCTGAGTAGAGTGCTAGCTGAGCAGTCTGCTGGCTGAGCAGAGCGCTAGCTGAGCAGTGTGCTAGCTGAGGAGAGTGCTAGCTGAGCAGAGTGCTTGCTGAGCAGAGTGCTAGCTGAGCAGAGTGCTAGGTGATCAGAGTGCTAGCTGAGCAGAGTGCTAGCTGAGCAGAGTGCTAGGTGAGGAGAGCGCTAGCTGAGCAGAGTGCTACCTGAGCAGTGTGCTGGCTGAGA
>JAVHSO010000158.1:0-31460 GCA_031468815.1 Morus bassanus | reverse complement strand
TGGGAGAACAAAGGGGGAGGAGGAGGAGGGGGCCGAACCAGAGCCAGCGAGAGAGGGAGAAAGCGATGGATCAGCCGGTTTGCAGTGTACATCAAGCTATCACATCTGTATATGCTCCGATCGATGAAAAGGATGGATAATATTTGTCAGCTGCAGACCTTTTTCTTCTCACTTCCCAGGGAAAGGACGGGGGGAAAGACGAGAGGTAATAGGGAGCTTCAAGGCCAGAGGCACTTCCTGATACGGCCAAACAGAAAAGAAAGGCTGGGGATTATTATTGTTATTAATTATTTTTATTATTCTACAGCAGCCAAAGGGACGATCAGGGGACCGTGCAGCCCTCTCTGCCCGCTTCTTCACGCTCCCACTCCTTTCTTCTCCCCCCCCCTTTTCTTTCTTTCTTTTTTTTTTTTTTTTTGTTGAAACTCAGCTGCTTCCTTGCAGGGCTCCGAAGATTTAACCCTTTGCCCGCGGAGGCTTGAGGTGGGTGAGCACAAAAGCAGATCGCGAAAGCCTTGGACTGGGGGGAAAAAAAACCCAACCACACGCGCCCAGAGAGAAGTCAGTAAAACGCACCGTTACACACACAGCGACGTGGTTTGGCTTTAGGGAAGACGGGGGGGGGGGGGGGGGGGGAAGCGCGAGAGAGACGTAGCCTCTCTCTCCACCGCCCCCCGGCTCTGCCAGCCCCTCGCCTGGTGCCTGCAGTTGCACTCTGAGTAAATAGTTCCCACACATGGTCCACATTTTGCACAGCAGCAGCGTGTTTCCTCTCGGTCTCTCGTTGCTGCTCTCCGAGCAAAGAAAAAAAAAAAAAAAAAAAAAGAGGTTTAGAGGAAGTTAAAAATCAGGCGAGCTGAGAAAAGACTCGGTGTTACACACATCCTGAATGAAAGCGAAAGCCCGGCATTTCGGCCCTCTGAGCGCCAAGCTCTCACCTCCTTAGTAATGTCACTAACCTACATGTTGGACATATCACAGTAATTACTTACACCCGGTGAGACGGGCTCTCGGGCGCTCACGATAGCCGGGACGGCCGCGGAGCCCGCCGAGAGGAGGCCGGCCGGCTGCCTGCTCCCTTCCCGCACCCTGCCCGCACCCTGCCCGCTCCCTGCCCGCACCCTGCCCGCTCCCTGCCGGCACGGCGGGCCGGGCTGCAGCTGCCCGGGGGAGGGGGGCAGCGCCCCGGGGGAGCCGGGCTCCTTCCCCGGCGCCCGGGGGATTCCTCGCCCCTGGAGAAGGGGATGCCCGGCAGCCAAGCCGTGCTTGCAGAAACGGGGCGATGTCCTGACCCGCCCGGCGTTTGCTTTCCCAGGGCACCGAGCGTCCCCGGAGGGGCGGCGGCGGGATGGGGGAAGAGGGGATGCTGGTGTGCCGGGCGGGCCCCCCGGAGGGTCGCGTCCGTCCCTGGCCCCCGGGGTGGCCCGGCCCGGCCCCGCTGCCCGCCCCGGGCCCGGGGAGCTGGAAGCCAGGACGCCGGAGCGCTGTGCGCCGCTGGGAAACCGTGATCCGGCGTCCTCCTTGTCTTCTCCAGCCAGGCCCCGGCTCCGTCCCCGCCCGCCCCTGAGCCCGGATCAGCCAGATGATCCCCCGGCCGCCGGCTGAGTGGCAGCCGCGTCGTGGGTAGCGCCAGGGCTCGGCCACTCCGCGCTCCCCTGACCCCGCTCGTCTCTCTCCTCCATCGCGGCCCCTCCGGAGCCCGGTGCCCCGTCAGCTCTCGCTGAGTGATATTTAAAAGAAGGGTTGCATTCTCCCCAATAGAAGCCCACTCGTTTCCTTGTTGCCAGGAACAAAGCGTACATTCAGAGGGGTGGCTGTTGACGGCTCCCTCTGTATAGCACTGGAAAGCGGGTGGCCTTTGGTTACTGGCAAGGAAAATTCTAATCAGGGTGCTTGTAAGCGGGGCTTTATAGAAGCTTAGTTACAAAAGGCTTACACCAGAGTAATGCAATAACTATAATAACAGCCAGGGAGCCCTAAAGAGGGTGGAATGTGCTTGTGTCTGGATGATTTTCCCCGCTAGCACAGAGAGGGACTGTTTACCGCGAGTGCCATTAAGTATCGCTGGAAACTCACCAACCGCAGACTTATTTCAATATACTTTATTGTTGTATCTGCTCTAAAAGCAGCTTGCTTCGGCCGACTTTTAGATCGTCCTAGAAGAGAAGGGAAAGAGGCCGCCCTCGGGTGTCTCGGGGAGGAGGCTCGGAGCGGCGGGGCAGTGCCAAGGGTGAGGGAGCTGCGAGCCGGGGCGGCCTGACCGGAGCGTGTCCCGGCGGCCAACGCCGCCGCCGAACAAAGCGGCGAGCCGAAACGGCCCCGGGCGCCCAGCGGCACAAAGCCCTCGGGCTCCCGCCCCCCCCCCGGCGGTGGGCAGCGACGTCGCCCCCGCCGCCCTCCTCGCCTGACCGGGGCCGGTAAGGGCGAGGGGGCCCCGGGGCGGGAGCATCGCATCGCATCGCATCGCATCGCATCGCA
Organism: Morus bassanus; assembly: GCA_031468815.1. NCBI lineage: Eukaryota > Metazoa > Chordata > Aves > Suliformes > Sulidae > Morus > Morus bassanus. The sequence continues at coordinate 28,982 of JAVHSO010000158.1, read as the reverse complement.
TCGCACGGCCCTCCCGCCGCTCCCGGGGCGCGCCGGGCAGCGGTGACCCCGCTGTGCCGACTGAGCCCGGCTCCGGCTCGGCGCGGCTAATGGGCTCAGCCGCTGCCCTCCGCCACCGCCGCCGCGTGTGGATTTTTCCAGCCCGCCGCCGCCGCCGCCGCCGCCGCCGCCTCCGCCTCTCCGCCCGGCCCCGCTGCCCGCCGTCCCCCAGCCAGACCCAGCTACCGCTTGGCCGCCGGCGAGGGGCCGCGGCTCCGGAGGGCAGGAAATGGCTTGGCCGGGGAGCCAGGGCGGTCACCCCGCCCCGCCGCCGTCCCGGGGCACGGCGGGCGGCGGCCGCCGCGGGAGCGGGCTGAGCCGGGAGGCGCCCCGGGAGACCGCGCCGGCCCCGGGCGGGACGCGTGAGGCGGGCACCGCTCCACCCCCACCCCCCCATCGCACACCCCCACCGCCCCCCACCCCCGGCACCCCCGAGCAGACTTTGCAGCGCTTTATTTTAACGGAACAGCGGAGCGCGGCGAGCAAACTGCCGCTCCGCGCAGGGCAAGAAAAATGGGTTTTTAATAGGCAAGGTCGGCGTGCTTGGCAGCCGGCCACCGCGGCCGGGGAAATAAACAAACAGAGGAGCTGCGACTTCAGGTCGGAGCAGAAGTTGCGCTCCCGGCGAGAGGAGCCCGCGGCACGGTCCGTGGGATCAGCATGCAGCCGCGCACGGAGCCGCCGCGGCGAGCATCTCTTCCCTCCCACCCCCCCCACATCCTCCCCCCCCCCCACCCCGGGCCCCCCATTTCGCCCCGCTCCGCGGCCCCGAGGGCGGCGCGCCGGCTCCCCGCCGCCCCGGGAGAGGAGCGGGCCGGGCGGCGGGGCCGGGGGAAGGCTGCCCCCCGGCTGGCAGCGTGCGGAGGGCGGCTGCACCCCCCCATCCCCCCCCCCCCCCCCCCCCCCCCGGTTATCGCGCTCCGGCGCTGCTGCACGCCTAACCGCTGCCGTGCGGCACGGCGGGCGCCGGGAGGGATCGCGAAGCGGCGGAGCGGCGTCTGCCGGAGGGTTTCCAGCGGTGCCCGCGGGGCTCCCGCCCCGCCGCCGGGTCGGCAGGGCCCGGCGGTGCCGGCCCCGCTGTCCGCACCGCGGGGGCGCCGCGCTCCCGCTCTCGCCGCGCGTTCCGGGCTCGGAGCCGAGCACTCCCGGCTGCCGCGCACCAGCCTCCCCGCTGCCCCCCGCCGCCGCCGCCGCCTCGCTCGCTCCCGGCTCTGCGGGCCGGTGCCTCTCTCCGCCGGCCAGCCCCCCAGGTCCCTTCCCCAAGCCTCTTTGCAGGCCCACGCGGGGCGAGAGGCGGCCCCCACCTGAGCAGGGGCCGTGCAGCCCCCTCTGCCCCGGGAGGGCTCGGCGGGCGCAGCTCTCTTTTTAGCACCCCCCGCCAAACCGGGCCGGACAAGCCCCGCCGCCCCCGGGAGGGGGAAGGGGCTGGCCCGCCGTGCCCTCAGGAGAGGAGGGCGAAGGGAGCCGGGGCAGGGGAGCCGAGAGCGAAGTCCAAGCCCGGCGAAGCTGGACGAGAGCTCGGGGAGAGGCCGGCAATGCCCGCCCCGGCGGTCACAGCCCTTTGCCAGCGCGACGGGGGGCAGGGGAGCACCTTTCGCCGCGGCCCGCGGCTCCCACCGGAGCACGGTCCCGGTACGCCGGGAGGAGGCACGGCGGGCGAGCCGCGCACCCCAAGCTCCCACGGGCCCGCGGCCTGGGCTCCCACTCGTGCTCCATCATCACCATCATCTCCCGACCAGACCGCGGAGGAGGGCAGAGCCCTCCCGGTCCCGTGTCCCCCGCCCCCGCCAGCGCAGGGCTCGCAGCTGGGCGCGGAGACAACGGGGGCTGCGACCGGGACGGGCGCCGGGCAGGGCGGCGGCGGCGGCGCTCCTCGCCGCCCGGGGCAGCTGCCAGCTTTTTGGCAGATCGCTCCGCAGACGCGTCCCAAGGACTCCTGCAAGGGCTGAGAGGGGTCACGGGGAATAGCTGAATAGTGCGAGAGGTGAGGGGAGCTCGGCCGAGCCGGGGTGGAGGAAAGAGAGAGGTGCAAAAAAAGCCGGGGGGGGGGGGGGGGAGGGAAGGGGCGGCAGGCAAAGCCACCAGCCTGCACAATGCTGAGTTTGCAGCACGCCGAGGAGCTGGGGCGCGCTGCAGTCCCAAGAGCCAGGGAAAGGACGACGGAGAAGCAGCCTGAATGGGGCGAAGGCTGCCTCTTACAGACCTGGCGTGACCTATCGCTTAAAAAATCTGGCTTCCCCCTTCCAGTGCCAGGGTGTACCTGCAGGGTAGTCTCGCCTTTCTGTCTCCCGTCCCATTATTCCAGTACAGTCTAATCCCTGTGTTGTGACCTACAGCAGCGCTCTGATTTATTTTTAATGCGTTCCGATTCCTGTTCCGTTGTCAAGAGATGCATTGAGATTCATTTTCCATCCCCTGCTTTTCAGACTTGTGTTCTGCTGGAGGGACCCGCCAATAGAGTTTAATTCGATTTGATATGATTTAATGAACACCTTTATCTTTTGTTTTTTAGCAGGAGGATAAAGAATACAATCGCATTCAGCTTTTGCTAAATCAGACACGTTTCCCACCGAAATTCTGTCTGGTGACACACACTCACTGTAACATTTCATTAACAACCCCCTTGATATATTGATTTTTAATATTTGTATTAAATGTTGTGTAAAATTGAACTCAGGCGTTAGAAGAGATTGTGCAAGTCACAAGACATGACTCCTACTTAATTGTTATTTTTTTCGGTCCTGGAACAACAGTTGGAAAGAGGCCAGCGGGGGGGGGGATTAAAAATAAATTCTCCACGGGGGGGGATAAAGGGCAGCGCCCGGGATAAGCGCGGGGGAGATGGGGAGGAAGCGCAGCCCTCCGGGAGCGCGGGCAGCAGGGCCCGGCCGCCCCCCCCCCGTGCTCCCCAGCCCCCCCAGCCCCCTCCCCCAGGGCCACCCCCGCCCCCCGTGCCCCCCGCAGCGCCCCGGGGGCCACCCGGCTCCCCGCTCCTTCCCTGCTCTCCCAGCTCCCTCGCTCCGCGTCGCCTCCCTCCCTCCTGCTCCATATGGTTTCTCCCCTCCTCCTCCTCCTCTTCTCCCCCCTCCATGTTGTCTCCGTGACTCTCCCCGCTCCATGTTACGCCTCCGGCCCCCGGGGAGCGTTTCCCCGCTGCAGCGTGGAGGGGCCCCGCACCGCGGCCCTGCCCGGTCGGGATGGGATGGCATGGCATGGGATGGGTGCCGGGCTCAGCTGGGCCTGCACGCAGGGCCGAGGGGCGAGGGGGGGCAGCAGGGGAAGACTGGGGCTCAGGAGAGGGCCGTGGGGAGGGGTGCCAGCCAAACCTCCCGGCCAGAGAATTCCCCGGGTGTGCGGGAGAAGAGCTTGAAGAAGTTAATCTCCCACACGCTCCCCCCACTTCTTGTTTTCTTTCTCTCCCCCCTCCTCCCCCTCAGGAATACGAGGCATTCAGAGATCAACATAATTCACCTGCATCAAAAAAAACCTCGCGAGCTATAAACTAGCGGCTGATCCTCCGCTTAGACTAGTGTTTAGCCGTTCATGCATCATGAGTGTCAAATAAATGCCTGATTGAGGCCCTCAGCGGAGGAATTAGCTTTCCTTGTGCTGGAAATGCATAATAGAGAAAGTGCTGAGGCATCCTCCCCGGAGTTAGCTCGGGCTCCGCTCCCTGCGCTCCCCGTTTCGGGAGCTTTCCCTCCCGCACCCCGGCCCCCTGTGTGTGTGTGTGGGTGTCCCCCGCCCATCGCTCGCCCTTATCAGCACGCCCAGCTGGCCAGGGGCGAGGGGAGCCCTCGGGGGGGCGGGGGGAGCAGCCGAGCATCCCTCCCGGTGCCCGGCTCCCTGGGGACGGCCGGGGGGGGGTGTGTGACACTCCCCCCAACGACCAGCTTGTCGCTTGGCCACCCTTCCGCGCCGGAGGGCCTCATCCTGCCGGCGGGTACCATCCAGCCCGAAGTTTGGTGGCGAAGCGGGGCGGGGGGGGGGGGGGAGAAGCCGGGCCAGTGCAGCGCTCAGCCCCGTCGCCCCGGCCGCCCAAGGCGGGCTCGCTGCTCGGCCGGGGCCGAACCCCCCCCCCGGGCGGGGGATGCCGCCGGCGCTGGGCTGGCAGCCGAGGCACACAGGGGTTAACCGCGCCGCGGCCGGGAGGAGCAGTTAAAGTGCACGGGCTGCAGATGCTTTTCAGGCCTCGGTGTCTACCGTTTTAAATTAAAAAAATGCACCCGGCCCGACCACGCACCAGTGACCTGCAATTTCCCCTTCTTTTCAAACTGAAATATGGCCAAACTATCTTCAAGTTAACTCAGGGGCTGGGGACGGAGGCGGGGGAGGTTGGGGGGGGGGGGGGCGGGAGGAAATCGCTCTGGGTTGAGATCTCTGTGTCAAGTTTCATCCCCTCCTGACATTTCTGGCTCCGCGCCAAAGTCCTGAAAATGGAAAATTGGGGAAGGGCGGGCGGGCGGGCGAGGGGGAGGTGGAGAGCGGGAAAGGGGGGGTTGGGGGGGGGGGGGGGGAAGCGGGCCAGAGCTCTCTCGGCGGAGCGGCAGTAGCGAGAGGCTGTGGCCAAGAGGGATGCGTGAGCCAGCCCGTCTGAGCGGAGCGCGGCGGCATCTTCCGCCATCCGTTCCGCCGCCCAGGCGCGTGGAGAGCCGCCGGCCGCTGCCATTGTTACCGGCGGGCGATGCGGGGACCGGAGCCGCCGCTCCGGCGAGAGATAAATAACCCCTGACAGCGCCTTCTTCGCACCCGCAGCTCGGCAGATTGCACTCGGCGGACGGCCGCAGGTCTGTGTCGCTCCCTTTCGCGGGAGTCTCTTTAAATCACCGCTCCCCGCCTCACCTCTCCCGGGGCATGCTCCCGATCTTCTCCCCCTCCCGCCGCCGGCCCCGCACGCCCTCCCCTGCCCGCTCCCCCTCCCGCAGCCGGCCGCGGCCCCGCTGCCACGGCTCGGCTCGGCGCGGAGCCCCACGGAGGGGCGGGGGGGGGAAGAGAAAAGTCTCTGCTGAAATACTTTCGGCAGGGCTGCGCCTTTGCCAGGAGGGGTCTTAGCGCCGGGTCTTTTGTCTTGGGGCCTTCGCCTGCGTCCCCCGGGGTGGCGGGCGGCTCTCCCGGGAAGAGCCTCCGGGGAAAACGCCGGGGCGTCCCGGGCTGCCGCCGCGGGCAGCAGCGCCCCGGCCCCCCCGCTACCGGCGCCCCGGCCGGCACGCCTGCGGGCTCGCCCGCCTCCCGGTTCCCCTCTCCCGCCGCAGGAGCCATGGGGCTCGGGGTGAGCCCTGCCCTCCGGAGCCCCGTCCCGCCCGCGCCGCCCCTTCCCGCCGTGAGCGTGACAGTGGCCCAACGGGGGGCGGCGGGGTGTCCCTCGCCAGCCAGAGTGCTCCCCTCCACCCGCCATCCCGGCAAGGGGACCGGGGGGGGGGGGGGGGGGGCGACTCCGGTAGCCAAAGCCCTACTTTCCAGCCGCCCGGCAGCAGCGGGGCGAAGCGGCCAGGCGTGTGCGCTCCGGAGCCCCTGGCACCTCTCCGGGCCGCCTTCCCTCGGGACACCGGCGAGCGCCACGTCCCCCACGGACGCTGGCGAGCGGCTCCGGCGTGAGGCGAGCCCGCACTTTATTTTTTTTTCCCGGCATCCCTCCCCCCACCCCGCCCCGCCGAGGCCGAGCCGGTGTGTGTGTGCGAGACGAGGTTATCGCCAGCCCGAGTTATTATTTCCAGGCCGGCTGCCGGGAGAGTCTCTCCCAGGTGGAGCCGGTGCGGGCGGCCGGTACCCGGGGAGACAAAGGCGGGTCCGGAGCCCCGCGGCGCGGACAAGTGCGGGCGCTGCCGGCTCGGCCGGGACCCCCCCCCCCCCCCGGGGACCCCCGCCTCGGGCTGGGCCGGGGCCGCGGGGTGCTGCTGCCGCCGCCCCGAGGGAGCGCGGGCTGGGTTTATCCGAGCGCGTCTTTCCAGTTCCATTGAATGCACTTTTAGGCGATTGTTTTCCCTTTCCACTTGTTTGTCTCCTGCTAGCCTCGTAAACTGCCTCATGATTTATTACCTAGGCTAAGTGCTTAATTTGTGAATATGAAACAGATTAAAAGGAGATCGGCGTATTTTAGCAGGCAGGCCGGAGCAAAGCCCGGCAGCTGTTTCGAGTTTGTAGGCATCTCCAACCTCGTGTTAAGCAGGCTAGCCTGCTAGTGATCAAGGGGGTATCCCCGGGCTCTCTCCGAGAGGCCCACCGCCGCCGGCTCCCGGTGCGCACGGCTGGCGCGGAGACCGGCCGCGGGACGGGCGCCGTGGGTTTGTTTTTTTTTTTGGGGGGGGGGGGGGGGGGGGGGGGAGAAGGGACACCGATGCCGTCCGCCAAAGCGACACCCGCGGCTGTGGGATTCAGGACCCACTGCGTCTCCGCCGAAGGCGGGCTCTGCCGGCGGAGGGCCCAGCAGGCGCGCAGAGGGTTAACGACGACTCTGCCCTCTCTTTCAAAGGGCTCACTCGAGATAGAGTAAATACGGTCGGGGCGGGCGGGGGGGGGGGGGGGGGGGGGGGTGCCGCTTAGGCCACATGATGCAAAAGTAAGACAAGCACACTCCGGAGAACAAAGGCTTCCTACCCCCTTCCTCCCCCTCCCCCCAAAATCTGTCTTAATTCTGCAAGTAAACTTGAGCAGCTATAAAACAAAGGGGAACGATGCAAGTTATAGCCAAGGGACAATCAAAATAAATACCGTTGATGCAGTCCAAGCACGCACTCGGTATTTTCTGCAGCCCCCCCCCCCCCAGCCAGGCGGGACATCGCGGGCTCTCCCCATGACCGGGTTGACGAGCACCGCCGGGGTTGTGACTCGGGCCGATTTAAGCCACGTCCCGCAGCCCGGGGAACACCCGCTGCCCGGGGCCAGCACCACCTCGCAGCCCCGGGGTAGGCGGGCCGGGCCGGGCAGCACCGGGCCGCGCCGTCGGGGCCGGGGGCGGCAGCAGCAGGGCAGGGCCGCCCCGGGCCTCCCACGGGGCCAGCTCGCCGGGAGGACTGCGGGGCCGGGCGAAGTGCCGGTGCGACGTGCCCGTGTCCCCGAGGAGGCCGTGAAGCACGGCATGGGGCAGGGCGCGATGTGTGGCCCTGCAGCGAGCAGTGTCCCGGCGCCGTGGGCGCCCCGCAGGAGCCAGCCCGGGTGGTTTGGGCCCCCCACCCCCGACCCGATGGTGGCCCCGGGTCATGCAAGTGACACCACCCTGCCCACCACCCCCTGCTCTCGACTGCCCTGGGTTTGCAGAGCAGGCCAGCTACTTTTGTGCTTATCACCAGCACCCTGGGGCAATTCCCAGACCCAGTGCCCCACCGAGCCCACCTGCTTCCCCCCCCCCCCCCCCCGCCCCCACCTCCTTGGCCCAGAGGAGGTTTTAATGCATTGGGGATGGCAGGCGAAGTGAAGGGGGAAAGCAGCAGGCCAGCAGCCTGCACAGCCGAGCAGGCAGCGAGGCCTGCTGAGTGCAAAGCACCACTCCTAAGCCCAAAAGCTAGAGAGAGGCAAAAATCTGTAACCCGCCCTGTACCTCTGAGCGCCGCTTAAGAACCAGGAGCAAGAGCACTGTGTCACTCCTGCTGGAGCACAGCAGACAGGGCTGGCTAGGAGGAAAATGACTCATGTGCCCCTGTTGCACCTCAAGTGGTTGCTCTGCTGCTGCAGACGTGGCTGGTGTCGGAGCTGTGGAAGGAGCAGGAGACGGGGACAGACCCTGGGCAGAGCATGGTGGCATATGTCTGGGCAGGCTGCTGGGGAGCAGGAGAGCAAAAGACCACGTACATGGCATTCAGAAAGTTCCCTCTGTATGTGCATGTGTGAAGATGTCAGAGTAACTCTTGTCTGGGGAAAGCTGCATATAAGCTGTGGCTGGGAAGCTGTCCTGTAGGGACATGTGAGTGAGGGCTTGGGGACACCCCCTCCCACGGCAAGGAAGCACCTGAAGGTAGAGTGCAAGAACGAGACAACAGCAGATATGTGTCTGTCTACACAACCGTTTCAGGATGGCTCGAGACAAGGTCCTTCTTCCGCATTTGGGGCAAGGTTTGTGGCAAACCAATGCTGGAACCCATTTCTCAGGGGCCTGATGGGGTTTGGGTGTAGACGATGGGTCCCTGCCTTGTGACAGGAGAGATATTGCATAGGTGTTATACGCCACTGCTGTTTCTAGCCCTGGGCCTTGTTATTCACTGACTGAAGGCAGGATTGAAACTTTTGAGCAACCTGAAGAGCAGTAGGCAAAAATGGCCCCAGGGTCTCTGCACCTCCCTGTCGGTTCTGCGCAGAGCTGTTCTCTCGCTAGGTACCTCCAGCATTTTAGCAGGGAGAGAAAAACACAGGCTTGTGTCATGATGATAAGATACAGCGCTTTTCTCTTCAAGCAGTATACATAACACGAAGCTGGAAAAAAAGACAGTGGCAATGGAAAAGGAAAAAAACCCGTTCCAACTTGCTGGCTTGGCCTTTGCAGCCATCCCTACCTCGGGGAGGACTATGGCCACAATGTTAAGCCTTAGTTACGCTACTGAAATTCACCACGCTAAAAGTCACCTGGTCCCTCGAGCGCTCTTGTAAAGCACTCCAGGTCCCCATAGAAAATGGTTTGCGTGTGCTTAAAACTATGTGAATTGGATTTGCTTCCAACAGCGCGTAATGCCAGTTTCAGCCTGATCCTGTCTGGCTTTCACTGAATTAACGCCTGGATGGATCTAAGTCCAAATGTCTCAGACCAAAGTGGTTCAGATAGTCCTCCTGCTGCTGTCCCTCGCTGCCCCAAAGGCATTTTAAAATCTCCTCGGAAGTGCTCTTATGTGGCGATGGCTAAGCCTCAGAAACAAAGCAATGGAGAACGCTACTAAAGCAGAAGGAGCAAACCCCTCGGCTTGGAGCAGTCGGCAGGGTCACCGAAAGGTATGAAAGCTGCTTCAGTTTGGAGCACAGGCAAGGCACACCCAGGCTCCCTGCGTAGCCCCGGCCCCTTCCTGCCAGCAGTAGCAGGCTGCAGGCGCCCCATCCCCACCAGCCTGCAGGCCTTCTTGCAGCCGGGCTTACACCTTTGACTCTCGCCCAGTAACAGTTTGTCAAGTCATGACATCTCTCTTTTTCACCGCTTCCTAACACCTCGCCGCCTCCAGAACGCTCCTGAGAAGGAGAAAAATGATTTCAAAAGTCCTGTCGCCAAAAACTCTTAAAGACCTCTACACGACCACTGAAACAATGTCTTCATGTTCTTGTAACCTCTGTTTATGCTGCCTGTCTGGGCTCTGTTTAGATTTGTAAGCTCTTCGGGGTATGACTCTGCCTTGCATTGTCTAATGTGCTGTGGCTATCATCTAAACACAAAAAACCAGCAGGGTGAAGTTTTGGACTAGGGTAAGGCTCAGGTTGTGTAGAGATAAATGGGGGGATCAACGCGCACTAAATTTCAGTGGTATTTTACCTTTCCAGCTTTGCAAGTATTGTGTTACCTGGCAGCCGCTTTAGTGTGCTGGGCGCTCTGTATGCACAGAAGGCAGATTGTTCCTGCCTGCCCAAAAAAGGGAAGCAAAACTGTAAAAACTACAACGGCAGATGACCAGCAGAGCGATGCCGGTGGTACAGGGAAGCGGGCGAGCTCCCGGCTTCAGCCGTGGGCTCCTTTGCCGCAGCTCTCTGAGGCCACCGCTCCCAAAGCCCGTGTCCTGCAGTTAGAAGAGAACAGTGTGTGTTTGTATGCGTGTGTTCATGTGAATGTAATTTTGTTTCTACATAATGTGGATTATCTTTCTTTTAGCAGCAAATCCGTTGAGGGGTTTAGATAAAGAGAGAAATCCTGCAGCCGTTCCCTCCCTGGGAAAGGGCATGTCTTTGGTCGCTTTCTCTGGTCCTTTTTCCAAGCGGTCCCCAAACACCCTGTTTCCGAGCTCAGTGTCCGATCTCACCTTGAGAGCCTGCCCACGGCCAGAGTGAAGCGCTCTCACACGGGGAACAGAGGGAGAACGCAAGGAGTAAGGCACAGCAGGTGAGGTGCTGCTCGGATGACTGGGAGGAGAAGGGAACCGGGGCGTAGGGCATAGAAGCACCCCCCAACGGCGTTGCACTGGCTGGTGCAATGTGGGGGTTACACCCCCACAGCCCCCCAGGAAGCCCCCCCCAGCAGGGAGATCGGGTGTGCCGTAGGTGCAGGACACCTAGCAGGCTCTTTCCTTCTGAACCCTGGTAGGACTGCTTGGCTTTACAAAGTGTGAAGGCGACCTTGTCGGGAAAGACAGCTCCATTGGTTTAAATGCAGAATCACCCTCCCACAGTTCTAATTGCCCAGGCGAGGGCCGTGCAGGCTCTGAAAAGATGAAAGTTGTTGATGTATTGGTTCAATTAATTTTTAAAACAAGTTTGAGTGCCATTTGTTTCAAATTTGATAGGAAAGTGCTGTAGATTTTTGCAAGCAAAGGCTGAGGTGAGCATGAACGGGCTGTGTATTTTGCATAGCCTTGAAAAGAGGGCTTAAACGAAGCATTCATTTAGTACCAGGCCTCAGCATGGCGATGAGTGAGACCCACGGTGAAAGAAAAAGACCTGAACATCTGTATTTGCTAAGTGGCACCGGCAGCAGTCAGCCAGCTCGCAGAGAAGAGCAGACATGCGGGTGTGAGGCCCAGCAGAGACTGCTGGGTCCCTGGTGCTTTTTAAAAGGAAATAATAGCTTGTGGGGGAACCCTTTCTGGTGGCCTTGGCTCCCGTGACCCCCCTCTGATGTATGATATTTAAACAAGGAAAAGTCAATATTGGTTTTCCACATACAGCCTCGTTCTGCTCTCCGTGAAAACTAATGACAAACCCCTCGGAGAGTTAGAGGAGGGCAGACCCAAAAACAGTTGCTCAGACCCAAATACAGTTGGCTGCAGCAGCCTGGAAGGAGGAAAGAGCAGGTGGTCACGAGCGGCTGGGCGATGTGCGCTTGCAGGTAAATTAGACAGAAGAGAAGCAATCCCATCCTGCAGTACGCAGTGCCTCAAAGCTGCAGGTCTGATGGTTTGAATGATTATTGCTTTTTAAAATTACAAATTGCATTTTGGTACAGCAAGTGAGGATAATGCGCTGAATTAAGTGCAGCTCAAGGGTGTTTTGTTATAACAAAGGTGACTTCTCTACACTCGCTTTTTCATGGTCAGGGCTAACGGAGAATTCGATTTGAACCCGATGGCTATCAAGCAGTGGTTTTGGGAAGGAGTGATGCCAGTTGTACGAGAAGATATCCATAAACTGGGCCATCAGATATATCTTCTGATACACGTGTTCTCTGAGGTAGGAAAGAGTAAGTCATAGGAAGAGAGAGGGCAAGCGTGCCTGCCTCAGTAAAATGAGGGCACGTGGAAAGCATAAACAAAGGGAGGGCTGCTACTAGTGGGACATGAAGGCTGTGCCATGTGTCATGGGAAAAATAATTTTATTGTGGATAATTTAAGCTTAAAGGGGCAGTTGTGGTGCGACTGCCTGGCACAGAACGTGAGGGGGGGCACATACCCAAAAGCAACTTAACCCTTAATCCTGTGCTGCCCTCCTCTTGGTGTTGGTTTATGCAGGCTGGGCCTCTCCAGGTGGTTCAGTAGCAGCTTCAGGGTCCTCTAAAATGACGTGAACTTCATCATAGTTCACCCCAGGGCAAAAATGCTACACAGGCTTTACGCTGTATTGGCACCGTGTCCCTGGAGGCAGTAGCAGAAAAAGTGGTGTACGAGTCCCTTAATCAGCTCTGTGGGGATGGAGAATCACTCCTGTATTGGGGAGGAGCTTTCCTGTATTGGGGAGGAGCTTTCCTTGGCTGGTCATAGCTGCTTTCCCACTAGAAGGTGCCCACGGTGCAGGCCCAGTATGTTCACCCTGTCTCCAGCATGTGCCACGACCTCTGTTAGGGCAGAGATGTCAGCAGGAGCCGCCTGGGGAACTGAGCGAGCTAGAAGATGCCGTGGGCCAGTCTGATTGCCACTGGTGGGAAAAGCACCATTGGTCTGATGCATGACCATGACGTCATGGTTAATGTCAGTCTCCAGCTGGGACTACGGAAAAAGACCTACCATTTGGGAGAAAAATAAATAAAGGAGTGTCGCTCAGGTGTGAGCCCTGCTAGGAAGCACAGGGACAGTGTATGAAGCTTAGGCCCAGCCATTTCCAAGACCATGTCTGTCATGTGTGGTTTTCTGCTTTTGAGGATAAATGATATGGAAAGAGATCTTTGGGGCACAAATTGTTGCACCCTCGTTATATGAGGCCCAGCACAACGCAGTCCTAGCTACAGCTGAGGCTTTTGGGAGCCTCTCTCACCCAAATAATCCAGGGCATCTTGGCTACAATTCAGGCCAGCTCTCACAGAGAGCAGAGTCCAGGCTTGCAGCACCCAGTGAGATGGCACTCACTGCATGCAGTGTTTCCTGGTGTAGCTCGAGAAGATCAGAGGTTGGGAAGGTCCTGGAGCAGGGTAGTTAATGCTTCTGTAACACATGGACCTTGGTCCTCCGAGATCCTGCAGTTCCACACTGCCATTGCACAGCGAGGCTACCTCAGAAGCTGAGACAGGCTGAAAAATGGATGGGCATCACCAGGATGGGCAGAGGAAGGGCAGCTCCTGTTTCTTTACCAGAGGACAGGTTTCATCTGGTATCTAGTGGGACAGCTCTACCCTGCTTACTGTCCGTCTTTTGGAGCAGACGTTCACGTGAAGGTGGATGGGGAGTGGGCTCGGGTGTGACAGCAGACCCTTTGCTGTGGTTGAAGAAGCCCTAATGGAAACTGCCTGTGAGCTATCTGGGGAGATCAAAACTGAGCCCCGCCACGGCCACTGACTGAACTACTCTGAGTCTTGCTGGAACTTAACTGGGGGCTTCGGCACTGGAGGAGAGGAGGAGGGAATGGTGTGGTGGAGCTCTTGTGTCTGCGTTTCTCTGTTAGTGCACAGCCAGGACTAGTGCCATTGTGAGAACATGCGGCACTTGCTTCTTACAGGCAAAAGAAGAAACCATATGAAGCCCTACCGAAGCCTAGGGCTGATGGAGCACTGAGAAAGCCCCAGCTGAAAAAACTAAGCCAGCTCTGCGGTTTGGCCAACCAATGCTCAGCGTTGTGAATTTGATGAACAACACTAGTCTGCATGAAGACAGGTGACTTTTTAAATGGGGTTTTAATAGAGTCAGTATTGCTAAGGCTATCTATAAAGGTAATCTGCATAGGGTTTTAAACAAGTAAACTTAATGATGCTGTTAACGCTTCTGACATGAATGAGACCGTTGCTGGAATACTGTGTCCGGCCCTGTTGTGGTGTTCGCATGTTAAAAGTGCATTGGCAAATTAATATGGGATCAGAAAAGAGCTACAAGAGTGATTCAGGGTCTGGGAATCGCATCTTATTGCAAAAGACTAAAGAAATCCCATCTATTAATTTATCCAAGAGGAGGCTATGACTTGGTTTGATCATAGTCTTTAAGTGCCCTAAGTGTCTCTATGGGGAGATTTCTGATAGTAGAGATCTCTTTAATGTGGCAGACAAAGGCATAATGAGATCCTATGTTGGAAAATGAAGCTCTATGAATTCTGAGCAGAAATAGGTGCATTTTTTTTTAAACCAGTGAGGGGACATAACCACTGGAACAACTGAGGCAAGCAGTGGGTTTTCTGTTACTTAAGAGTCCTCAGAGCAAGATTGGATGCCAGGCTAAAAGCTCAGCCGGAATTTATGAGTCTGATACAAGAACGTCTGGCTGAAATTCACTGGCCCATGATATGTAGCAGGTCAGACCAGCTGATCACAATGGTCCGTTCCTGGTTTAAAAAAAATCTATGAATTAGGTATTTCGAGTCCCCTGAGCCCCGATATCACTGGAGGTCTTGAAGGAATGCATTATAAGCTGTCATCATTTAATGGTAAGCAAGCAGGGGGAGTGCCTTTTTTTTTCTTCATTAATAAAACTTCTTTTCCAAGAGCTTGTTAGGCACCAGAGTTAAGCATCTGTTAACAAACACGACAACATTTTCTGAACAGTTCAACTAATTCTCCTTCTCCCGTTTGCTCAGCTTTGTTTTGCAGCGGCACAGTTTCATTAACGCCACATCTACTGATGCTTCTCTCGACGCGGTCTTAAATCTCAGCAAAATAAAATAACCTACGTACTTTGCGTAGCCCCCTTACCCCATGCGCTCCTTCACGTGCATCCCTTCGTCTCGCAGATCCGTTGCGAGCTTTCTCTCCACACCGTGCATGAGCGGAGCAGGGAAGAAGTCCATCCGTTTTCTAGCGCAGGCCCCTGGGATAGGTGGGAATTCATTGTCTGTCACAGGAGCGCTTGGCCTACAGAGCTCCTGGCTTGTCTGAATGAATGGCAAGGAAAGGGAAAAAGGTATTAAGCAGACACCTGGTATTCCTGAAATTATGCAAGCGATTAGCCTCCTCGAGGTTGCATAAAATGGCCTCCAGCAAATGGTCAGAACGCTTTCCTTACACGGGAGCAGTAGTTTTCAAGACAGCACAAACTTTCTTAATATCTCTTCAAAGTGGGGGTAGGGAAGAAGATAACAAAAAATCCCAGTCATGGCTCTCGGGAGTCTTGAAAATCATATCCACGGTTGCGTGGGCATTACAAACCTGTGATACATTCAGTGCCTCGTTAGTCTCGGTTATCAAAACTGAAACAAGAGGTGGCAAGGAGCGCAACAAAAGATGGAGTTTAAAGTCGCTCGGGGACTGCGCTCCCGTCGCCGGGATTCCTCACCCCCTCCCTCCGCCTCTTCTAAAGCCCGCAGCGTTTGATGTGCAGGCACCGAACCGGGGGGACGGGGCACCGGCGCTGGCCGAGCCGCTCGGCGGGGTGACCGGGGCGCCGCTGCCTCCCGGGGCGCGGGCGGGGAGCTCGGCGGGGAGCCGAGCTGGGGGGGGGGAGGAGGTGAACCCGGAGCCGAGCGGGGCACAAACCCATTAGTCGCACATAACTTGGGAAGACGCTTGGCCTCGCCATGACAACCGGCAGCCCGGGCTGCTCCCACGTCCCGCCGCCTCCCCCCCCCCCCCCCCCCCGGGAGCCCCTTTCCTTCCCCCTTTGCCGGCGTTTGGGGAATGCGGGGCTGGAGAGGCGAGCCCGGTGCGGGTAACAAAAGGGGATGAAAGGAGCTCTGTACTTCACTTTACACGTCCGAGAGGCATTTTCATGCTCCGTAATGAGAAGGGATCATTCCGAGGAAGTTCAGATCAAAGGGGAGAGCATCCCGGGCATTTGCATAATTGCCGGATTTGGGAGCACGGGCAGCCGAGCGGCGGCCGGCCAACCTGGGCACCGCACCGGGGGCCGCTCCTCGCCTCGCCCGGGGAGGCCCGGGGAGAGGGGAGGCTGCAGACCGTGCCCCCGCGGGGAGGCAGCGAGGCCTGCCCCGGCAGCGAGGATACACAGGCCGCGGGGTGCTGGGGCACGGCTCCGGTGCCCGACGGCAGGGAGCTCTCGGGGGGGTCCCAAGGGCGAGGACATCCCCCCCCCCTCCCCGCGATGCGCGGCCAAGCCGTGCCCGGGTCCCCGGGGGCCGCGTCCCCCCCCCCCCCCGCCCCCGTCTGCTGCCGTCGGGAAGGTGGTGCCGGTGGGGATCGGCTCCCTGTTCCCACCCGGCGACATCTGCCTCGCGGAGCCAGCACGTCGCCTCCCCGGGCGGCTGGCGGGTGGCTCCCGGCCCGGCGGCTCCCACCGCCACCAGCGAGCGGGGATAAAGGGATTAAACGGCACGTTCGCTCCGCCGGGCGGACGGCGGGGGGGGGACACGGTGGGGGGGGGCACTTGGCCGGCTGCAGCCTCCCGCTCCCCCCGCCCGCCTCCCCCGCCGCCTGCAGCCCCGGCCCCGCGGCGCTGCCCCCGGCCGGCCCCGGCAGCCGGGAGGCACCGGGAGCGCCGGCGGTGGCTCATTGTTCCCCGTAACCAGCCGGGGCTGCCGCAGGCGGCCGCGGTGCTCGGGGCGGCGGGGCTCGCCGCTGCTGCTGCCGGGGAAGGGATGCCCAGGGACACCCTTTTCAGCCATTTTAAAGCGGCAAAGCTGGCGTCTGTCCGCCCCCCCCCCCCCTTCCTCTCTGCGGATCCCACTCCGCTCCCGGAGATGCGGGGTTCCCCCCCCCCCCCGCCCCGAAGCCGACACCGTCCGCACACGCCCCGCACCTGCGGTCCCCGGGCGAAAACCCCACCCGGCCGCTCACAGCGAGGACACCGCGCTCGCCCCCGCGCCCTGTCCCGGGGATGCGGCCAGCCCCGGCCCCTGCTCCTGCTGGGGTGCGGCAGCTCCTGCCCCAGCCCCAAGCCGGGGTGCAGCAGCCCCAGCCCCGAGTTTCGGTCCAACCCGTCCCCGACCAAGCCGCAAGCTGGGATGCAGCCGGAGCCTGCGCCCCATCCCCGGCTCGGGGTGCAGCCTCCCCGGCGGGCGGAGCCGCGGCTTCTCCCCGCATGGCCGGGCCCAGGCGGGCTGGCCGGGCGCCAGGGAGGTGAGGTTAGCCTCGGAGCTGGCTGGCGGATGGCATGTTATTGTGAAAAGCGAGCGGGGAAGGCAAATGGGAGCATGGCACCGTATAGGCTCGCCACGTGACCGAAATGTGTTTATCTGGCCCCGGAGAAGTCGGGCTGCCTGCGGAGGCCAACCCTGCTTTCATGGCACAGGCACAACTCCCCTGGCTGCGGACGGGGCTGGGCCCTGCCAGAGAGCAGAGACCACTTCTGTTTGCTTTTGCTGTCGCTTCGGCTCTTATCATTTGCCTTGTCATTCATCATCAACCTCTCCCGCTCCCCCTCCCCCTTACACCCCCCCCTCCCCGCCGCCTCCCTCAGGGTCAGTCGAGAAAAGACTGGGAATCCATCTGAGAAGGGAGACGTGGGAAGAAGGATCGGATGGAGATGTGGCTGGGGCGGGCGGGCGGGGGGGGGGGGGCGATAAAAGCAGCTGCACGCAGAACAAAGGTGCTGGAGGGTGGCTTTTGGTGGTGGAGCAGAACCTCGTAAATGGGAGATTTCCGTTCACAAGACTCCGCTTGCACAGTTTCTGTCCTGCCCTTGAACTGACAAGTGAATATCTGCATCGCAACCAGAAAGTAAATCACACCGAGCCTGGCTCGGGGAGGGAGCGCACAACGCTTCAGTCGGTTGCTAAGTGCGAGAAAGTGGGAGATTTCAGCTTTCCAGCGCAAGCCCCGCTTCTCCGATACAATATTTACTTTGGGAACCCGGCGAAACGCGCTCGGTGTTTATTACGGAGAGTGCCGGAGCAAGCTCGCGTTTGCGTGATGAGGAGCAAGCGGAGGAGCGGCGGTGGTGCGGAATATCAAAGCGAGACCGCCTTGGCAGGGCTCCCAGGCAGGGCTTTACTGGCACCCGCGGGATTCCGCGGGGCAGGGCGAGCGCGGCCCGGGCGGCGGCAGCGGCTGCCGCTCCCCGCTCCCCGCCGCCGGGCCACGGGGGGAGCCCGCAGCCCCCCCCCCCCCCTTCGCGGGAGGCCAAAAGCAAACGTCGTTTCAGCCCCGGGGCTCCGCGTTAAGGAGGCGCGGGGCCTCCGCTCGCCCCCCGACGGCTGGAGGGGCTGGGCCGGGCTCTGCCCCCCTCGCCCCCCCCCCCCCCCCGGGCTCGGGGCTTGGCAGCATCAGCTGGGGCCAGCCGGCCGGTAATCTCATTAGTGCCGTCGCGTTCGGGGAGAGAAGCGCCCGCCGTCCCCGCCCGGCCTCGGGAGAGCAGACAAAGGTCTCCGAAGCAAGGCCCCGCGGCCGTGCCACGGCGGGCCGGCCCTGTTAATGTTCAATCGGGAGCGGGGGAGCCGTGCCTCACCCCCCACCCCCCCCCCGGCTCCGCGCCGGGGGGGCGCCGACCCCCGCCCGCCGCTGCCGGCCGGGCTGCGCCGAGGCCGGTCCAAGGCAACGCGCCTCTCCGTCCTGCCCCGCCGGGATATTTTCTCCTTGGAAGTTATGCTAAAATAACATTTGTGTGCACGTTAATGATTTATTTATGTGGCTAATAACGCTCACATTCTCGCTGATATTTGTCTAGGCGAAAGACCAGCTGCGAAATGCCCCGCAGCTGTAGCCAGTGCTAGAACAGAGTGCCTTGGAATCAGAAATCGATGTTCCTGAAATGAAGAAGTGGACAACTTATTAGGCTCAGTCACTCCACACGCCGTCCCCTGATAATGAATAGATGAAGTAGGCGCTGGCGAAAGGACGCGTCGGAGGAGGCCACACATGCCCCGCTCCGTCGCGGCGAGGCCGGGTAAATTCCACGGGGCGCAGCCGGCCGCACGGACAGCCCCGGGCAGGGCAGGGGCCGCCACTCGCCGGCCACCTGGGGTTAGATGGCGACAAACCCGGCGAGGGACCGGGAGAACGGCTCCGGGAGTCATTGATAAAGGTGTCCGGTTTCCCCGCTGCTCCTCCAGAAAGCGCAACCGACAGGTTCGGCGAGCTCACGTAATCGTGGCGTCTCTGCCTAGAAACAGTCGCGCTAATTTTACATTTTTACCATCCGCGGGGAGGAAAAAGACCTGTCCTCCCGCAATGCAAATCCTTACGCAAATAGATCTGCGGGAGTGCAGGGAACCGCTGCCACCCTGACCTCCCGGCCAAGAGTCAGTCGCTGGCCCCGCATTCCGAGCGGCCGGCCGGCAGCAGCACGCCCCGAAAGCACGCGGGATCGTGCGAACTCCTTGGCAGCCCCTCGCAACTCGCTGCTGGCTGAGAAAAGTCCGAGCAGGAGCCTGCGGTTAATCTCCGAGGCCTTCATGCATCCCTGGCGAGCAGCGCCCCAGCGCTAAGTGCAATTAACATAACAGACACTAAAATAGGAGAGAGCGGCGCTGAATTTAATTTGCAGGCTTAAAAAAAAAAAAAAAGGGAAAGAAAAAAAAAAAACCAACAACTTAGCCCTCGGAGCGGTCTGGCGATGAACACGGAAACCGAGGAGGAAAGCGGCGGAGCAGCTCTCCTGCCTCGGAGGGGGGCCGCGGCCGGTCCCCCGGCCCCGCTCCGGGAGCCGGGACCACCTTAGTGCGCGGCAGCACCGTAAAACATTTCTAGACGGGTAAACTGCTCCGAGGGGGCTGCCTCCCGCCGCGCCGCCCCAGCGCGGCTCCCCCGGCCCCCCCCGGCGGGCACTGCCGCGGCGGCGGGGGCAGCCGCAACGCGACCGGGTCGCTGGTGCGGGCAGGCACCTCCCGATGCCTCCTTCCTGCCCCCCCGACAGGCACACACACCTCGATCCGGCCGGCTTTCCTGTCCCCGCTGCCTCGGGGGAGAGGGAGGAAATGGGGGGGGGGAGAGAAGCGGCTGGGGAACCCCCTCCCCGCTTTTCCTCCCCCCCTCCCCATGGCTCCTGCACACCGCCTCCCATTAGCCGCAGAAGTTCACAAAAGAGGGAGGCATAAAGAGAGGGAGATCGAGGTTTCCGAGAAAAGGGAGAGGCGAAAATAGCGAGGTAGAGATAACAACAACAACAACCACCAACAAAAATCGTCGCAACCGCGGGACCCACCGATCGGCTGGGAAGCTGGTGGTGTCCGGCCGGGGGAGAGGGGGGGAAGGAAGAGAGAAAAGAGGGCTTTAAAGAACTGGAAGGCAAAAGCTGTTGGGGAGGAAGTGTAAGCCGAGAGGGAGGCTGGGGGAGGGGAGAGAGCGCCATCTTTTCATGTCACAGTCACAGAGACAGCGCTGGGCTCGGCCACAGCGTCTCGGTTTCTTTTTAACGGCGGAAAACGTGCGATTAGCAGGCAGACGGGCGGAGACTACCAGCCCTGCGCGCACACACAGCCCGCAGCTCTGTCTCCGCGCCGTGTAATCCCAGCGCTCAGCCCTGCTGCACCCCCTCATTAAAAACCCGGAGATTTCCTCCTCCTCCTCCGCTCTCCAAGGAAAACAACGCCTTGCCACCGCCTGAACCCGGGCCGGGCCGCGCCGCCCGCCCCGGGGGCCCCGCCGCCCTGCCCTGCCCTGCCCGGCCCGACGGGGCTACGCGGTCCCCGCCGCCCGGCCCCTGCCTCGCCGCGGGAGGTTGATGCTCCCCCCCCATCCCCGGGGGCAACCCCCGCCCGGGCGCACGGCGGGGGGACAGGCTGCAGCCCCCCCCCCCCCCCGTTTCCCGTCCCCGGGGGCTGCTGCTCCCCCGCTGCTGGGGCGGCTGCTCGCCTCTTCCCCCCCCCCCCGCGCCCTCCGTTTATCTATCCCGAGGGTGGGGTGCGCCGAGCCGGAGCTGCCCGCGGTGGGGCCGGCGGTGGGGAGCAGCGGCCTGGATCCCCCGGGTCCCCGTCGATCCCGCGGGAGGTAGAACCGGGCACAGCCGCCCACGGCCCCATGAAACGGCGCTTTATTCCGCAGCGCTCAAAACCCCTCATTGTGTTTGGCAGAATCACCTGCCTCCTCCGGAGCCGGGCGATTAATTTAATGCGATACAGAACGCGCTCCGTCCCGGCCCCCTTCTCGGCGGGGAGATCTCCGCCGGGCGCTCTCCCCGCAGCCGCGGCGCGGAGGAGGGGCACGGCACGGCACGGCACGGCACGGCACGGCGGGCTGGCATCCTCCGAGCACCGGCTCTCCCGGCGGCGCCCGGGGAAACCTTCCCCGCCCGGTAGCGGCGGCGGCGGCGGCGGCAGCTCCGATCGGAGTCGCACAAGCAGCCGCCGCGCAGACCTGCTCGGTGCCCGGGGAATGGGGGGGGGGGGCGATGGGGGGGGGGCGAGGCGGGCGGGGGCCGAGCCGTGCCTGGCGAGGGGATTTGCTGGGTCGTTGGCTGCGCCTGGGGAAAGGCGGGCGGGCGGGCGGGGGGGGGGGGGGGGGTTGGCTGCGCCTGGCGATGGGGGATTTGAGAGGGAAGGGGAGGGGGTGGCTGGGCTCGGTGGAGGGGGGGGGACGGGGACTGGCTGCCGCGACTGCTGGGGACGGCGGCTGTTATTATTATTACTGTTATTGTTATTTTTAGGGGGCGGCGGTGGTGGGAGAGAGGGGGTGTGGGGCGGGCGGCGCTCGGTGGGGGGCGATGTGGAAGGGGGGGGCCGCCGGCTGCGCCCGCGGAGGGGGTATGAGGTGAGGGCGGTGGGAGAAGCGTCTCCTCTGTTTCTAATAAAGGAAACGACTTTTATTGAACGATAAATGCAGGGGAACGAAAGTCGTGTGGGTGCGCCTGGTGGGGGCGATTGATTTGGCGGAGGAGGGGGGGGGAAGGCGGCTGTCCGTGCCGGCGCGGGGTGTTTGGAGCAGCGAGGGGCTGCTCCTGCCCGAGGGGGGGGGGGGGGGGATCGCGGGGAGGGGGCGTTGGCCGCCCCGGTGGAAGGGGGCGAGGGCTGCCCCTGTTCGTGGGGGGGCTGGAGAGGGGGATAGCGGGATGCTCGCGGTGGGGGGTCCGGGGGGGGGGGCGTAGGTCGTGGGGTGGTGCCGCCTGCCCCTCTCGGGGGGGGGGGGGCTGAGGGGGAGGTGTCGGCTGCGCCTTGCCGGTTGGGATTTGATAGGGGCGGTAGGAGACACGTCTCCTGTTTCTAATAAAGGAATCGGCTTTTATTGAAGGATAAATGCAGGGAACCAAAGTCGTGTGGGCTGCAGCCGCCGAGCTTCGTTAGCTGCCGATGTGACTGTGAAGATAAAACGCTCCACAATAACTCGAGAGCGAAGAGCGCCGAGGATGGGGACGCGCCCTCCCCGCTGGCCCCGGCCCCGGCCCACCGCCCCCGCCGTGCCCCGCGCCCTCGGCCCCGGCCCCGCGGCGGAAGGTGCCTGGGGAGCCTGAGACCGTGCTAACGGCTCGGCCTTGGGACTTCGCCAAGTTTCTCTGACTTAGGGGAACTCTGGGGATGAGTAATCGAGCCAGGCTAGGGTTTGGGAGGGTGGTGGTTTGTTTTTTTTTTTTTTTCTTTTTTCTCTTCTCTCGCTCGCTCTTCTTTTTTTCCCCTTGTCATCAGCTGCTGACCCACTCACTTCGAGAGCACGGCAGCGACGGGTTTCTGAGAAGGGTGGCGGGAGGAGACGGGGGATGCGGCGAGCCCGGGGAAGCCCCCCGCCACCGGCTCCGCTCCGGCCCCGCTCCGGCCCCGAGCACGTCGGGGCTGCGCGGGGTCCCCGCTATCCCGGCTCCCGCGCGGGGCCCTGGCTGTGGCTTTGCCGGGGGACGGAGGGGCGCACGCACGCCCACACCGCACACACTCCGCTGCCTCGCGTGGAGCCCGTGCGGAGGTTTCCCAGGGCAGCGAGGGCACGGCGCGGCCGCGCCTTGCCCTCGGGGAGGTGCCGGGAAACCTTTTCTACTCGGCATCTCGCCTTATCGCAGGTGGCGACGGCTCAAGGACGGGAGGGGGAAACTCCGGGCCTGAGGGGAGGCCCCCGGGGACGGGGAAGCAGCGCCTGAGCCCCGCGGCCGTGGCCGTGGCGGGCGTGGGCGCGCCGGAGCCCCGCTGCCCGGCGGCCGGGGAGGAGCGGCGCCCGCATCCTGCCCGCGGGCCCCGGGGCGGGCGCGGCGGGGCCGTGCCCGGTGCCGCGGAGGGCAGGGCCGGGCCACCCCCGTGGGCGCCGGGCGCCGTGCCCACCCGCGGCCTCCGCCTGTGCCTGCCGGGGGGGGGTGGGGGTTGGGGGGGGAGGAAGCATCGCCGCCGCTCCCCCCTTCTCGCCGCCCCGATGCCGTCGGGGGTGCTGAAGCGAAACGACCTGGAAAAAAGCAGCCCGTCTCTCGCTCTGCCTCACCCACCGCCGCGTGTGGTGCCGGCGTGGGGCTCTCCCCAGCGCGGCTCCCTCTGGCCGCTTTACGGGCAGCGAGGGGCCGGTAAGCCGGCCCGCGGCTCCCACCCGCGACGGGGGCGGCAGGGCGGGCACGGCCGGGGAGCGCCGCGGAACGGGGCGCGCTGCTAATCTCGGCGCCTGGCAGGTTTTGGTCCCCTGATTACCTGCGTGATTCGGCTTCCGAGAGGCGCGCTGGGAAGCGGCGGCTGCCCTGGTTTGGGTACCGCGGTGGCGGGGGACGGGGAACGACACGGCGACGGGGACGTAGGGAGACGGATGAAGTGAGGACGGGGTTTTAAATGGCATTTCTGAACGGAAAATACTTTTATTTTCCCTTGGTTTTTTGAAGCTGCTTTCGAAATGAACATTTTCTGCGATAAGAGGTGACCGATCAGAATCGCTGGGGGGAGGTTGTAAGCGGACGTTTTGCCCCAGCTTACTGTTATCTTATCTTTCACACTTGCAGGGCGAAAAAGTGGCTTATCTTTATACCCACCCCCCTCTCGCCTTAATTGCTAAAAACACTGCGAAGTGTTAAGTACAGGACTAAAGAATCTCTCCGCGTGTCTGCCATGCGAGGGGGGGGGGAAGGGGGGGGGAAAGGCTCCGATTTGAAAAATTAGGGGCTTTTCTCTGGAAGAGTACACACGTGTACACGCCGAGAGCCCCTCCCTGCCCCCGCTCCGCTGCCGCTTTGATGTTCCAGGCTCTCATTTCATATGGATGCACCCCGGCGAGCCACCCGCCGCTGCCGGGCTTCCAGCCGGGGCGCGAATCCCGCTCGGCGCGGCGGCGAGCCCGGGGGCCGCGCCGCGGGGCGCGGGCGCGGAGGGCGGCGGGGGCCTCCGCTGTCACCTCTGGGGCGGAGTGAATAACCCCAGTGTTTGTGAACCCGAGCGCGGAATTGGTATTCAGCACCGAGCCACGGCATCGTCTCCTCGCTTTCTCTCCCCACCCCCCCCTCCGAAACAAAACACAACACAAAAACAAAACCAGAAGGAGGACGGAGGTGATTCATCGACTGTATCCAATTATTAACATACAGGCTGGAGTCTGCACAAACACACCTTCAAACCATGGCGGTTCTCCCGGCCGCCGTATTCTATTTAAACTCGGGAGCGTGGCGGCGGCCGTGCCTCCGCCGAGCCGCCGCTCCTCCTAGGCCGCCGCCGAGGGACGGCGACGGGGGGCAGACCCCTCGGGGCTGGGGGGGACCCCAACGGCAAAGGGGGTGCAGCCCCCCCGGCTCCCGCGCATCGCCCTCAGAAGGCGAAGCCTCTCGGCACCGCTCTCCGGCCGGGGCCGGGGTTTTGTCTGGCATCGCCTCCTGCCCTCCCCCGGCGCCCGCCCGCCCTCCCCGCCGGGCTGGGGGGAGGCGAGGAGAGCGACAACCTCGCCGGCGCTATTTTTACTCCTCTCCTCCAGACTTGTGCGGCGCACGCCCCCTCCCCTGCAGGGCCTTGCCTAGCGGCTGCATCTCCCCGCTGGCAGGAGCGGCCGGGGCTGCCGGCGGCCCTCGCTTCGCCTCCTCCTGCCCGGCCGGTCGGTCCGTCCGTCCCGCCGCCGGCGGGGCCCGGCCCCTGCGCCCGGGACAGCGCCCCGCTGCAGCCCCTCTGCCCGAGGGGGCGGCGGGGGGGGGGGGGGGGGGCGCACAGGCGCGCCGCAAGCAGACAAAATGGCCGAGGTATGCAAGTGGGAGAGGTGGAGGGGGCAGCTCGCAGCCAGCCTGCCCTCCTCCTTGCAGCGGGGCTGCCGTCCCCCCTTCCCCAGCCCGGGGCAGGGGCCGTGCATCCAGCCCGTTCCTCCCCGCGGCCGCCCCGCTGGGCTCCGGGCTGCCCCCCTCCCCAAAGCCGGCTCTGCCCGGGCCCGGCGAGCGCTTCCCCCGGCCGCGGCGGTCGGCACGCCGGGCTTCCCGGCTGGAGGCTGGCCGAGGCGTGCGTGTGTTTGTCTGCCTGGCCCTCCCGGGCTGTCCGCTCCGAGCGGCCAACGGGGGCCCGGAGGACCGCGGGCACCTCCACTCAAAATTTTGTGGAGCGGGGAAAGGGTGCGGAGCAAAAGCAAATGCAAGCGGAGAGATTTGTCATTTCGCCTTTGTAAGAAAGATAGCGGCGCTTAGTCCGTGAACCGAGCGCGTCTCGGGCTCTGCTGGGGAGAGGGAGAGAAAATAATGGATCTCCTGTCAACAGGGTAGCCCTGAACTACGAAGTAAAATTATAGTACTTCTGCTATGCAAAACCCCCTTGATTGCACGGGGAGTTTGCATGGCGGTGTAACAATATGCTGGCACCGTGTCAGGTCTGAAGGCGCTGCAGACCCCGTATAACGCCAATTGAGGCTTGTCTTGTTTTGTTATTCAGATTTCTACACTTCCATTAAAAACAGACTTACAATAAGCAATGATAAAGGTCTGATTTAAGACACACTCAAGCAGGGCAATTCAGAGCTTAGGACAGTGATCTGTTATTTATAGGCTTTTCCTAGCACTCATCGCCAGGCTGGCTGAGCACCTCGCTCGCATTAATTCATTTTACCTTCGGCAGCGCCCATCTCCCCTCTCTCCCTCACGTGCCCTGCCCGGGAGACCCGCGTCCTCCGGTGGCCGTTCGGTGGGCAGGGGAGCGGGGCGTGGAGGGGGCCGGGGGCCCGGCCTCGCCGCTCCGAACGTTTAAGCCCCCAACTTTCTGAGGTGCGCGGACCGGGGGCGGAGGGGGGTGCCGGTGGTGGTGGTGCTGGGGGTAGGCTTCCAATTAGAGGCGGCGCTGGAGGTGGATGAGAGCCGGCGTAAAGCCATCCCACTTGGAAGCCTCCTGCGAGAAGCCCATTCTGCCATTAACAATGGATTTGTCTTTACGAGGAGGTTAAGTACTTAGCATTATCGGAGCAGCCGTTTCTGCGAGCGCATCCTCGCCCGGCTCCGCAGCGGCAGCGCGGAGCCCCGAGCATCTGTGCCCGGAGCCCCCCCGTTCCCGGGGAGGGAGAGCAGTGTGCAGCGGCCTGACCCGGGGGTCAGCTCCCTCCGGGGCGTGTGGGGAAGGGGGGCGGGGGGGAGGCGGCCCGGTAATCCGCAAGGCAAGAGCACGGCTCTGAATTTTCCTCCGGGGTTAGCTCGGCGGTGCCCGCCCGCACCCGCGGCGGGGGAAGGCGGCGCGGCGCGCAGCCGGGCCGAGCCAGGCCGCGGGAGGAGCGAACTGAAGCCCCAATGTCTTCTCCGGGAGCCGCCAGCCTCCCGCTGCAAAGCTCGGGGACCCGGGGAACAAAAAAGGCACAGAGGCGAACAAGCGCGGGTCTGTTCCTCCCCGCCACGGAGGAAACTGCGTTCACAAAGAAAGAAAGTGTAACTACGGTTAAAAATAAAAGTGAAGCGAGTTTACCCCCAGATAACTTGAAGTCATTAGTTGAAGGGGACAAAAAAAAAACAACCCACCCAACCCCAGCCCCACGCTGTAGGCGCACACATGCGAGCCGGAGTTTGCAGCCCGGGGCAAGGGAAGCGGGCGACTTTTGTAATGCAAGTGCGGGCCGATGGCACCGCGGATCCGGACCTGCGGGGAGAGACAAAGCCCAGATCAATGGCAGCCGTGAAGCCGCGGCTGCGGGCACCTCGCCGGGAGACGCGCTAGTTGTGCTTTCCTACCGAAAGAAGCAACTTTAATGAGGTTTTCCCTAGGAAAGGGGGGGGGGGGGGATCCGACAGAGGCCTTTCCTCCAGCTGCGTGCCTGTAACTCACGTGTGTTCAGTCTAATAACTTTTAATGTCTACCCCTAAAACATCTTTATAAAAAATAGCTTTACAGCGTAATAGGCCAGGTGTCCTTCTGCTTGTTATCGGAGATTAAAAAAACGTGTGGGGAGCCTTTTCAGATGCGTGGCCCGCCGGCCCGGGAAGCAAGCCGCCCGCCGCCCCGGGGCCGTGCACCCCACCGGCCGCTGCCCCGGCACGGCGGCCGCTGCTCGGCGGCTCCCCGGGCTCCCCTGCGAGGCGAAGCGAGCAGCGCGGCGGGAGCTTCGGGTTTCACACGGTGGATATTTCACTTCTGCTTTGAGACGGGCGAGTGTGTGTGTTGTGTTTTTTTTTTTTTTTTTTTTTTTTTTTTTAAGAGAGAGGTAGCGAAAACCCAAAGCCCCGTGATGGCAGTTTCATGAAATGCCAACCCTCTGGCCGTGACCCGGCGGCGTGTGTGTGCGCCTGTGTCTGTGCCTGTGTGTGCGCGCACTCTGCGTCCCCCTTCCCGAACATCTGGCGTTTTTTTCCCAGACGTGGCTCAGATTCTCGAGTAAAAACTTATGGATTTTGTGTGGGTGGGGGGGCGTTGGTAGGGCCAACTTTCGGGAACTCGTGCTTTTCCACCTTCGGAGATAAGCAGCGGCGGCGGAGAGCAGGCAGGCAGCCCTGCTCTGGCGCTGAATACTCACCGCCCTGCTTGCTGCTTAGGCTTCTCGGCGAGAAAAGCCTTTGCAGCTCGCAGCGTCTCCGCAGCCTTTTCGCGCAGGGTCTTGGACGTGGCGATTATCCCCCCCCCCGCTGCCGCCCGCCCGCCCCGGGGGCGAACTGCCCGCGTTAATCGTCCGGCGTCGGGCTGGCAGTCGGTCCCTCCCACACCGAGCGGCGGCGAGAAGGGCTCGCTGCGGCGCCGGCTGCGCTGAGGTGGCAAAACTCCAGCTTCCCCGGGAAGGTGCGGGGGAGCTGCGGGGCCGCCGGCCCGCCTGGCCCTGCGGCCGGGACCGCCCCGGGAACCTCCACGCCGCGGGCTCCGCGGGACCAAACCTGAGCGGGATCGGCGGGGATGGGCGTTATGAACGTGAAAATTTACGAGCCGAGCTCGCCGAGCCAAAAGTTGCTTTGCCAAAGTAAATAGATGCAGCCGATAACTACCAACCCGGAGATTAAAGGGCTCCTCAGCCCGGGCAGAAATCTTAAAGCAGCCGTAGAACTGCCACAGCGAGGGAAACGGCGCTTCAGTCGCCACCCCACCCGGTGTTGCCACACCGCTCACACGCGGTACAAACCGCGTGAAGGGCTGCCAAAGCCGGATCAGGCGAAAACGCGCTTTAATAAGGTGTTCCCCCCCCCCTCCCCCCGCCCCGCGCAATGCAGACGTTGACACACGAGTGGTTTTTTTTTTTTTTTTTTCCCCATCCCGATTCGGAGCTCGGAGAAAGGGACCGAGGGGAAAGGGCAAATCAGCGCGGCCGCGGCGCGGACCACGCGAAGTTGGGGGCGGCGGGTGGGACCGGAGAGGTCTCCCCGTGGCCGGGACACACACACACACACACACACACACACACACACACACACACACACGGGACGGGACAACCCCTCCGCGGGTGGAGGGGTGAGAGCGAGAGGGTCCGGGACGCTTGCGGGGGGGTCAGGAAGGCTGCGAGCCCACGGCGGGTCCCGGGGAGGCGGGGATGCCCTTGCGCGACGGGGGGGAACCCGCACTCGGCGGGCCCGGGTGGGGGCGCGGGCTGCGGGCCCGGGGCGGGGTGGGGGGGGGATCCCGGGCGGCGGGGAGCGGGGCAGGAGGGCCGGGGGCGTACGGCGGAGGGGCGAGCGGGGCGGCGGGGGGCGGCAGCGCGGCGCGACCCGCCGCGGAGCCTCGCAGCGATGTCTGGCAGCGCCGCCGCCGGGGTTTTGACAGCTTGGCGGAGCGGAGTGAGCGGAGCTTTATGGTAATTGCGGTTCTCCACTGGCCTTCTGGGTAGCGAGCGAGGGGAGTATCGGCGGGGCGGGGGGGGGGGAGGTTTGTGTGTTGGGGGGGGGCGGCTTTCCTCTCCCCGCCGACCGGGAAGCGCGGAGTCCCCCCCGGGGCGCCGCAGCTTGGCAGCGAGCTGTGCCAGCCGGGGGGAGCGGGCGAGGCGAGGCGAGGGGCCGGCGGCGCGGCGGGGGGGGGCAAATCAATTAGTCAGGGCAAGGAGGGGGGGGGGGGAGCGGTCGAGCCGCCGGGCGAACCTTGCCTGGGCAGGGAAACGCAGCCAGGGGAGGGGGAAACTTGCAGAGGGAAAAAGCGGTGGCGGCGCTGCTGCCGCCGCCGCTGCTGCTGCTTCTGCCGCTGCCGCCGCTGCTGCTGGCGGCGGCTCCCTCGGTGCAGCGCCTGCCCGGGGGGAGGGGAAGGGAGGGGAGGCGGCGGCTGGAGGAGGAGGAGGAGGAGGAGGAGGAGGAGGGAGAGAGGGAGGGGGGATGCGAGGGGAGCGCAGCGTGCAGCAGACGGAGCCA
>JAVHSO010000157.1:0-32168 GCA_031468815.1 Morus bassanus | reverse complement strand
TCAGGCGGGCGAAGGGGGCGGGGCGCAGCAGCAGGCGGGTGCTGCTCTGGTACTTGCGGATCTCCTTCAGCGCCCGCTGGCCCGGCCGCAGCCCTGCGGGGTCGGGGATCTATAGGGGTCTACAGGGATCTATAGGGGCCTACAGGGATCTACGGGGGTCTACAGGGGCCTATAGGGGTCTACAGGGACAGAGGGCACAGGAGGTCAGGGACCTATAGGGGCTGGGTGGGTCAGGGGTCTATAGGGGTCTGTAGGTATCTATAGGGGCTGGGGGCACAGGGGTCAGGGATCTATAGGGGCTGGGGGATCAGGGGATCTATAGGGATCTATAGGGGTCTATAGGGGCTGGGGGATCAGGGGATCTATAGGGGTCTATAGGGACTGGGGGCACAGGGGGTCAGGGATCTATAGGGGCTGGGGGCATGGGGGGTCAGGGATCTAGAGGGATCTAGAGGGGGTCTATAGGGACTGGGGGCACAGGGGGTCAGGGATCTATAGGGATCTATAGGGGCTCTGGGGCACAGGGGTCAGGGATCTATAGGGGTCGGGAGGGTCAGGGATCTATAGGAACTGGGGAGGTCAGGGGACCTATAGGGCCTGGGGGGGCATGGGGAGGGTCAGGGGGATCTATAGGGCCTGGGGGGGAAGGGAGGGATCAGGGGAGGATCTATAGGGCCCGGCATGCAAGCAAAAGAGTCTGGGAGGGATCTATAGGGCCTGCAAGGGGGACACAGAGGGAGGTCTATAGGTCCCAGGGGGGAAGGAAGGGAGGGACCTGTAGGGTCTAGGAGGGATCCATAGGGGCAGGGGGATGGTGGGGGATCTATAGGGTCCAGGGCAGGGAATAACCAAGGGATCCATGCAGCATGGGGGGATTTATACAGTCCAGGTTTGGGGGAGGCAGGGATCCATAGGGTCCCGGAGGAGTGTGTATAGGTTCTAGGAGGGACCTATAGGGCCTGGGTTCAGGGGAAGGGAGGCTTCTATAGGGCCTGGAGGGGGAGGAGGGATTCTATGGGGGAATCTATAGGAGCTGGGTTTGGGGAAAGGGAAGGATCTATAAGGTTGGGGGGGGCAGAATCTACAGAGTCCAGGAGGGAAGGGAGGGATCTATAGGGTCTGGGAGGGACCTATAGGGTTTGAGGGTGTCTATAGGGTGCAGGGGAGTAGGGAGGGATCCATAGGGTGTAGGAGGGATCTATAAGGTCCAGTGGAATCTGTAGGACTGAGGGAGAGTGGGGAATTTATAGGGGTTGGGGGGGAGCTATAGGACTGGGGGGGAAAGGGGGGAATCTACAGGGTCTGGGGGGGATCTATAGGGTTGGGGGGAGGGAGAAATCTATAGGACGCTGGGGGGGGCGGTGTCAGGGAAGGGTCTATAGGGTCTGGGAGAGTCTATAAGGGCCAGGGGGTCAGGGAAGGGTCTATAGGGTCCAGGAGGGGTCTATAGGGTCTAGGGGTGGGGGAGGGTCTATAGGGTTCAGGGGGGAGTCAGGGGTCTATAGGATCCAGGAGGGGTCTATAGGGTCTGGGGGGCTCTACAGGGGCTGGGGGGGGCGTCAGGGAAGGGTCTATAGGCCCGGAGGTCTCAGGGAAGGGTCTATAGGGTCCAGGGGGGTCTCTGGGCCCGGGGGGGTCAGGGAGGGTCTATAGAGGCTGGGGGGGTCAGGGAAGGGTCTATAGGGTCTGGGGGGGTCGGGGGTGTGTGTCTATGGGGGCCAGGAGAGTCTATAGGGGCCAGGGGGGAGGGGAAGGGTCTATAAGGGCCGGGGGGGGTCTATGGGGTCTGGGGGGGTCTATGGGGGCCAGGGGAGTCTATAGAGGCCGGGGGAGAGGGGAAGGATCTATAGCGGCTGGGGGGGGTCTATAAGACCGGGGGGTCAGGGAGAGGTCTATAGGGTCTTGGGGGGTCAGAGAAGGGTCTATAGGATCCAGGAGGGTCTATAGGCCCGGGGGGTGTCAGGGAGGGGTCTATAGCTTTGGGGGGGGGTGTGCCTATACAGTCTTGGGGGGTCAGGGAAGGGTCTATAGGGGTGGAGGGGGGGCAGGGGAGTCTATAGGGGCCAGGGGGGAGGGGAAGGATCTATAGGTGGGGGGGTGTCTATGGGGGGCAGGGGAGTCTATAGGGGCCAGGGGGGAGGGGAAGGGTCTGTAGGGGCCAGGGGAGTCTGTAGGGGCCAGGGGAGTCTATAGGGGCCGGGGGAGTCTATAGGGGCCGGGGGGGAGGGGAAGGGTCTATAGGGGCCGGGGAGGGTCGGGGGTGGGGTCAGGGAAGGGTCTATAGGGTCCAGGGGGGTCTATAGGCCCGGGGGGGGTCAGGGAGGTGTCTATAGGGTCTGGGGGCGGTGCCTACAGAGTCTTGGGGGGGTCAGGGAAGGGTTTGGGGGTCAGGGGGGGTCTATGGGGGCCAGGGGAGTCTATAGGGGCCAGGGGGGAGGGGAAGGGTCTATAGGGGCCAGGGGAGGGTCGGGGGGGGTGTCAGGGAGGGGTCCATAGGGTCCAGGGGGGTCTATAAGCCCGGGGGCGTCAGGGAGGGGTCTATAGGTTCGGGGGGGTGCCTATAGGGTCTTAGGGGGTCAGGGAAGGGTCTATAGGGGTGGAGGGGGGGCAGGGTAGTCTATAGGGTCCAGGGGGGAGGGGAAGGATCTATAGGGGCCGGGGGGGTGTCTATGTGGGCCAGGGGAGTCTATAGGGGCCGGGGGGAGGGGAAGGGTCTATAGGGGCCAGGGGAGTCTATAGGGGCCGGGGGGGAAGGGGAAGGGTCTATAGGGGCCAGGGGAGGGTCGGGGGGGGGATGTCAGGGAAGGGTCTATAGGGGCAGGGGGGGCCGGGGGGAATCAGGGAAGGGTCTATAGGGGCCCGGAGGGTCTATAGGCCTGGGGGGGGACAGGGAGGGGTCTGTAGGGTCTTGGGGGGTCTATAGGCCTTGGAGGGGTCAGGGAGGGGTATAGAGGTTCTGGGGGGGGTGCTTATAGGGTCTTGGGGAGTCAGGGAAGTCTATAGGGTCCAGAGAGGAGGGGAAGGATCTATAGGGGCCGAGGGAGTCTATAGGAGCCAGGGGGGAGGGGAAGGGTATATACGGGCCAGGGGAGGGTCGGGGGGTTGTCAGGGAAGGGTCTATAGGGGCCGGGGAGGGGGCCGGGGGGAGTCAGGGAAGGGTCTATAGGGGCCAGGAGGGTCTAGAGGCCCGGGGGGGTCAGGGAAGGGTCTATAGGGTCTGGGGGGGGGAGCCTATAGGGTCTTGGGGGGGTCAGGAAAGGGTCTATAGGGGTGGGGGGGGCGGGGGGAGTCACGGAAGGGTCTATAGGGTCCGGGAGGGTCTATAGGCCCCGGGGGAGGAGGGGCTGCCCCCACTCACGGCGCGCGCGGCGGGGCGATGGCGGCGGCGGCGGGGCGGGCGGGGCCGGGGGGGGCCGGCGGCGGCGGGGGGCGGGGGGCTTGGGGCGGGGCATGGCGGGGCTCCGCCCACCGCGGGGGTCCCGGGGCTGGGGGGCACCGGGGGTCAGGGGTCAGGGGTCACCGGGGGTCAGGGGGCACCCGGGGGTCAGCGACGACCCAATCGCCCGGGCGCACCCCCCGACCCCCCCCCCCCGGCCCCCCCGCGTCACCCCCCCCGCTCCCCCTCCATTACGTCACCGCCCCGCCGTGACGTCACGCCCGGAACCCCCCAACCTGCCGCGGACGCGTCTCGGATTCAAACCTCCCGCCGCGCCGCGCGCCTTCTGACGTCAACTCCTCCCTCCAGCACCGCCCGGCCAATAGGAACACGCCCGGCCGCTCTGCGCCGCCGGAGGCCGCATCTCGATGGTACCGCGGCGGCCGCGGGGGGGGGGGGGGGCACTGGGCTCATTAGCATAAATTTGCATCGCTCCTCCCCCGGCGGGAGACGCAGGCGTCCGGGCGCTGAGCTCAGCGTTTATCGACTGGAGCTCCCAGTACGGTCCCAGTCACTCCCAGTACAATCCCAGCATGGTTCCAGTCACTCGCAGTATGCTCCCAGTTGCCCGCAGCATAGTCCCAGTTGCTCCCAATGTATCCCAGTTGCCCCCAGCATGTTTCTAGTCACTCCCAGTTGCCCCCAGGGTGGTCCCAGTTCCTCCCAGTGTGGTTCCAGTCACTCCCAGTCACTCCCAATATGATCCCAGTTACTCCCAGCGTGAATCCAGTTGCCCACAGCATAGGCCCAGTTGCTCCCAGTATATCCCGGTTGCCCCCAGGGTGGTCCCAGTTCCTCCCAGTGTGGTTCCAGTCACTCCCAGTTGCCCCCAGCATGCTCCTAGTTACTCCCAGTCACTCCCAGCATGGTCCCAGTTGCTCCCAGTGTGCTCCCAGTTGCCCGCAGCATAGTCCCATTGCTCCCAGTGTATCCCAGTTGGCCCCAAGGTGGTCCCAGTTCCTCCCAGTGTGGTTCCAGTCACTCCCAGTTGCCCCCAGCATGCTCCTAGCCACTCCCAGTTACTCCCAATATGAACCCAGTTCCTCCCAGCATGATCCCAGTTGCTCCCAGCATGCTCCTAGTCACTCCCAGTTGCCCCCAGGGTGGTCGCAGTTCCTCGCAGTGTGGTTCCAGTCACTCCCAGCATGGTCCCAGTTGCTCCCAGCGTGAATCCAGTTGCCCACAGCATGGTCCCAGTTGCTCCCAGTATATCCCAGTTGCCCCTAGGGTGGTCCCAGTTCCTCCCAGTGTGGTTCCAGTCACTCCCAGTCACTCCCAGCATGGTCCCAGTTGCTCCCAGTGTGCTCCCAGTTGCCCGCAGCATAGTCCCATTGCTCCCAGTGTATCCCAGTTGGCCCCAGGGTGGTCCCAGTTCCTCCCAGTGTGGTTCCAGTCACTCCCAGTTGCCCCCAGCATGCTCCTAGCCACTCCCAGTCACTCCCAATATGAACCCAGTTCCTGCCAGTATGATCCCAGTTCCCATTGCTCCCAGTGTGGTTCCGGTCACTCCCAGTCACTCCCAGCATGGTCCCAGTTGCTCACAGTGTGCTCCCATTTGCCCAAAGCGTAGTCCCAGTTGCTCCCAGTATATCCCAGTTGCCCCTAGCGTGGTCCCCGTTGCTCCCAGTGTGCTCCCAGTTGCCCTCAGCATAGTCCCATTGCTCCCAGTGTATCCCAGTTGCCCCCAGCATGTTTCTAGTCATTCCCAGTTGGCCCCAGGATGGTCCCATTTCCTCCCAGTGTGGTTCCAGTCACTCCTAGTTGCCCCCAGGGTGGTCCCAGTTCCTTCCAGTGTGGTTCCAGTCACTCCCAGTCACTCCCAATATGATCCCAGTTGCTCCCAGCGTGAATCCAGTTGCCCGCAGCATAGTCCCAGTTGCTCCCAGTATATCCCAGTTGCCCCTAGGGTGGCCCCAGTTCCTCCCAGTGTGGTTCCAGTCACTCCCAGTCACTCCCAGCATGGTCCCAGTTGCTCACAGCGTGAATCCAGTTGCCCGCAGCATAGTCCCATTGCTCCCAGTATGTCCCAGTTGCCCCCGGCATGTTTCTAGTCACTCCCAGTTACCCCCAGGGTCGTCATCGTTGCTCCCAGTGTGGTTCCAGTCACTCCCAGTTGCCCCCAGGGTGGTCCCAGTTCCACCCAGTGTGGTTCCAGTCACTTCCAGTTGCCCCCAGCATGCTCCTAGCCACTCCCAGTCACTCCCAGCATGAGCCCAGTTCCTCCCAGTGTGGTTCCAGTCACTCCCACTCACTCCCAGCATGGTCCCAGTTGCTCACAGTGTGCTCCCAGTTGCCCTCAGCATAGTCCCAGTTGCCCCCAGCATGTTTCTAGTCACTCACAGGTGGCTCCAGGGTGGTCCCAGTTCCTTCCAGTGTGCTCCCAGTCACTCCCAGTTGCCCCCATCAAGCTCCTAGCCACTCCCAGTTACTCCCAATATGAACCCAGTTCCTCCCAGCATGATCCCAGTTGGTCCCAGCATGCTCCTAGTCACTCCCAGTTGCCCCCAGGGTGGTCCCAGTTCCTCCCAGTGTGGTTCCAGTCACTCCCAATCACTCCCAATATGGTCCCAGTTGCTGACAGCATGAATCCAGTTGTCCATAGCATAGTCCCAGTTGCTCCCAGGATATCCCAGTTGCCCCTAGGGTGGTCCCAGTTGCTCCCAGTGTGGTTCCAGTCACTCCCAGTCACTCCCAGCATGGTCCCAGTTGCTCACAGCGTGAATCCAGTTGCCCGCAGCATAGTCCCATTGCTCCCAGTATGTCCCAGTTGCCCCCAGGGTGGTCCCAGTTCCTCCCAGTGTGGCTCCAGTCACTCCCAGTTGCCCACAGCATGCTCCCAGCCACTCCCAGTCACTCCCAGCATGGTCCCAGTTGCTCCCAGTGTGCTCCCAGTTGCCCACAGCGTAGCCCCAGTTGCTCCCAGTATATCCCAGTTGCTCCCAGGGTGGTCCCAGTTGCTCCCAGTGTGGTTCCAGTCACTCCCAGTCACTCCCAGCATGGTCCCAGTTGCTCACAGCGTGAATCCAGTTGACCACAGCGTAGCCCCAGTTGCTCCCAGTATATCCCAGTTGGCACCAGGGTGATCCCAGTTGATCCCAGTGTGGTTCCAGTCACTTCCAGTCACTCCCAATATGATCCAAGTTCCTCCCAGTGTGCTCCCAGTTCCCCGCAGCATAGTCCCAGTTGCTCCCAGTATATCGCAGTTGCCCCCAGTGTGGTCCCAGTTGCTCCCAGTGTGGTTCCAGTCGCTCCCAGTGTGGTTCTAGTCACTCCCACTTGACCCCAGCATGCTCCTAGCCACTCCCAGTCACTCCCAGCATGGTCCCAGTTGCTCACAGCGTGAATCCAGTTGCCCGCAGCATAGTCCCATTGCTCCCAGTATGTCCCAGTTGCCCCCAGCATGTTTCTAATCACTCCCAGTTACCCCCAGGGTCGTCCACGTTGCTCCCAGTGTGGTTCCAGTCACTCCCAGTTGCCCCCAGTATGGTCCCAGTTCCTCCCAGTGTGGTTCCAGTCACTCCCAGTTGCCCCCAGCATCCTCCTAGCCACTCCCAGTCACTCCCAGCATGGTCCCAGTTGCTCCCAGTGTGGTTCCAGTCACTCCCAGTCACTCCCAGCATGGTCCCAGTTGCTCACAGTGTGTTCCCATTTGCCCAAAGCGTAGTCCCAATTGCTCCCAGTATATCCCAGTTGCCCCTAGCGTGGTCCCCGTTGCTCCCAGTGTGCTCCCAGTTGCCCTCAGCATAGTCCCATTGCTCCCAGTGTATCCCAGTTGCCCCCAGCATGTTTCTAGTCATTCCCAGTTGGCCCCAGGATGGTCCCATTTCCTCCCAGTGTGGTTGCAGTCACTCCCAGTTGCCCCCAGCATGCTCCTAGCCACTCCCAGTTACTCCCAATAAGAACCCAGTTCCTCCCAGCATGATCCCAGTTGCTCCCAGCATGCTCCTAGTCACTCCCAGCTGCCCCCAGGGTGGTCCCAGTTGCTCCCAGTGTGGTTCCAGTCACTCCCAGTCACTCCCAATATGATCCCAGTTGCTCCCAGCGTGAATCCAGTTGCCCACAGCATAGTCCCAGTCGCTCCCAGTATATCCCAGTTGCCCCTAGGGTGGTCCCTGTTGCTCCCAGTGTGCTCCCAGTTGCACGCAGCATAGTCCCATTGCTCCCAGTGTATCCCAGTTGGCCCCAGCATGTTTCTAGTCATTCCCAGTTGGCCCCAGGATGGTCCCAGTTCCACCTAGTGTGGTTCCAGTCACTCCCAGTTGCCCCCAGCATGCTCCTAGCCACTCCCAGTTGCCCCCAGGGTGCTCCCGGTTCCTCCCAGTGTGGCTCCAGTCACTCCCAGTTGCCCCCAGCATGCTCCCAGCCACTCCCAGTCACTCCCAGCATGAGCCCAGTTGCTCCCAGTGTGCTCCCAGTTGCCCACAGCGTAGCCCCAGTTGCTCCCAGTATATCGCAGTTGCCCCCAGTGTGATCCCAGTTGATCCCAGTGTGGTTCCAGTCACTCCCAGTCACTCCCAATATGATCCAAGTTCCTCCCAGTGTGCTCCCAGTTGCCCGCAGCATAGTCCCAGTTGCTCCCAGTATATCGCAGTTGCCCCCAGTGTGGTCCCAGTTCCTCCCAGTGTGGTCCCAGTCACTCCCAGTTGCCCCCAGCATGCTCCTAGCCACTCCCAGTCACTCCCAGCATGGTCCCAGTTGCTCACAGCGTGAATCCAGTTGCCCGCAGCATAGTCCCAGTTGCTCCCAGTATGTCCCAGCCACTCCCAGTCACTCCCAGCATGGTCCCAGTTGCTCACAGCATGAATCCAGTTGCCCGCAGCATAGTCCCAGTTGCTCCCAATATGTCCCAGTTGCCCCCAGCCTGTTTCTATTCACTCCCAGTTACCCCCAGGGTCATCCCCGTTGCTCCCAGTGTGGTTCCAGTCACTCCCAGTTGCCCCCAGCATGGTCCCAGTTGCTCACAGCGTGAACCCAGTTGCCCACAGCATAGTCCCAGTTGCTCCCAGTATGTCCCAGTTGCCCCCAGCCTGTTTCTAGTCACTCCCAGTTACCCCCAGGGTCATCCCCGTTGCTCCAAGTGTGGTTCCAGTCACTCCCAGTTGCCCCCAGCATGGTCCCAGTTGCTCACAGCATGAACCCAGTTGCCCGCAGCATAGTCCCAGTTGCTCCCAGTGTATCCCAGTTGCCCCCAGGGTGGTCCCAGTTCCTCCCAGTGTGGTTCCAGTCACTCCCAGTTGCCCCCAGCATGCTCCTAGCCACTCCCAGTCACTCCCAGCATGAGCCCAGTTCCTCCCAGTGTGTTCCCATTTGGCCTCAGCATAGTCCCATTGCTCCCAGTGTATCCCAGTTGCCCCCAGCATGTTTCTAGTCATTCCCAGTTGGCACCAGGATGGTCCCATTTCCTCCCAGTGGGGTTCCAGTCACTCCCAGTTGCCCCCAGCATGCTCCTAGCCACTCCCAGTTACTCCCAATATGAACCCAGTTCCTGCCCGTATGAACCCAGTTGCTCCCAGCATGCTCCTAGTCACTCCCAGTTGCCCCCAGGGTGGTCCCAGTTGCTCCCAGTGTGGTTCCAGTCACTCCCAGTCACTCCCAGCATGGTCCCAGTTGCTCCCAGCATGAATCCAGTTGCCCGCAGCATAGTCCCAGTTGCTCCCAGTATGTCCCAGCCACTCCCAGTCATTCCCAGCATGGTCCCAGTTGCTCACAGCGTGAATCCAGTTGCCCGCAGCATAGTCCCAGTTGCTCCCAGTATGTCCCAGTTGCCCCCAGCCTGTTTCTAGTCACTCCCAGTTACCCCCAGGGTCATCCCCGTTGCTCCCAGTGTGGTTCCAGTCACTCCCAGTTGCCCCCAGCATGGTCCCAGTTGCTCAGAGCGTGAATCCAGTTGCCCGCAGTATAGTCCCAGTTGCTCCCAGTATATCGCGGTTGCACCCAGTGTGGTCCCAGTTCCTCCCAGTGTGTTTCCAGTCACTCCCAGTTGCCCCCAGCATGCTCCTAGCCACTCCCAGTTACTCCCAATATGAACCCAGTTCCTGCCCGTATGAACCCAGTTGCTCCCAGCATGCTCCTAGTCACTCCCAGTTGCCCCCAGGGTGGTCCCAGCATGGTCCCAGTGTGGTTCCAGTCACTCCCAGTCACTCCCAGCATGGTCCCAGTTGCTCCCAGCATGAATCCAGTTGCCCGCAGCATAGTCCCAGTTGCTCCCAGTATGTCCCAGCCACTCCCAGTCACTCCCAGCATGGTCCCAGTTGCTCCCAGCGTGAATCCAGTTGCCCGCAGCATAGTCCCATTGCTCCCAGTATGTCCCAGTTGCCCCCAGCATGTTTCTAATCACTCCCAGTTACCCCCAGGGTCGTCATCGTTGCTCCCAGTGTGGTTCCAGTCACTCCCAGTTGCCCCCAGGGTGGTCCCAGTTCCACCCAGTGTGGTTCCAGTCACTCCCAGTTGCCCCCGGCATGCTCCTAGCCACTCCCAGTCACTCGCAGCATGGTCCCAGTTGCTCCCAGTGTGGTTCCAGTTGCCCACAGCGTAGACCCAGTTGCTCCCAGTATATCCCAGTTGCCCCCAGGGTGGTTCCCGTTGCTCCCAGTGTGGTTCCAGTCACTCCCAGTTGCCCCCAGCATGGTCCCAGTTGCTCACAGTGTGAATCCAGTTGTCCGCAGCATAGTCCCAGTTGCTCCCATTATAGCCCAGTTGCCCCCAGGGTGGTCCCAGTTCCTCCCAGTGTGGTTTCAGTCTCTCCCAGTCACTCCCAGCATGGTCCCAGTTGCTCACAGTGTGCTCCCAGTTGCCCGCAGCATAGTCCTAGTTGCTCCCAGTATATCCCAGTTGGCCCCAGGGTGATCCCAGTTGCTCCCAGTGTGGTTCCAGTCACTCCCAGTCACTCCCAGCATGGTCCCAGTTGCTCCCAGCGTGAATCCAGTTGCCCGCAGCATAGTCCCATTGCTCCCAGTATGTCCCAGTTGCCCCCAGCATGTTTCTAATCACTCCCAGTTACCCCCAGGGTCGTCCACGTTGCTCCCAGTGTGGTTCCAGTCACTCCCAGTTGCCCCCAGCATGGTCCCAGTTCCTCCCAGTGTGGTTCCGGTCACTCCCAGTCACTCCCAGCATGGTCCCAGTTGCTCACAGTGTGCTCCCAGTTGGCCTCAGCATAGTCCTAGTTGCTCCCAGTGTATCCCAGTTGCCCCCAGCATGTTTCTAGTCACTCCCATTTGGCCCCAGGATGGTCCCAGTTGCTCCCAGTGTGGTTCCAGTCACTCCCAGTTGCCCCCAGCATGGTCCCAGTTGCTCACAGCGTGAATCCAGTTGCCCGCAGCATAGTCCCAGTTGCTCCCAGTATATCCCAGTTGCCCCTAGGGTGGTCCCAGTTCCTCCCAGTGTGGTTCCAGTCACTCCCAGTCGCCCCCAGCATGGTCCCAGTTGCTCACAGTGTGCTCCCAGTTGCCCGCAGCATAGTCCCAGTTGCTCCCAGTATATCCCAGTTGGCCCCAGGGTGATCCCAGTTGCTCCCAGTGTGGTTCCAGTCACTCCCAGTCACTCCCAGCATGGTCCCAGTTGCTCCCAGCGTGAATCCAGTTACCCGCAGCATAGTCCCATTGCTCCCAGTATGTCCCAGTTGCCCCCAGCATGTTTCTAATCACTCCCAGTTACCCCCAGGGTCGTCATCGTTGCTCCCAGTGTGGTTCCAGTCACTCCCAGTTGCCCCCAGCATGGTCCCAGTTCCTCCCAGTGTGGTTCCAGTCACTCCCAGTTGCCCCCAGCATCCTCCTAGCCACTCCCAGTCACTCGCAACATGGTCCCAGTTGCTCCCAGTGTGGTTCCAGTCACTCCCAGTCACTCCCAGCATGGTCCCAGTTGCTCACAGTGTGTTCCCAGTTGCCCAAAGCGTAGTCCCAGTTGCTCCCAGTATATCCCAGTTGCCCCTAGCGTGGTCCCCGTTGCTCCCAGTGTGCTCCCAGTTGCCCTCAGCATAGTCCCATTGCTCCCAGTGTATCCCAGTTGCCCCCAGCATGTTTCTAGTCATTCCCAGTTGGCACCAGGATGGTCCCATTTCCTCCCAGTGGGGTTCCAGTCACTCCCAGTTGCCCCCAGCATGCTCCTAGCCACTCCCAGTTACTCCCAATATGAACCCAGTTCCTGCCAGCAAGATCCCAGTTGCCCCCAGCATGCTACTAGTCACTCCCAGTTGCCCCCAGGGTGGTCCCAGTTGCTCCCAGTGTGGTTCCAGTCACTCCCAGTCACTCCCAGCATGGTCCCAGTTGCTCCCAGCGTGAATCCAGTTGCCCGCAGCATAGTCCCAGTTGCTCCCAGTATATCCCAGTTGCCCCTAGGGTGGTCCCAGTTCCTCCCAGTGTGGTTCCAGTCACTCCCAGTCGCCCCCAGCATGGTCCCAGTTGCTCACAGTGTGCTCCCAGTTGCTCGCAGCATAGTCCCATTGCTCCCAGTATATCCCAGTTGGCCCCAGGGTGATCCCAGTTGCTCCCAGTGTGGTTCCAGTCACTCCCAGTCACTCCCAGCATGGTCCCAGTTGCTCTCAGCGTGAATCCAGTTGCCCGCAGCATAGTCCCATTGCTCCCAGTATGTCCCAGTTGCCCCCAGCATGTTTCTAATCACTCCCAGTTACCCCCAGGGTCGTCCACGTTGTTCCCAGTGTGGTTCCAGTCACTCCCAGTTGCACCCAGGGTGGTCCCAGTTCCACCCAGTGTGGTTCCAGTCACTCCCAGTTGCCCCCAGCATGCTCCTAGCCACTCCCAGTCACTCCCAGCATGGTCCCAGTTGCTCCCAGTGTGGTTCTAGTCACTCCCAGTCACTCCCAGCATGGTCCCAGTTGCTCACAGTGTGCTCCCAGTTGCCCGCAGCATAGTCCCAGTTGCTCCCAGTATATCCCAGTTGCCCCTAGCGTGGTCCCCGTTGCTCCCAGTGTGCTCCCAGTTGCCCTCAGCATAGTCCCATTGCTCCCAGTGTATCCCAGTTGCCCCCAGCATGTTTCTAGTCATTCCCAGTTGGCCCCAGGATGGTCCCATTTCCTCCCAGTGTGGTTCCAGTCACTCCCAGTTGCCCCCAGCATGCTCATAGCCACTCCCAGTTACTCCCAATATGAACCCAGTTCCTGCCAGCAAGATCCCAGTTGCCCCCAGCATGCTCCTAGTCACTCCCAGTTGCCCCCAGGGTGGTCCCAGTTGCTCACAGTGTGGTTCCAGTCACTCCCAGTCACTCCCAGCATGGTCCCAGTTGCTCACAGTGTGCTCCCAGTTGCCCGCAGCATAGTCCCAGTTGCTCCCAGTATATCCCAGTTGGCCCCAGGGTGATCCCAGTTGCTCCAGTGTGGTTCCAGTCACTCCCAGTCACTCCCAGCATGGTCCCAGTTGCTCCCAGCGTGAATCCAGTTGCCCGCAGCATAGTCCCATTGCTCCCAGTATGTCCCAGTTGCCCCCAGCATGTTTCTAATCACTCCCAGTTACCCCCAGGGTCGTCATCGTTGCTCCCAGTGTGGTTCCAGTCACTCCCAGTTGCCCCCAGCATGGTCCCAGTTCCTCCCAGTGTGGTTCCAGTCACTCCCAGTTGCCCCCAGCATGCTCCTAGCCACTCCCAGTCACTCCCAGCATGGTCCCAGTTGCTCCCAGTGTGGTTCCAGTCACTCCCAGTCACTCCCAGCGTGGTCCCAGTTGCTCACAGTGTGCTCCCAGTTGCCCACAGCATAGTCCCAGTTGCTCCCAGTGTGGTTCCAGTCACTCCCAGTCACTCCCAGCATGGTCCCAGTTGCTCACAGTGTGCTCCCAGTTGCCCCCAGCATGTTTCTAGTCACTCACAGGTGGCTCCAGGGTGGTCCCAGTTCCTTCCAGTGTGCTCCCAGTCACTCCCAGTTGCCCCCAGGGTGGTCCCAGTTCCTCCCAGTGTGGTTCCAGTCACTCCCAGTCGCCCCCAGCATGGTCCCAGTTGCTCACAGTGTGCTCCCAGTTGCCCGCAGCATAGTCCCAGTTGCTCCCAGTATATCCCAGTTGGCCCCAGGGTGATCCCAGTTGCTCCCAGTGTGGTTCCAGTTGCTCCCAGTGTGGTTCCAGTCACTCACAGTCACTCCTAGCATGGTCCCAGTTGCTCACAGTGTGCTCCCAGTTGCCCTCAGCATAGTCCCAGTTGCCCCCAGCATGTTTCTAGTCACTCACAGGTGGCTCCAGGGTGGTCCCAGTTCCTTCCAGTGTGCTCCCAGTCACTCCCAGTTGCACCCATCAAGCTCCTAGCCACTCCCAGTTACTCCCAATATGAACCCAGTTCCTCCCAGCATGATCCCAGTTGGTCCCAGCATGCTCCTAGTCACTCCCAGTTGCCCCCAGGGTGGTCCCAGTTGCTCCCAGTGTGGTTCCAGTCACTCACAGTCACTCCCAATATGATCCCAGTTGCTCCCAGCGTGAATCCAGTTGCCCGCAGCATAGTCCCAGTTGCTCCCAGTATATCCCAGTTGCCCCTAGGGTGGTCCCAGTTGCTCCCAGTGTGGTTCCAGTCACTCCCAGTCGCCCCCAGCATGGTCCCAGTTGCTCACAGTGTGCTCCCAGTTGCCCGCAGCATAGTCCCAGTTGCTCCCAGTATATCCCAGTTGGCCCCAGCATGGTCCCAGTTGCTCCCAGTGTGGTTCCAGTCACTCCCAGTCACTCCCAGCATGGTCCCAGTTGCTCACAGTGTGCTCCCAGTTGCCCACAGCATAGTCCCAGTTGCCCCCAGCATGTTTCTAGTCACTCACAGGTGGCTCCAGGGTGGTCCCAGTTCCTTCCAGTGTGCTCCCAGTCACTCCCAGTTGCCCCCATCAAGCTCCTAGCCACTCCCAGTTACTCCCAATATGAACCCAGTTCCTCCCAGCATGATCCCAGTTGGTCCCAGCATGCTCCTAGTCACTCCCAGTTGCCCCCAGGGTGGTCCCAGTTGCTCCCAGTGTGGTTCCAGTCACTCACAGTCACTCCTAGCATGGTCCCAGTTGCTCACAGTGTGCTCCCAGTTGCCCTCAGCATAGTCCCAGTTGCCCCCAGCATGTTTCTAGTCACTCACAGGTGGCTCCAGGGTGGTCCCAGTTCCTTCCAGTGTGCTCCCAGTCACTCCCAGTTGCCCCCATCAAGCTCCTAGCCACTCCCAGTTACTCCCAATATGAACCCAGTTCCTCCCAGCATGATCCCAGTTGCTCCCAGCATGCTCCTAGTCACTCCCAGTTGCCCCCAGGGTGGTCCCAGTTGCTCCCAGTGTGGTTCCAGTCACTCACAGTCACTCCCAATATGATCCCAGTTGCTCCCAGCGTGAATCCAGTTGCCCGCAGCATAGTCCCAGTTGCTCCCAGTATATCCCAGTTGCCCCTAGGGTGGTCCCAGTTGCTCCCAGTGTGGTTCCAGTCACTCCCAGTCGCCCCCAGCATGGTCCCAGTTGCTCACAGTGTGCTCCCAGTTGCCCGCAGCATAGTCCCAGTTGCTCCCAGTATATCCCAGTTGGCCCCAGGGTGATCCCAGTTGCTCCCAGTGTGGTTCCAGTCACTCCCAGTCACTCCCAGCATGGTCCCAGTTGCTCCCAGCGTGAATCCAGTTGCCCGCAGCATAGTCCCATTGCTCCCAGTATGTCCCAGTTGCCCCCAGCATGTTTCTAATCACTCCCAGTTACCCCCAGGGTCGTCCACGTTGCTCCCAGTGTGGTTCCAGTCACTCCCAGTTGCCCCCAGGGTGGTCCCAGTTCCTCCCAGTGTGGTTCCAGTCACTCCCAGTTGCCCCCGGCATGCTCCTAGCCACTCCCAGTCACTCGCAGCATGGTCCCAGTTGCTCCCAGTGTGGTTCCAGTTGCCCACAGCGTAGCCCCAGTTGCTCCCAGTATATCCCAGTTGCCCCCAGGGTGGTTCCCGTTGCTCCCAGTGTGGTTCCAGTCACTCCCAGTTGCCCGCAGCATGGTCCCAGTTGCTCACAGCGTGAATCCAGTTGTCCGCAGCATAGTCCCAGTTGCTCCCATTATAGCCCAGTTGCCCCCAGGGTGGTCCCAGTTCCTCCCAGTGTGGTTTCAGTCTCTCCCAGTCACTCCCAGCATGGTCCCAGTTGCTCACAGTGTGCTCCCAGTTGCCCTCAGCATAGTCCCAGTTGCTCCC
Source organism: Morus bassanus (assembly GCA_031468815.1). NCBI lineage: Eukaryota > Metazoa > Chordata > Aves > Suliformes > Sulidae > Morus > Morus bassanus. Next base: position 16,623 of record JAVHSO010000157.1, on the reverse strand, counting down.
AGTGTATCCCAGTTGCCCCCAGCATGTTTCTAGTCACTCCCATTTGGCCCCAGGATGGTCCCAGTTGCTCACAGCGTGAATCCAGTTACCCGCATCATAGTCCCAGTTGCTCCCAGTATATCCCAGTTGCCCCTAGCGTGGTCCCTGTTGCTCCCAGTGTGCTCCCAGTTGCACGAAGCATAGTCCCATTGCTCCCAGTGTATCCCAGTTGCCCCCAGCATGTTTCTAGTCATTCCCAGTTGGCCCCAGGATGGTCCCAGTTCCACCTAGTGTGCTCCCAGTCACTCCCAGTTGCCCCCAGCATGCTCCTAGCCACTCCCAGTTACTCCCAATATGAACCCAGTTCCTGCCAGCAAGATCCCAGTTGCCCCCAGCATGCTACTAGTCACTCCCAGTTGCCCCCAGGGTGGTCCCAGTTGCTCCCAGTGTGGTTCCAGTCACTCCCAGTCACTCCCAATATGATCTCAGTTGCTCCCAGTATATCCCAGTTGCCCGCAGCATGGTCCCAGTTCCTCCCAGTGTGGTTCCAGTCACTCCCAGTTGCCCCCTAGGGTGGTCCCAGTTCCACCCATTGTGGTTCCAGTTACTCCCAGTTGCACCCAGCATGCTCCTAGCCACTCCCAGTCACTCCCAATATGGTCCCAATTCCTCCCAGTGTGATCCCAGTTGCCTCCAGCATGATCCTAGTCACTCCCAGTCACTCCTAATATGATACAAGTGGTTCCCAGTATATCCCAGTTGCCCCCAGGGTGATCCCAGTGTGGTTCGAGTATATTCCAGTTGTCCCCCAGCATGGTCCCAGTGCCTCCCAGTTGGCCCCCACCACAGTCCCAGCTGCTCCCAGTGGCTCCCAGTTGCTTCCAGCATGGTCCCAGTGGCTCCCACTTGCTCCTAGCATGGTCCCAGTGGCTCCCACTTGCTCCCAGTTGATTCCAGCATGGTCCCAGTAGCTCTCAGTGGCTCCCAGTTGGCCCCCAGCATGGTCCCACTTGCTCCCAGTTGCTCCCAGCATGGTCCCAGTGGCTCCCAGTTGCTTCCAGTGGCTCCCAGTTGTCCCCCAGCATGGTCCCACTTGCTCCCAGTTGCTCCCAGCATGGTCCCAGTGGCTCCCAGTTGTCCCCCAGCATGGTCCCAGTGGCTCCCAGTTGGCCCCCAGCACGGTCCCAGTAGCTCCCAGTGGCTCCCAGTGCCCCGCGGGGGTCAGAAGGGGCAGCCGAGGGGGCGCAGCGTGTCCAGGAAGTCCAGCAGGGCGTGGCAGGGCGTGGCGGGGCCGCAGCGGGGGAGGGGCGGCACCTCCTCCACCCAGGAGCGGGGGCCCAGGAGGAACTGGGGGCTGCGGGGGAGGGGTGACATTGGGGACACTTGGGGTCACACGGGGTCACACGGGGACATTGGGGACACTCGGGGTCACACGGGGTCACACGGGGACACACGAAGTCACACGGGGTCACTCAGGGACACTCGGGGTCACTCGGGGTCACACGGGGACATTGGGGACACTCGGGGACACTTGGAGTCACTCGGGGTCACACGGGGTCACACGGGGTCACACGGGGACAATCAGGTTCTCACAGGGTCACACGGGGTCACATGGGGATACTCGGGGTCACACGAGGACATTTGGGGACACACGAGGTCACACGGGGTCACTCAGGGACACTTGGGGTCACTCGGGGTCACACGGGGACATTTGGGGTCACACGGGGACACTCAGAGTCACACGGGGACACTTGGGGACACGCGAGGTCACACAGGGTCACTCAGGGACACTTGGGGTCACTCGGGGTCACTCAGGGACACTCGGGGTCACACGAGGACACTTGGGGACACACGAGGTCACACGGGGTCAGACAGGGACACTCGGGGTCACACGGGGACACTTGGGGACACACGGGGACATTAGGGACACGCAGGGACACTTGGGGTCACTCGGGGTCACACAGGGTCACACAGGGACACGCGAGGTCACACGGGGTCACTTAGGGACACTCGGGGTCACACGGGGACACTTGGGGACACATGAGGTCACACGGGGTCACTTGGGGACACTTGGGGTCACTCAGGGTCACACGGGGACATTGGGGACACTTGGGTCACTCGGGGTCACACGGGGACACTTGGGGACACACGAGGTCACACAGCATCACATGAGGTCAGACGGGGTCACTCAGGGACACTTGGGGACACTCGGGGTCACACAGGGTCACATGGGGTCACACGGGGACACTTGAGGTCACACAGGGTCGCTCAGGGACACTTGGGGTCACTTGGGGTCACACAAGGACACTTGGGGACACACGAGGTCACACAGGGTCAATCAGGGACACTTGGGGACACTCGGGGTCACATGAGGTCAGACGGAGTCACTCAGGGACACTTGGGGACACTCGGGGTCACATGAGGACACTTGGGGACACATGAGGTCACACAGGGTCACGCGGGGTCACTTGGAGTCACATGGGGTCACACAAGGGCACTTGGGGACACTCGGGGTCACTCAGGGACACTTGGGGACACACAAGGTCACACGGGGTCATACGGGGACACTTGGGGACACTCGGGGAAATATGGGGTCACTCGGGGTCACACGGGGATACTTGGGGACACGCGGGGTCACTCAGGGAAATACGGGGTCACTCAGGGTCATATGGGGACACTTGGGGACACTCGGGGAAATACGGGGTCACTCGGGGTCACTCGGGGTCACACGGGGACACTCAGGGAAATATGGGGTCACTCGGGGTCACTCGGGGTCACATGGAGCACTTGGGGACACTCGGGGTCACAGGAGGACACTCAGGGTCACTCGGGGTCACTCGGGGTCACATGGGGACACTCAGGGAAATATGGGGTCACTCGGGGTCACTTGGGGTCACACAGGAGCACTTGGGGACACTTGGGGTCACTCAGGGAAATACGGGGTCACACGGGGTCACACGGGGACACTTGGGGACACTCAGGTTCTCACAGGGTCACACGGGGTCACATGGGGATACTCGGGGTCACACGAGGACATTTGGGGACACACGAGGTCACACAAGGTCACTCAGGGACACTTGAGGTCACTCGGGGTCACTCGGGGTCACACGGGGACACTCAGGGTCACACGGGGTCATACGGGGACACACAAGGTTACACAGGGTCACACGGGGACACTTGGGGTCACTCGGGGTCACTTGGGGACACTCGGGGTCACTCGGGGTCATATGGGGACACTTGGGGACACTTGGGGAAATACGGGGTCACTCGGGGTCACTCGGGGTCACTTGGGGTCACTCGAGGTCACACGGGGACATTGGGGACACTCGGGGTCACTCAGGGAAATACGGGGTCACACGGGGTCACACGGGGACACTTGGGGACACTCAGGTTCTCACAGGGTCACACGGGGTCACATGGGGATACTCGGGGTCACATGAGGACATTTGGGGACACACGAGGTCACACAAGGTCACTCAGGGACACTTGGGGTCACTCGGGGTCACACGGGGACATTCGGGGTCACGCGGGGACACTCAGGGTCACACGGGGACACTTGGGGACACACGAGGTCACACGGGGTCACTCAGGGACACTTGGGGTCACTCGGGGTCACATGGGGTCACACGGGGTCACTCGGGGTCACGGGGTCGCCCCTCACCGTCCGTGGGCGTCGGTCAGCGTCCCATCCCCCCCCATCAGCAGGTACCGCCGCAGGGGGCGGAGCCTCAGGGGGCAGCTGCCCCGCCCCAGGGCCTGGCCACGCCCCCCCGGGGCTGCCTCTGCGGGCACAGGACCAGTGAGCACCAGCACACACCAGTAAGGACCAGTATGCACCAGTAACAGCCGCTGAGACCCACTATGCACCAGTTAGAAGCAGTATGCACCAGTATGCATTGGTATGCATCAATAAAAACCAGTACACACCAGTAAGAACCAGTACGCATCACTATGCAGCAATAAGAACTGTTATGCACCAGTAAGTACCAGTATGTACCAGTCAGCACCACTATGCAGCAGTAAGAACTGTTATGCACCAGTAACCAAACACCAGTATGCACTAGCATGAACCAGTATGTACCAGTATGCAGCAGTAAGAACTGTTATGCACCAGTAAGCACCAGTAAACACCAGTATGCACTAGCATGCACCAGTAAGAACCAGTATGCACCAGTCAGCACCACTATGCAACAGTAAGAACTGTTATGCACCAGTAAGCACCAGTATGCACTAACATGCACCAGTAAGAACCAGTATGCACCAGTCAGCACCACTATGCAACAGTAAGAACTGTTATGCACCAGTAAGCACCAGTATGGCTCAGTAAGAACCAGTAAGCCCCCAGCACAGCATGCCCCCACCCCAGCTCTCCCAGTACAGTCCAGTTCACTTGCATGCCCTCTCAGTATGGCTCAAGGTGCGCCCCCAGCACCACTCCAGTATGGCCCAGTACATCCCAGTGCCCCCAGTATGGCCCTGTCCCCCTCCCAGTACGGCCCAGGGCCCCCCATTGTGCCTTTCTACCCCTCCAGTGCCCCCAGTATGCCCCAGTAGACTCCAGTGACCCCTAGTATGGTCCCATAGTGCCCCCTAGTGGCTCTTCAGTGTGTCCCAGTCCCCCAGTCTCCCCCCAGTCCTCCCCAGTCACTCCCAGTCCCCACAGTTTCCCTCCCAGTCCCCCCAGTCTCCCCCCCAGTCCCTCCCAGTCCCCCCAGTCTTACCCCCCAGTCCTCCCCAGTCCCTCCCAGTCCCCCCCAGTTTCCCCCCCCAGTCTCACCCTCCACTCCCTCCCAGTACACCCGTCCCCCCAGTCTCACCCCCCAGTCCTCCCCAGTCCCTCCCAGTTCCCCCAGCCTCCCCCCAGTCCCCCCAGTCTCACCCCCTCGTCCTGCCCAGTCCCTCCCAGTCCCCCCAGTCCTCCCCAGTCCCTCCCAGTCCCCGCAGTCTCACCCCCCAGACTCCCCCCCAGTCCCTCCCAGTCCCCTCAGTCTCACCCCCTCATCCTGCCCAGTCCCTCCCAGTCCCCCCAGTCTCCCCCCCAGTCCCTCCCAGTCCCCCCAGTCTTACCCCCCAGTCCTCCCCAGTCCCTCCCAGTCCCCCCCAGTTTCCCCCTGTCTCACCCTCCACTCCCTCCCAGTACACCCCAGTCCCCCCAGTCTCACCCCTCAGTCCTCCCCAGTCCCTCCCAGTCACCCCAGTCCCCCCAGTCTCACCCCCCAGTCCTCCCCAGTCCCTCCCAGTCCCCCCAGTCTCACCCCCCAGTCCTCCCCAGTCCCTCCCAGTTCCCCCAGACTCCCCCCCCAGTCCCTCCCAGTCCCCTCAGTCTCACCCCCTCATCCTGCCCAGTCCCTCCCGGTCCCCCCAATCTCCCCCCCAGTCCCTCCCAGTCCTCCCCAGTCCCTCCCAGTCCCCCCCAGTTTCCCCCTGTCTCACCCTCCACTCCCTCCCAGTACACCCCAGTCCCCCCAGTCTCAACCCCCAGTCCTCCCCAGTCCCTCCCAGTTCCCCCAGCCTCCCCCCAGTCCCCCCAGTCTCACCCCCTCGTCCTGCCCAGTCCCTCCCAGTCCCCCCAGTCTCACCCCCAGTCCTGCCCAGTCCCTCCCAGTCCCCCCAGTCTCACCCCCCAGTCCTCCCCAGTCTCTCCCAGTCCCCGCAGTCTCACCCCCCAGTCCTCCGCAGTCTCCCCAGTCTCACCCTCCACTCCCTCCCAGTCCACCCCAGTCTCCCTAGTCTCACCCCCCAGTCCTGCCAGCCCCTCCCAGTCCCCCCAATCTCACCCCCCTGTCCTCCCCAGTCCCTCCCAGTCCCCCAGTCTCCCCCCCAGTCCCTCCCAGACCTCCCCAGTCCCTCCCAGTCCCCCCAGTCTCTCCCCACAGTCCTTTCCAGACCTCCCCAGTCCCTCCCAGTCCCCCCAGTCTCCCTCCACAATCCTTTCCAGACCTCCCAGTCCCCCCAGTCTCACCTCCCAGTAGAACCTCCAGGATTTCGATGTCAAAGGCCACGAAGGGCCCGACCTCGCTCTGGGCCAGCACCTTCACCACCAGCGCTGGGGTCGGGGGTCAGAGGTCAGGGGTCAAGGGGGTCACAGGTGTCATGGTGGGGTCAGAGGGTCACGGGGTTGGGAGCTGGGCCAATGGGGTTGTGGGGGTCAGGAGGTTTAGGGAGGTCAAAGGGGTCAGAGGGTCACAGGGTCAAGGGGTCGTGGGGTCACAGGGGTTGAAGGTCAGGGGGTCATGATGGGTCACAAGGGTCAAGGGGATCATGGGGTCAGGAGGGTCATGGGATTTTGCAGAGTCACGGGGTTCATGGGGTCAAAGGGTCACGGGGTCAGGGGTCAGGGGTTTATGGGTGTCACAGGGGTCACGGGGACACAGGGGTCATGGGGGTCAGGGGGCATGGAGCTCGGGGACAGGGGTCACGGGGTCATGGGTGTCACAGGAACCTGGGGGTCAACAGGGTCAGGAAGCCAAGGGGGGTCAAGGGATTTGGGAGAGACATGGGGGTCAGGGGGTCACAGGGGTCAGGGGGGTCACAGGGGTCATGGGGTCACAGGGTCGGGAGTCACAGGGGTTGGGGTCACAGGGGTCAGGGGTCATGGGGTTAGGGGTATTGGGGAGTCACAGGGGACAAGGGATGGTGGGGGTCAGGGGGTCAGGGGTGTTGGGGTCAAAGGTGTTATGGGGTTGATTGGGGTCGGGGGGTCACAGGGGTCATGGGGGGGTCGGGGGGCGGAGGGTGCAGCAGATTCAGGGCAGCCGGGTTGGGGGGGGGCAGGTTTGGGGGGGCAGTTTTTGGGGTGCAGGTTTGGGGGTGTAGGTTTGGGGGTGCAGTTTTTGCATGCAGTTTTTGGGGTGCAGCTTTGGGAGTGCAGCTTTCCGGGGCAGCTTTGGGGTGCAGGTTTTGGGGTGCAGGTTTGGGGGTGCAGTTTTGGGGTGCAGGTTTTGGGGTGCAGCTTTGGGAGTGCAGCTTTCCGGGGCAGCTTTGGGGTGCAGGTTTTGGGGTGCAGGTTTGGGGGTGCAGTTTTGGGGTGCAGGTTTTGGGGTGCAGCTTTGCGGGGGCAACTTTGGGGTGCAGCTTTTGGGGGTGCAGCTTTGGGGGTGCAGCTTTGGGGGTGCAGCTTTTGGGGGTGCAGGTTTGGGGGGGGGGGGCTCACCGTAGTCGACGCGGGGGCTGTAGCAGGCGAAGTCGAGGCGATCGTCCCGCGTCAGCGCCTGGGCCCCGCCCCGGAGGCGGGGGCACACGCCTTGGGGGGGGGGAGGGGTACCATGGGCTGACCCCTCCCCCCCCCCCGGCTGCCGGGCCCCCAAATCTAGGGGTGCCCCTATGGGGGGGGGAGGGGCGGGGGGGGGCCCACCTTGGGCGCAGAGACAGGCCTGGGAGGAGCAGAGGGTGGGGACGAGGCTGCTCCTGCCCGGGGCGCTGTAGAACACGGTGCAGCGCCGCGCTGGGCGTGGCCGCCGGGGGGGGGGGGGGGGCGGAGTCAGCGCGGACACGCCCACCACAGGCCACACCCACGGAGGATCCAGGCAAGGGGAACCCCGCCCAACCAGGCCCCGCCCACTCGCTGGCCACGCCCAGCCATAGGCCACACCCACCCGGCTCGTAGTAGTCGTAGATGGCGGCCATGGCCGGCTGGAGCTGCCCCACGGCCACCTCCTGGGTGGCCCCGAAGCTGATGCACTGGCGGCGGGTGGGGACCTGGGGGGACACGGGGGGTGTGGGGGGTGTGGGGGCACCCGGGGGGGTGGGGGGGACACGGGGGACTTGGGGGGATTTGGGGGACACGGGGGTCCCCCCCCCCACCTGGTCGAGGTAAATGACCAGCCGGGCCCCGCTGAGCTCGTAGTGGCTGATCCAGCGATCGACGACATCCCGCAGCTGGGGGGGACACGGTGACCCCGACACCGTGACACCCCCTGACACCCTGACACCCCCCGACACCCCCAGACACCCTGACACCCTGACAGCCCCGACACCCCCAGACACCCTGACAGCCCTGACACCCCCCAACACCCTGACACCCCCCAACACCCCCGACAACCCTGACACCCCCTGACACCCCCTGACACCCTGACACCCCCCGACACCCTGACACCCTGACACCCCCCGACACCCCCAGACACCCTGACACCCCCTGACACCCTGACAGCCCCGACACCCCCAGACACCCTGACAGCCCTGACACCCCCCCAACACCCTGACACCCCCCAACACCCCCGACACCCCCAACACCCCTGAAACCCCCCAACACCCCCCAACACCCCCAAAACCCCAACACCCCCCGACACCCTGACACCCCCCCAACACCCCCCCAACACCCCCAACACCCCCAAAACCCCAACACCCCCCGACACCCTGACACCCCCCAACACCCCCCAACACCCCCAACACCCCCAAAACCCCAACACCCCCCGACACCCTGACACCCCCCAACACCCCCCAACACCCCCAAAACCCCAACACCCCCCGACACCCTGACACCCCCCAACACCCCCCAACACCCCCAACACCCCAAAACCCCAACACCCCCCGACACCCTGACACCCCCCAACACCCCCCAACACCCCCGAAACCCCCCAACACCCCCGACAACCCCCGCCCCACCCGGCCCCACCTTGTCGAGGTCGGGGCGATGAGGCCGGAAGCCGCTGAGGAGGGAGATCTCGGCCACCGCCATCCCCGAGAGCTCCACCCCCTCCTCCCGCCTGTGCCGGGACACGCCTGTTGGGGGGGCGGAGCCACGTGCCACGCCCCCTCAGCCCCGCCCTGCTACGGAACCGGAAGCCCCAACCACATTCCCAGCCAGAACAGGAAGTGCCACCCCCATTTCCAAGTGGAACAGGAAGTCCCACCTCCATTTCCAAGCAGAGCAGGAAGTCCCACCCCCATTTCCAAGTGGAACAGGAAGTCCCACCCCCATTTCCAAGCAGAGCAGGAAGTCCCGCCCCCATTTCCAGCCAGAACAGGAAGTCCCACCCCCATTTCCAAGCAGAACAGGAAGTCCCACCCCCATTTCCAGGCAGAACAGGAAGTCCCACCCTCCTTTCCAAGCGCAACAGGAAGCCCCACCCCCATTTCCAGCCAGAACAGGAAGCCCCGCCCCCATTTCCAGCCAGAACAGGAAGTCCCGCCCCCATTTCCAGGTGGAGCAGGAAGCCCCGCCCCTCACCAGATGCAGACCAGGAAGGCGACCTCCCGGCTGGGGTCACGCACATCCCGGCGCCGCCAGCGACCCCGTGACCCCGTGGGGCTGGGGGGGGCGGTGGCCTCCGCAGGCTCCGCCCCCTCTGTAGGCCCCGCCCCTTCCGCAGGCCCCGCCCCTTCTGCAGGCTCCACCCCTTCAGCTGGTTCTGCCCCTTGTGCTGACTCCGCCCCTTCAGCAGGCTCCGCCCCTTCTGCTGGCCCTGCCCCTTCCTCGGGCTCCGCCCCCTCCTCCTCAAGCTCCGCCTCCTCCTCATAGTCCTCATAGTCTTCCTCTGGGGGGGTGGCGGCCATTGGAGGAAGGGGAATGTGGCTCCGCCCCCTCAGACGGGGGGGCGTGGCCCAAAGGGGGAGAGCTCATATGGGTGGGGCTTATGGTGGGCGCGGCCTCACCCTCGTAGATGATTGGCCCGGTGATGGCCACCTCCAGGCCCAGCCCTTGGCAGCTGCCGTTGACGGGGGACATGATGCGGAACTGGCGCAAGACCTGGGGGGCACCCATGGGTGGGGGGGGGGTCCCAGGGTTGTGGGGCACCCATGGGTGGGGGGGGGTCCCAGGGGATGGGGGATCCCAGGTGTGGGGGGATGGGTGGGGGGACACCCATGGGTGGGTGGGGTCCCAGGGGTGTGGGGGGGGCACCCATGGGTGGGGGGGTCCCATGGGGGGCACCCATGGGTGGGGGGGGTCCCAGGGGTGTGGGGCACCCATGGGGGGGGGTCCCATGGGGGGGGCACCCATGGGTGGGGGGGGGGTCCCAGGGGGTGGGGGATCCCAGGTGTGGGGGGATGGGTGGGGGGACACCCATGGGTGGGTGGGGGTCCCAGGGGTGGGGGGGGTCCCAGGGGTGTGTGGGGGGCACCCATGGGGGGGGTCCCATGGGGTGCGGGGGACCCCCAGGCATCTGGGCTGTCACTCACCGACAGGGTCCCTTCGCCGCGTCCCTCCACCCGCACTGTGATGGGGCTGCCCAGGGGGACCTGGGGGGACACCATGGCCTCATGTCCCCCCATGTCCCCCCATGTCCCCATGTCCGCCCATGTCCCCATGTCCTCCCATGTCCCCCCCATGTCCCCATGTCCTCCATGTCCCCCCATGTCCTCATGTCCCCCCATGTCCCCATGTCCCCCCATGTCCTCCCATGTCCCCCCATGTCCCCCCATGTCCCCATGTCCTCCCATGTCCCCATGTCCCCCCCATGTCCTCATGTCCCCCCATGTCCCCCCATGTCCCCATGTCCTCATGTCCCCATGTCCGCCCATGTCCCCATGTCCTCCCATGTCCCCCCATGTCCCCATGTCCTCCCATGTCCCCATGTCCCCCCATGTCCTCATGTCCCCCCATGTCCCCCCATGTCCCCATGTCCTCCCATGTCCCCCCATGTCCTCCCATGTCCCCATGTCCCCCCCCATGTCCTCATGTCCCCCCATGTCCTCATGTCCCCATGTCCGCCCATGTCCCCATGTCCCCCCATGTCCCCATGTCCCCCCATGTCCTCATGTCCCCATGTCCGCCCATGTCCCCATGTCCCCGTCCCCATGTCCCCCCCATGTCCCCATGTCCCCATCCCCATGTCCCCCCATGTCCCCCCCATGTCCCCATGTCCCCATGTCCCCATGTCCTCATGTCCCCATGTCCTCATGTCCCCCCCATGTCCCCCCACCTGCAGCTCCTGCTCCAGTGACTCCAGGCCGGGTCCCAGCGTCACCCGGGTCCCTCCGGGTCGCCCCCGACCCCCCCCCCGGCCATGACAGCTCCAGGCTGAGCCCGGCCCCGGCCGCGTCCCCCCAGTGCAGCCACATCTGGGCCAGCGCCTCCAGGGCCACCAGCGTGTCCTGGGGGGACCCCACGACCCCGTGGGTGGGGGTCCCAGGTGGCCGGGCACCCACCCAGGGGACCCAGGCGTCCCAAGGGACCCCCACCCACATGGATCCAGGTGTCTGGGGGGACCCCTGCACCCCGGGGGACCCCCATATATGGGTGGGTGGGGACCCAGCCATCCGGGCCACCCCCACCCCGGGCCACCCCCACCTCAGGACACCCAGGCGTCTCAGGGGACCCCCACCCAAGAGGACCCCCACCCAAGGGGATCCAGGCGTCTTAGGGTGCCCACGCATCCGGGTGGGTGGGGGACCTGGGCATCTGGGGGTATCCCACACCCCAGGGTGCCTGGGCACCCCCCCACCCCGGGGGACCCACACCCCATGACCCCACCCCGGGGGACACCCCCCACCCCTGGGGACCCCCCCCCACCCTGGCGCCCAGGACCCCTCATCCCAGGGACCCCCACCCAAGGAGACCCAGGCGTCCAGGACCCCCACCCCTGGAGACCCTCCCCCAAGCCCCCCCCACCCCAGGACCCCCTCCAGGACCCCCCCACACCTGGGTGGAGCGGAAGCCCCCGCCGTAGTTGCCCTGCTCCCGCAGCCATCGGGCCGCCCGGGCCGCCCCGGCGCTGTCGCGGTGCTGCAGCAGCGCCAGCAGCCCGTAGGCCGTGGCCCTCCACCGTGGCCCCCGCGCCCCCGGCCGGCCAGAACTGCCCCCGGCCCCCTGCGGCGGGACCCCCGTCAGGGCGCCCGGAGACACCCCGCCCACCCAGGGACCCCCGTCAGGGCGCCCGGAGACACCCGCCCACCCAGGGACCCCCCGTCATGGTGCCCGGAGACAACCCGCCCACCCAGGGACCCCCGTCATGGCGCCTGGAGACACCCCGCCCACCCAGGGACCACCGTCAGGGTGCCCGGAGACACCCCGCCCACCCAGGGACCACCGTCATGGTGCCTGGAGACACCCGCCCACCCAGGGACCCCCGTCAGGGCGCCTGGAGACACCTCGCCCACCCAGGGACCCCCGTCAGGGTGCCCGGAGACACCCGCCCACCCAGGGACCCCCCCCGTCAGGGCGCCCGGAGACACCCCGCCCATCCAGGGACCCCCGTCAGGGCGCCCAGAGACACCCCGCCCACCCAGGGACCCCCCCATCAGGGCGCCCGGAGACACCCCGCCCACCCAGGGACCCTGTGTCTGGGTGACCCCATGGTGACCCCAGGGTGACCCTCGGGGGATCCAGGTGTCCGGGTGACCTGAGGGTGACACCAAGGGGACCCAGGTGTCTGGGTGACCTCAGGGTGACCCCAGGGTGACCCCGGGGGGACCCAGGCGTCGGGGTGACCTCAGGGTGACACCAGGGGGACCCAGGTGTCCGGGTGACCTGAGGGTGACACCACGGTGACACCGAGGGGACCCAGGCATCCGGGTGACCTCAGGGTGACACTGAGGGGACACCGGGGGGACCCAGGCATACAGGTGACCTCAGGGTGACACCAAGGGGACACCGGGGGGACCCAGGCGTCAGGGTGACCTCAGGGTGACACCAGGGTGACACCGGGGGGAACCAGGCATCCAGGTGACCTCAGGGTGACACTAGGGTGACACTGAGGGACCCAGGCATCCGGCTGACCTCAGGGTGACACTAGGGTGACACCGAGGGACCCAGGCATCCGGGTGACCTCAGGGTGACACTGAGGGGACACCGAGGGGACCCAGGCATCCGGGTGACCTCAGGGTGACACTAGGGTGACACCGAGGGACCCAGGCATCCGGGTGACCTCAGGGTGACCTCAGGGTGACACCGGGGGGACCCAGGCATCCGGGGCTCACCCTGGGTGGGGCGGGCCAGGCGACGGAGGCGCTCCAGGGCGGGGGAGGGGCCGGGGGGGCCGGTGTCCCCAAGTGCCAGCGCGTAGGTGGTGATGGCCGTCCCAAACGTGCCCAGAGTCCCCACGCGGCCACGCAGGAAGGTGGCGGCTCGAGAGAGCGCCTCGTCCTGCGGCGGGGGAGAGGGACGGGGGGACATGGGGACATGGGGGGATGTGGGGACATGGGGGATGTTGGGGGACATGGGGGGACATGGGGACATGGGGGGGACATGGGGACATGGGGACATGGGGGGTGGACATGGGGGGACGGGGACATGGGGGGACATGGGGACATGGGGGGACATGGGGGGGACATGGGGGATATGGGGGGGACATGGGGGGCATGGGGACATGGGGACATGGGGGATGTTGGGGGACATGGGGGGACATGGGGGACATGGGGGGACATGGGGGGACTTGGGGGACACGGGGGGACATGGGGACATGAGAACATGGGGGGGACAGGGGGACATGGGGGACACGGGGACTTGGGGGGACATGGGGGACATGGGGACATGGGGGGACATGAGGGGACATGAGAACATGGGGGGGACAGGGGGACATGGGGGACATGGGGACTTGGGGGGACATGGGGGACATGGGGGGGGACATGGGGGACACGGGGACATGGGGACATGGGGGGACATGGGGGGACATGGGGACTTGGGGGGACATGGGGGGACATGGGGACACATGGGGACTTGGGGGGACATGGGGCGACATTGGGGGCCATGGGGCCATGGGGAAAAGGGGGACATGAGGGGACAAGGTGGGACATGGGGGGACATATGGGGAAACGGGGACATGGGGACGTGGGGACACAGGGACACACGGGGACACAGGGACGCACCAGGACAGGGTGGTCGGGGCTGTCCGGCGGCAGGAGGACACGTGCCCCCTGCAGGGCCACCACCACAAAGGCTGTCAGGGACACGGTGGCCTCGGGACCTGGGTCTGCCACACTGCCCTGGGGACATGGGGACAGCGGGGAGGGCGTCAACGGCGGGGACACAGGGGGGTGACACCGGGTGACACGGGGTCTCATGGGGGATAGCAGAGGGGACATTGCATGGGGACATTGCAGGGGGAGGTGGCACGGGGAGGTGACACAGAGAGGTGGCATGGGGACATTGCATGGGGACATTGCAGGGGGAGGTGGCTTGGGGACATTGTGTGGGGTCGTAGGATGGGGAGGTGACACAGGCAGGCGCCAGAGGAGGTGGCCCAGGAAGATAACCCAAGGAGGTGGCCCTGGTGGTGGCCATGGAGGTGGCCCTGGGGTGGCCCTGGTGGTGGCCCTGGTGGTGGCCATGGAGGTGGCCCTGGGGTGGCCCTGGCGGTGGCCCTGGTGGTGGCCATGGTGGTGTCACCAGCAGCGGCCCTGGTGGTGGCCATGGAGGTGGCCATGGGTGGCCCTGGTGGTGGCCCTGGGGTGTCCCTAGGGGTGGCCATGGAGGTGGCCATGAGTGGCCCTGGGGTGGCCCTGGTGGTGGCCCTGGTAGTGGCCATGGAGGTGGCCCTGGTGGTGGCCCTGGGGTGGCCCTAGTGGTGGCCATGGGTGGCCCTGGGGTGACCCTGGAGGTGGCCCTGGTAGTGGCCATGGAGGTGGCCCTGGTGGTGGCCCTGGTGGTGGCCCTAGTGGTGGCCATGGAGGTGGCCCTGGTGGTGGCCATGGAGGTGGCCCTGGGGTGGCCCTGGTGGTGGCCCTGGGTGGTGTCACCAGCAGCGGCCCTGGTGGTGGCCATGGGGTGGCCCTGGGGTGACCCTGGAGGTGGCCCTGGTAGTGGCCCTGGCAGTGGCTATGGAGGTGGCCCTGGTGGTGGTCATGAGTGGCCCTGGGTGGCCCTGGTGGTGGCCATGAGTGGCCCTGAGTGGCCCTGGGTGGTCCTAGGTGGCCCTGGGTGGTCCTAGGTGGCCCTGGGGTGGCCCTGGTGGCCCTGGTGGCCCTGGGTGGCCCTGGGCAGCTCTGGGTGGCCCTGGTAGCCCTGGGTGGCCCTGGGTGGCTCTGTGTGGCCCTAGGTGGCCCTGGGTGGTCCTAGGTGGCCCTGGGGTGGCCCTGGGCAGCTCTGGGTGGCCCTGGTGGTCTTGGGTGGCCCTGGTGGCCCTGGGTGGCCCTGGGCAGCTCTGGGTGGCCCTGGTGGTCCTGGGTGGCCCTGGTGGCCCTGGTAGCCCTGGGTGGCCCTGGGTGGCTCTGTGTGGCCCTAGGTGGCCCTGGGTGGTCCTAGTGGCCATGGGTGGCCATGGGCAGCTCTGGGTGGCCCTGGTGGCCCTGGGTGGCCCTGGGCAGCTCTGGGTGGCCCTGGTGGTCCTGGGTGGCCCTGGTGGCCCTGGGTGGCCCTGGGCAGCTCTGGGTGGCCCTGGTGGTCTTGGGTGGCCCTGGTGGCCCTGGTGGCCCTGGGCAGCTCTGGGTGGCCCTGGTGGTCCTGGGTGGCCCTGGTGGCCCTGGTAGCCCTGGGTGGCCCTGGGTGGCTCTGTGTGGCCCTAGGTGGCCCTGGGTGGTCCTAGTGGCCATGGGTGGCCATGGGCAGCTCTGGGTGGCCCTGGTGGCCCTGGGTGGCCCTGGGCAGCTCTGGGTGGCCCTGGTGGTCCTGGGTGGCCCTGGTGGCCCTGGTGGCCCTGGGCAGCTCTGGGTGGCCCTGGTGGCCCTGGAGGTGGCCCACCTGCATCTCGCGGTGCAGCACGGGCTCGCTCTCGCGGAAGGCGCCGTCGCGGCGCTGCCGGCCCAGCACCCACCGCAGCGAGGCCGCGGGGCCCGCGGGGGCCACCGCCAGGTACGGCCGCGCCAGGGCCAGCACCCGCAGCACCAGCGCCGTCAGCCTGCGGGACACCGCGCCTCCTGGCCCCGCGTCCCCGGGGCCCCCCGGGGCCCCCCATGTCCCCATGTCCCCCCATGTCCCCCTGTCCCCGTGTCCCCCTGTCCCCCCCCATGTCCCCCCATGTCCCCATGTGTCCCCATGTCCCCCTGTCCCCATGTCCCCATGTCCCCATGTGTCCCCATGTGTCCCCATGTCCCCCTGTCCCCGTGTCCCCATGTCCCCCTGTCCCCATGTGTCCCCATGTCCCCCCCATGTCCCCATGTCCCCCCATGTCCCCCCATGTCCCCATGTCCCCATGTCCCCCTGTCCCCATGTGTCCCCATGTCCCCCCCATGTCCCCATGTCCCCCCATGTCCCCCCATGTCCCCATGTCCCCATGTCCCCCTGTCCCCATGTGTCCCCATGTCCCCCCATGTCCCCATGTCCCCCCATGTCCCCCCATGTCCCCATGTCCCCATGTCCCCCTGTCCCCATGTGTCCCCATGTCCCCCCCATGTCCCCATGTCCCCCCATGTCCCCCTATGTCCCCCATGTTCCCCATGTCCCCCCCATGTCCCCATGTCCCAATGTCCCCCCACGTCCCCCCATGTCCCCCCCATGTCTCCCATGTCCCCCATGTCCCCCCATGTCCCCCATGTCCCCCCGTCCCCATGTCCCCCATGTCCCCCCATGTCCCCCATGTCCCCCCGTCCCCATGTCCCCGTGTCCCCCCTCACCACGTGCTGCCCCCCCGGTGCTGCCAGGCGCTGTAGGAGCCCTCGCTCTTGCGGAAGCTCTGCACGCGCTCGAAGCCTGCGGGGGGGGGACACGGGGGGGACACAGGTGCCACCAGCGCCCTGGGCAGGGGCCTGACCCCCCCCCGCCCACGGCCCACCCACCCCATAGCTCCCCCCAGCCCCCCCTACCTGACCCCACCCCACCCCATGGCCCCA